>CM056049.1:579840076-580347478 GCA_029574335.1 Rana kukunoris | reverse complement strand
CAATGACTCTTCTTGTAGCGTCCGGTGCTTGTCTCTCTGGCATAAAGCCAACTTGGTCTGAGTGTACCAGCGAGGGGAGACACTTAAGTAATCTAGTCGCCAGGACCTTGGCGTATATTTTCACGTCTGTATTGAGGAGCGATATAGGCCTATAGTTTGACGTGGATGTCGGATCTTTATCCGGTTTAGGGATGGTTGTAATAAGCGAGCGTAGCATATCAACAGGTAAAGAACCAGAGGTGGCAGCAGAATTGAAGAGGGCAGTGAGGTGAGGGGTAACGAGTGTGGCGAAGGTTTTGTAGTATTCATTTGTGTAACCATCTTCACCAGGCGATTTATGGAGAGGGAGGGCACGGATGACAGTTAGAACTTCCCCGTCCGAAAAGGGCTGAGAGAGTTCCGCTAACTGGGCAGAGGTTATAGATGGCAGGTCACTTAAGGAGAGAAAGTTTTGTATGGTTTGGTCTGTCGGCTGGGGGGTATTTGCGTCCGCTGCTAAGTTATAGAGAGAGGAATAGTAGTCACCGAAGGCATTAGCTATATCTTGTGGATTCGTAAGTGCCTTGGTGGTTGGGTGGTGAAGGGAAGTTATTTTGGACTTAACACGTTGAGCTTTGACCTGCCGGGCTAGTAGGGCACCAGCCTTATTACCCAGTCCATAGTAATTGGCTTTAGTTAATTTAAGATTGTTTTCAAATTTGTAGAGCAATAGTGAGCGAAGTTTTTGTCGGCATTCTAGTAATTCAATGGTTATGCTTTGCGAGGGGGCAAGTTTGTTTTGATTCTCTAGAGAAGAGAAGTGATTTGGGATAGGACCTCGTCAATTTGCGTAGACCTCTGGTTCTTAATAGTACTGTGCAGTTTAATTAATAGACCTCGCATGTAGGCTTTATACGCTGACCAAAGTACAAACCTATCAGTGTCCGGTAGATCATTTGATTCAAAAAAGGAGTGGTGTTCAGTAGTGACTTTATGGACGTTTTTAGGGTCTGAAATGAGAGAGGCGTCCAATCTCCATAGCCGAGTTGTTCTGGGTCTGCAGTTTCCCACAGTAATAGAGATAGGAGCATGGTCCGACCATGTGATGGATCCATTCTCAGAGTTCGTCACATCTTGAAGGGTAATTTTGTCAACCAGGAAGAAGTCTATACGAGAGTATGAGAGCTGGGAGGAGGAGAAATAAGAATAGTCTCGCTCATTGCTATGTAGGCATCTCCACGGGTCAAATAGGTCGTTCGCTTGAAGAAAGGAGTTTAGTATGGGTCGACGATTGCTAGGTAAGGAAGTAGTGTCCAAAGTTGGGTTCCCAATTATATTGAAATCAACCCCCATAATAAGTCTCCCCTGTTCGGTCCATAGACGTTGACTAGTGTGTAGGTGACTTGGTTAATGTCACATATAAGAATCAGGAAACGTCTTTGGGGGTCTGCTACGGATTGGTGCAGCTTGAATTGTACTGAATCCCGTATGGCAGTGAGGACTCCACATTTCTTCTTCTGGCCTGAGGCTAGAAAAACTTGATTGTAGTTTTTCAGAGTGAACCTGGGAGTCTTAGTAGAGGCAAAGTGCGTCTCTTGCGCTAAGAGGATATCAGCCTTTTGACCGGTGGCTTCCTTGAGGAGTGCAGATCTTTTTTGCGGAGAATTAAGGCCTCTGGCGTTGATCGATACTATTTTGAACGCCATTTCGGAATGGTGAGGGCAGGATAAGCTGTCCTACAGATCAGAGGGGCAGTTGGCAGATATAGAGTGGGTCGTTGTTCCGTCACTTTGGTATGTGATCAGAATGGTCAGTTGCTAGTAGGGAGAAGTAGAGGGTCAGAATTATGCGGTTGACTGGTCGGCAGGGTTGGCTGGCACTGGGTCCAGGTGGGGAACAGGGGATAAAAAAGGAGAGCCGTGAACCAAAAGGCTCCTGGGCTCAATGTGCAGAAAACACTGCAAACAATGGGCGGGGGTAGTGGTTAGCTGTCCACTACAGAGGACAGAAATCACTAGGCAGGAATCAAACAGAATCACTGCAGTTTACCGGCCATTTAGGAGGTGTAGAGAAGAGAATGCATTACGACTTTCAGACATCAGGAGTAGCACCTCCAATCTCCATGTGTGTTGGAGCAACATCTGAGGGGTTCGGTGTATCCTCCGGGATTATGCGCCAGGATCTCAATAGTTTCAGTCCCGATGAGAGGGTGCGCACAACGTGAGTTTTGTTTGGTGTGTTATAAGTAGTTTAGTAGGAAAGCCCCATTTATAGGACAATTTATGATTTTGAAGCGCTTTAGTTATGGTCGCCAGCTGCCTGCGATTCTCCATAGTAGCTTTGGAAAGATCGGCATAGAGAGCGATATTGGTGAAGGGATCAGGTAGTCGCGATGCTCGCTTTGCGGCATACATGACCTTTTCTTTCACTGTGAAAAAGTGAATGCGGGCTAGGACATCCCTGGGCGTAGAAGGCGGAAGGTGAGGCGGTTTAGGGAGCCTATGTGCTCTGTCGATTTCCATGTCACGGATTGTTAAGTCAGGTAAGAGCGCATGCATCAGAGATTGCAGGAATTGGACCATGTCAGATGGTTGAACCGATTCAGGCACATTGCGAAATTTAATATTGTTTCGCCTTGAGCGATCCTCTAAATCTGCGAGCTTAAGATTGATCAATTGGAGTTCATCCTCATGATCTGCAAAACCATCCACTAACTCATTATGTGCTGAGAACAGGTCTCCCATTTTAGCTTCAATATGGGTGATCTTTTGGTCATGAGTGTTAACAGCTGTAGACAATGTGGAAACAGCAGTGGACAGGTCCACATACAGGGTTTGCCGCAGTGAGAGAAGCATGTTTTTCATGGTGCTCTCAGACAACGGCTGGTCTGAGGCAGGGAAGGCATCTAGAACTGATGCTTGCTGAGGCGGGGGGAGGGAGACAATGCAGGGAGTTTCGACAGGCTGCATTCGCTGGGGTTCCTCTGTCCTGATCCTGGTCTTAACGGGGCTAGCAGTAGTGGGTGAGTTCGGAGGGGAACACTCACCCTGTGTTTCAGAAGCAGAGAGGCACGGAGGCAGCGTGGGCCCGAGACCGGAGTGTGAGGAGGAGAGCCGTGCTGACATTTCGCGGCTGCCGCCGGCGCCATCTTGGCCGCTCGTCAGGTCTGGAAAGGGGTAGTAGTCAGTCAGTCTTCTCGGTAGTTTAGAGTCCTTTCGGCGCTTCGACATGGTCTTCTCCCGTTACTCTGGGGTGTCTGAGCTGCACGTCGGGATCGCTATCTCTTCTCTATTCTCGCTCAGTTGGTCGCTCAAGCCGGTTACACTACAGAGCTGAGGAGTTAAGCGGCCATTCACTCGAGCCGTCAAGCCACGCCCCCTAGAATGCATTTTATTAACTGGATATTTTTTAAATCGAATAATATAGTTGTAAGCTAACTAAATCCATTTATATATACATATCTATCTATCCATCTATCCATTAATCCATCCATCTATCCATCTATCCATCTATCCATCTATCCATATCTATAAAGCCTTTGGTGAAAAAAGTGAAAAACTCTTGCGCTACTGTGAGTAAATCAGTGTTAGGATATATAAAAGTAAAATAAGTGACGTTGAAGCAGCTATATCTAAAGCCACGTACACACGATCGGTCCATGCGATGAGAACGTTCCGATGGATCATTTTAATCGGTTCACCGATGAAGCTGACTGATGAACTGATGTGCCTACACACCATCGGTTCATAACCCGATCGTGTCAGAACGCGGTGACGTAAAACACAATGATGTGATGAAAAAAAAACGAGGTTGAATGCTTCCAAGCATGCGTCGACTTGATTATGAGCATGCGTGGATTTTTAACCGATGCTCGTGCGTACTAACGATCAGTTTTGACCTATTGGTTAGCCGTCCATCAGTTCAATTTTAAAGCAAGCCCTCTGTTTTTGGACCAAAGGATAACGGACCGATGGGGCCTACACACGATCTGTTTGGACCAATGAAAATGAACTTCGGTCCGTTTTCATCGGTTTGAACTGATCGTGTGTACGCAGCTTAAGTGTTCACAATACACAAATAATGAAATAAAAAAAGAGAAAGGTTTATTATACATTTGAGATCAGAGCCAGTAATAGAGGAAAGAGGCCATTGTAGAGGACACTATTGGGAGGGATTGTGACACACATCCTCGGATACGCTTATACCCATGCTAGATGTCCATACCCAGCAGCAAAAGGTGAGAGTTCTGGGAGACTGGTTATGGATACTTCTTCATTTTACATTGATTAACCACCAGCCATCTTTGAGAAGATAGCCTTATTGGCGTATTACCATCATGTTCTTTTGTTAACCACTTAAAGACCCCCGCACGCACATATACGGCCACAACATGGCTCGTACAGGCACAAGGGCGTAAATTTACGTCCCCGCCTGAGTGCGGTTCGGGGGTCCCATCGGGACCCCCTCCGCGGCGTGCGGGGGTCTCCCTACCTCTGGGAGCGATCCGGGATCTGCGGGCGGATGTCCGTGTTTTCCGCCCCCCCCGCGATCGCTCCCAGCCAATGGGAGCGCGCTCCCAGCCTGTCACTTCCTCCTCCTGTGTTTACACAGGAAGGAGGAAATGATGTAATCTCTCATCGCAGCGCTGTTTCCCAGCGCTGCTGATGAGAGAAGACATGACAAGTAAGTGTGCACCAACACAACACTGACACACACTCACATAGGCATATTAACCCCTTGTGATCGCCCCCCCCACCCCCCTGTCACAGTGTTACTGAATGCAGTGATTTAATCACTGCATTTAGTGTCAGTGTGACAGGCACTGTAAAAAACAGTTAGTGTTAGGTTCAGGATAGCCCCCCCACCCCCCCTAATAAAGTTTTAACCCCTGATCACCGCCCTAGTTAACCCTTTCACTCCCTATTGCCAGCGTCACTAAGCGATCATTTTTCTGATCGCTGTATTAGTGTCGCTGTTCCCGCTAGGTAGCTATTTTTTTTTATTGCGATTTTTTTTTTTACTAAAGACATGTGGCTAAATAAATTTTGGCCTAAATGTTTGACTAAAATTTAGTTTATTTGATTTTTTTTTAACAAAAAGTAAAAAATAGTGTTTTTTTTTCAAAAATGTCGCTCTATTTTTGTATATAGCGCAAAAAATAAAAATCGCAGAGGTGATCAAATACCACCAAAAGAAAGCTCTATTTGTGGGAAGAAAAGGACGGAAATTTTGTTTGGGAGCCACGTCGCACGACCGCGCAATTGTCTGTTAAAGCGACGCAGTGCCGAATCGCAAAAACACCTTGGGTCATTTACCAGCGTATTGGTCCGGGTCTTAAGTGGTTAAAGGACACTCTCTCCCTGTATAGGATATTGCATATCACCATTATTAATATTATTATCATCATCTATTTTGGTTCACTTTGTGGTTAGGACCGATAGCTTTATATTTTTCACAGCCATTTATTTTCACTTATCATCAGCCATCACTGATTTATATGTTTATGGTTTATTGTGGATACTCACCTCAGTAGTTTCACTACAGTTTGGAGCGCTTATCACATTTCTCTTTCTTTTTTTTTTAACACCCTTTGGTGCCTGCTCACCACAATCACTGGTAAACACAGAAGTCTGGTTTCTGTGTTTACAAGTGATAGATCTCTGTTTTCTGTTTGTAACCCCCCTAAACTCTGCACTCTGTATGTAATGCAATCCTGGTATTTAAACCCCTTTAAGACCCTCCTACCGTTCATGACATTTGTATTGACCATACACACTATTTGATGTGATTTGGAGGGTGTGTGTAGAGGGAGGGGTTTTTGGGGGTCGTGGTTGAGTTCCAGCACCTATTGTTTGAGAAAAAAAGTGCCATATTTAGAAAGCTATTTACGCAGCGTATCATGAGATACGCTGCGTAAATACTAAGAATAGCCGGCGTATCTTTTTTGCTATTCTGAAAAGAAGATACGCCGGCTTTCTTCTAAGATACGAGCGGCGTAAGTCTGTTACACTGTCGTATCTTAGTTGCATTATTACGCTGGCCGCTAGGTGGCGCTTACGGCGGTATTCGCGTAATATATGCAAATGAGCTATTTACGGCGATTCCTGAACGTACTTGCGGCGGTGCGTCGTAGTTTACGTCGTTTGTGTAAGCGTTCGAGCGGCGTAAGGTTACCACTGCTATAGGAGGCGTAGCCAATGTTAAGTATTGACGTCGGGACAGCGTCGAATTGTACGTCGGTTACGTCGCTTGCGTAAATCGTTCGGGAATGGGGCTCGACGTTAGTAACGTTCACGTCGTTTTCATTGAACTTGCGCAAATATTTACGGGGATCGGGGATACGTTACGCCAGCAGAAAGATCCACGGATCTTTCTGAATCTGGCCCATACTGTATATAGATAGATAGATAGATAGATAGATAGATAGATATTTGTGATTATAAAAAAAAAAACTTTGGGCCAGATTCACAAAGCACTTAAGCTGGAGTATCAGGAGCTGCACCTGCGCAATTGGAAATATGCGCCTTCGTATCTATGCGCTGTATCCACAAAACGATATGCGCATCAGCTGCACGTCCTGTCTAAAATTAGGCAATATAAAAGCTTGCTTAAAATTAGACAATCCGTCTACATGTCAGCTAAAGCAACACTGTTAGGGACGAGCTGAGCAGCCACACTTGCAGGACAAAAATCTGTATGCCAACATGCCAGGGGCATCCTTGCTAATAGCTATACTACTGACTTTAGATGAGCAAAGAAGGAGGAGGGCACGGAGGAGGGCACGGGAGAGGATATACCGCACACGCATAGCCATGACTAAGCACTGATTGTAAGTGCAAAACGCGTCGGCCATACTGTATTTTGTTGGTTGCAGTGACTGTGTGTACAGTTGAAAAATAAAAGACAACTTATTTTAAGTGATTTCGGAGTGCGGCTGTCCAGTTTTCGTCCTTCAATTTGCTCCATTTCCTTGCCAGTGGCTCTTTTCAAAGAACAAGTGGAGTGGTGGCTGGGATGTCACAATCCTCCATGAGCAGATGTGTGCACCAGGTTATCCCTGCAATTCTCAGACGCATGGCCAATCAAATCATCAAACCCACCCAGGAGGACCTGCGGCAGAAGGCAATGACATATTTCTACAGAATTGACAGATTCCCACGCACCGTGGGGGCCATTGATTGCACACATGTGGCACTCCAGCCCCCCTGTGAGACAAAGCACATATACCGCAATCGGTAGCATTGGCATTCCACCAACGTACAGGTGATAGTCAATGCCAAATGCCTCATATGGCACGTCCGTACCAAACACCCCGGATCCAGCCATGACAACTACAGATACAATCAGAGCCCCATCCCAATGGAATTCGAACAGAACGTGTATGGGGACAGCTGGCTGGTTGGTGAGTGACATGGGTGGCAGGCATGACTGTCCCCCCTATGATGCACACATCACAAGGGGCACATGCATGACTAACATCCTCCTGTCTTTTCCCTTCCAGGTGACTCTGCATATGCACTGGGACCCCATCTCATGACTCCTATCCGGAACCCCCAAACCCCAGGAGAGGAAAGATACAATGAAGCACACACCAAAACCAGTGCAGTCGTGGAGCGCACCTTTGGCCTCCTGAAGTCAAGTTTCCGATGCCTGGATAAGTCTGGGGGTACCCTGTTGTATTCCCCAAACTTTGTATGTCAGATCATCGGTGCATGTTGCATGCTGCACAACTTTGCAATGAGAAAGGGCCTGGAGATTGACATATGTGATGACCTGACCCCCAAACCAGACAATCCCCCCCTAACCGAGGCTACCCCGTCTTCTGAGGGAAGAGCAGCCAGGAGACCGCTCACATTAGGCATCTTTGCACGTTAAACACACACATTAATCATGGCACAATGAGAATGCATGCATGCACACCACTGTGGTCCCTAGCACACACACCCCACATCCTCATCAAATTGGATTGGCACAAGCTTACCATGCAGGACTTGTGAGCAGCAACGCCACGCCACAGCTCCAATTATGTCACTGTACATTCATACACCATTCACACGGACCTGGGGATCACTTCTCCCTGGTCCTGGGGATCCCTTCTCCACCACAAATGAGTGTGACACCCCTTTTCCAGCAGGAATGTCACCCCCACAATCAGAAATTATTCACAACCCAAAAAAAAAAAAAATTGTCCAGCACCCCAAAAAATGACCAGAAAAAAAAATCTGTAAAAAAAAATAAAATAACGCTGCTGGCGTGACCCACGCCTGGGGCGCCCACAGCCATGGCCCGACTCCTCAGGGCCAACTCATGGGGGTGGGGGTAATCCGGGGAAAGAGGAGCATCCCCTGGTCTCTGCCCACCTGGCGGCCTGCCCTCCAAGACCACGGCAACGCGAGTCAGCCCATCATTGAGCGTTGCCGTATTGGCCTGGATAGCCTGGATGAGGGCCCTCACATCCTGACTGAGGGCCCTCACATCCTGACCCACGCCTGCTGTGTTAGCCTGCTGTTCATTTAGGCAATTGATCAGAGCCAGGGAGTTGCAGGCCATGTCCCCAACTGTATCCTTTATGGAGGACAGGCTCTCCTCCATCCGCCCCAAACTCTGGCTGACCTGTCCCAGATGGCAGGTCTGAAGGGCCTGGTCCCTTCTCAGGTTGGCGGGCAGAAACTCAGCCACCCCCCTAGTTTTGTGGGTTGCATTTCTGCCTCCAGATGAGGCTTGTGGCTGGGGAGAAGTGGAGCCCCTTGGGAGTGAAACCCTGTTGGGGGAGGAGTGGGGGGGCTACCCCTGATGGAGGCCTGGCTGCTGCCAGCCAAAGGGGAAGACTCCTCCAAAACAAATAAGCCATTCCCTGACAAGCCCTCCTCCTCCAACTCAAACTCCTCCTCCTCAACCTCCTCTGAGGACTCCGGCCTTGTCTGGGGGTCTTCATTAGGCGGTTGTCCCGGGGATGGTGTGGTCAGGCCAGATGGCCCAGCACCCTCCTGCACATCTGTGGATGACACAAAACATTCACAGGTTGGAGGATCCACACACTTGCCACGTATACCCCCCCCCCACACATGCTGCACACCCAGTCCCCTGTTACCTAGTCCCCTGCTGTCACCCAGCCCTCTGTCACCCAGCCCTCCGTCACCCAGCCCTCCGTCACCCAGCCCTCTGTCACCCAGTCCCCTGTCACCCAGTCCCCTGTTACCCAGTCCCCTGCTGTCACCCAGTCCTCTGTCACCCAGTCCCCTGTTACCTAGTCCCCTGCTGTCACCCAGCCCTCTGTCACCCAGCCCTCCGTCACCCAGCCCTCTGTCACCCAGCCCTCTGTCACCCAGTCCCCTGTCACCCAGTCCCCTGTCACCCAGTCCCCTGTTACCCAGTCCCCTGCTGTCACCCAGTCCTCTGTCACCCAGTCCTCTGTCACCCAGCCCTCTGTCACCCAGTCCCCTGTTACCTAGTCCCCTGCTGTCACCCAGCCCTCTGTCACCCAGCCCTCCATCACCCAGCCCTCTGTCACCCAGCCCTCTGTCACCCAGCCCTCTGTCACCCAGCCCTCTGTCACCCAGTCCCCTGCTGTCACCCAGCCGTCTGTCACCTAGTCCCCTGCTGTCACCCAGTCCTCTGTCACCCAGTCCCCTGCTGTCAACCAGCCCACTGTCACCCAGCCCGCTGTCACCCAGTGCCCTGCTGTCACCCAGTGCCCTGCTGTCACCCAGTCCCCTGCTGTCACCCAGTCCCCTGCTGTCACCCAGCCTGCTTTCACCCAGTCCTCTGTCACCCAGTCCTCTGTCACCCAGTCCCCTGTTACCCAGTCCCCTGCTGTCACCCAGTCCTCTGTCACCCAGTTCCCTGTCACCGAGTCCTCTGTCACCCAGTCCCCTGCTGTCACCCAGTCCTCTGTTACCCAGTCCTCTGTCACCCAGTCCTTTGTCAACTAGTCGCCCAGTCCTCTGTAACCCAGTCCCCTGCTGTCGCCAAGTCCTCTGTCACCCAGTCCCCTTTCTGTCGCCCAGTCCTCTGCTGTCAGCCAGTCCCCCTGCTGTCTCCCAGTCCAAGTGACAAGTGACACGCTGAGTCTGGTGACGGGATGGGTGGCAAGTGACACACTAAATCTGGTGGCAAGTGACATGCTGAATCTGGTGACAAGTGGCAAGTGACATTTCCGAGTGTCTCCGATGCTCTCCGGCGCCCCCCACCTCTGGCAACATGCGGTATTGCATGCAATTGAAGTCAATGCGGAACAAATTATTTTCGTTTCCATTAACTTCAATGGGGAAACTCACTTTGATATGTGAGCACTTTGGATTACGAGCATTCTCCTGGAACGGATTATGCTTGTAATCCGAGGTTCCACTGTGTAACATATATATATATATGTATATCTCCCTAGCCCTACGTGCTTTCATATCGCTCTTATCTTTATACAATACGCTCTTTAAATGTTTATTTAAAATGTATGGTTTTCTCTTTTATGAACAAAAAAATAATGACGTTATGATGTTGAGCTGGTATAATAATGCTATGGGGCTGGTATGAAATGTTTTCCAGGGCTGGTTTTTACTCCCAGTCCGGCCCTGGATCCAACCATCCTTATTATGATTGTCTCACTACCAATCTTCATGAGTAAACAACAGTTTTACTTCATTTATTTTATCTCTATGCATGTACAGTGAAGTGTTTGATCCTTTCTCTATGGTGAAAGAGGAAAACAGGTAATGACAAGCAGCTTTGAAGTTTGCACATATAAGTTACTTCACACAAATGTGACGCTTGACTATGGAAAAAGCAGTACCTACATTAGTTGCATTGCTCACTTAAATCTCATACTAAACATTTTGATCTCTATTATATTTCACATAAACAACAGAAGCAGGGGTACTGTATATTAATTGCATAACTGTATGGCGGATGTAGTTATTTTAGGTTTCCAAATATTTTTTTATTTTTTTATATGTGTTTGCAGTTTTAGAGCTACTGTTCCACCTTTTCTTTTCATTTTAAGTTTTATTGTTATGTATAAAATGTTAGTGATTTTTTTTCTCTAAATAATACGAGTCTGGTCATTTGACTGACATACCCATAGCAAAATGACTTCTAGCTCAATGCTATGCTGATCACAAATAATACATATATCTTTTTAAGGACAAACAAGGCTTTCTTTTGGTGTTGTTGCAGGCAAAAACATTTTATCATGCATTGAAGGACATAGGGCAGTAGTAAGTCTTAGGCCGCGTACACACAATCGGTTTGGTCCGATGAAACTAGCCTTAAGGCCAGTTTCATCGGGCCAAACCGATCGTGTGTACGGCCCATCGGACTGTCGTCCGTCGGACCAAAGTTTTAAAACTTGCTTTAAAGTCGGACCGATGGACTCCTGACCATTGGGCCAAACCGATGGTTAGTACGCAAAAGCATCGGACCGAAAACCCGCGCATGCTCAGAATCAAGTCGACGCATGCTTGGAAGCATTGAACTTCGTTTTTTCAGCACGTCGTTGTGTTCTACGTCACCGTGTTCTGGCCCGATCAGATTTTGAACCGATGGTGTGTACGCACATCAGACCATCAGGCCATCAGTCTGTGAACCGATGAAAACGGTCCGTCGGACCATTTCCATCGGTTTGGTCTGATCGTGTGTACATGGCTTTATGCCGTGTACACACGATCGGTCCATCCGATGAAAGCGGTCTGATGGACCGTTTTCATCGGTTAACCGATGAAGCTGACTGATGGTCCATCGAGCCTACTCACCATCGGTTAAAAAAACGATCGTGTCAGAACGCAGTGACGTAAAACACAACGACGTGCTGAAAAAAATTAAGTTCAATGCTTCCAAGCATGCGTCGACTTGATTCTGTGTGTATTTTTAACCGATGGTCGTGCCTACTAACAATTTTTTGCTATCGGTTAGCTATCCATCGGTTAAATTTAAAACAAGTTGTTTTATTTTTAACCGATGGTTAAATAACCAATGGCGCCCACACACGATCGGTTTGGACTGATGGAAACGGTCCATCAGACCATTCTAAATCGGTTTAACCGATCGTGTGTACGCGGCATTAGACATTTGGGTCATACTGATGCCTGCAAAAGTCAGCCTCCTTATCAACCCACCTTCAACCATCATGCCTGATTTTTTTGCTAGTAACACATGTGGTTGGATACCTTATCCTCAGCTCTGCTTCATTTAAGATACTTCACTGATATTTTTTTGCTAAGTAAAATCAATCAAGAATTTAAGAAACACCGCTTGATCTTTTTCTACACAATAGCTACAGTATCTTACAAAAGTGAGTACACCCCTCATAATTTTGTAAATATTTTATAATATCTTTTCATGTGACAACACTGAAGAAATTACACTTCGCTACAATGTAAAGTAGTGAGTGTACAGATTGCATAACAGTGTAAATTTGGTGTTATTGCTCTCACGCTCATACTGGTCACTGAAAGTTCAACATGGGACACCATGCCAAAGAACTCTGAGGACCTGAAAAAAATAATTGTTGCTCTACATAAAGATGGCCTAGGCAAGGGATGTCAAACTGGCAGCCCTCCAGCTGTTGCAATACTACAAGTCCCATGAGGCAAAGCTGACAGTTACAATCATGACCCCCACAGGCAGAGGCACGATGGGACTTGTTGTTTTGCAACAGCTGGAGGGCCGTCAATATGGGACCCCTGACCTAGGCTATAAGAAGATTGTCAAGGCCCTGAAACTGAGCTGCAGCATGGTGGCCAAGACCATACAATGGTTTAACAGGACATGTTCCACTCAGAACAGGCCTCACCATGGTCGACCAAAGAAGTTAAGTGCACATGCTCAGCATCATATCCAAAGGTTGTCTTTGGGAAATAGAAATATGAATGCTGGCAGCATTGCTGCAGAGGTTGAAGGGGTGGGGGGTCAACCTGTCAGTGTTCATACCATACGCTGCACACTGCATCAAATTGGTCTGAATGGCTTTCGTCCCAGAAGGAAGCCGCTTCTACAGATGATGCACAAGAAAGCCTGCAAACAGTTTGCTAAAGACAAGCAGACTAAGGACTAGGATTACTGTAACCATGTCCTTTGGTCTGATAAGATCATGTTAAACTTATTTGGTTCATATGGTGTCAAGCGTGTGTGGTGGCAAACAGGTAAGGAGGACAAAGACAAGTGTGTCTTGCCTACAGTTAAGCATGGTGGTGGGAGTGTCATGGTCTGGGGCTGCATGAGTGCTGCCAGCACTGGGGAGCTACAGTTCATTGAGGGAACCATGAAGGCCAGCATGATCGCCTCCCTTCGGAGACTGGGTCCCAGGGCAATATTACAACACAATAATGACCCCAAACACACCTCCAAGATGACCACTGCCTTGTTAAAGAAGCTGAGGGTAAAGGTGACGGACTAGACAAGCATGTCTCCAGACCTAAACCCTATTGAGCATCTGTGTGACATGCTCAAAAGGAAGGCTCTGTGATGGCGTAATGGAGGAGTAGAAGAGGACTCCAGTGGCAACCTATGAAGCTCTGGTTAACTCTGTGCTCAAAAGGGTTAAGGCAGTGCTGGAAAACAATGGCAGCCACACAAAATATTGACACTTTGGGCTCAATTTGGACATTTTCACTTAGCGGTGTACTCACTTTTGTTGCCACCAGTTTGGACATTAATGGCTGTGTGTTGAGTTACTTTGAGGGCACAGCTTACACTGTTAAGCCCTGTACACACGCTTGGTTTTCCCAGTGGCAAAAAGTCAGCCGGGAAAACTGAGGGGAAAGCCAAGAACCCCTCAGGAAAACTGCCATGAGCACTTTGGCCGGGAATCCCAGCCGTGTGTATGCTCCATCGGCACGGCCTCACAGTGTTTCCCATAGGAAAGTATTAGTAAATCTGGCAGAAAGAAAAACACCAGGAATGCCGACGGGAAAATAGAGAGCAGGTTCTCTATTTTCCCGCCGGGTTTCCCAGCTGTTTTCCTGCCGGGAAAACTGCGAGGAAGCTTACACATGTCTGGTTTTCTCTGCCAAAAGCTATCTTGGCAGTTTTCCTGGCAGGAAAACCGGTTGTGTGTACGGGGGTTTCATACAAGCTGTACACTCATTTCTTCAGTGTTGTCACATTAAAAGACATTACAAAAATGTAAGGGGTGTACTCACTTTTGTGAAATACTGTATCTGGATTGGCATATCCTAACTTTGGAGGACATGAACAGACCCCATTGCATCATATTGCCTTCAAGAACTGGGCTCTGTATTGTGGCGCTTTCCAGGACTCTATGTACTGTGTTAGTTACAGTGTGCTCACTCATTCATATTAAGAAGTCTCTTAATATGAATGCAATGATGAAGGCTATCCTGTTGTAAGTCATTATTTAAAAGCTTGCCTGGACTTGCCTGGACTGTGACCTTCAGATACTGGGCTGTGCATAGAAGTCCTTTCCAGGCCCATGTGTACTGTGTTAGCTATTTTTTTAACTTTGGAGCCATTGCACAGCCTCTGGTGTGACCCATAAAAATATTCCAATGTAAGTGTATGTGACAGCTGCCCCTTTAAGAGTGAATCACACTAATAAATTGTACAAACAATATAAAGTAGGCTCTAATTAAACTACATACATCCTAAAATGAACATGTGCTAGGTAATAAATATTACACTCACTGTGATGATCACTATTGTGCAATACCAAACACAACACAGAAGTTGCACAAAAAATTCCACAAAGATGCTGTGAAAAAAAGCGTTACCAGTGTTCTATCAGTGATAATTGGTGCATATATATATTCCAATTATTTTTTTGTGCATTTTTCCGTACGTTTTTTGTTTGTGGCATTGCACAATAGGGATTATCACATTATTATTTTTTCTTAATGTATATCCACTAATTTATTACTGATAAAACACTGGTATCAACACTGGTATCAACACTTTTTTGTGTGACTTTTTTGTGCAATTTGTTTGTGCATTTTTTGCTGTTTTTCGTATTGCACAATAGTGATCATCACAGTGGGTGTAATCTTTATTACCTAGTACATGTAAATTTTAGGATGCATATAGTTTAATTAGCCTACCTTATATTTTTTGTCTAGTGTGACCCAGTCTCTAAGGACTCAAGCTTAAAGTTTGATCAACTGGGCTGATAAGGAGGGATCAATCTCACAGTTGGTATTGTAGGGAGCCATTTTAAAATTCTTGCCAGCACCATCTTACCACAGTAACAGCCAGGGCTGAAGAAGCTGAGTGATGTTGTTATTAGTGATAAGCGGAATACGCCATATTCGATTTCACGATATTTCACGAATATATAGAAGAATATTCGCGAAATATTCGTTAATATTGAATATTAGTGATATTTTATAAAAAAAAAAAAAATTGCGAAATTTTGCTAATGCGAAATTTCGCTAATGCGAAATTCTCGTCAACACGCGAAAACGGAGATAATTTCCTGGATTGCTAAACTAATATGCACTAAACACTAACTCTACTTACACAAACTTATATGACTAAACTAAAGCAATTTTTTTTTTTTTTAATACACAATACACAGAAGGGCAGAGAAAGTATTCGCGAATATTCGTAACGAACATTCGCATTGCGAATATTCGGCAACATAAAAGGATCGCCTCAGCAAATCGGCCCAGGGTCTCTAATCATACCAGCAATACTTTTAGACGTCGATGGAGATCACTAGGATGTGATCTGTTTTAAAAATACATCTGAAAAAATACGAATATTCGCAATAGCGAATATTCACCGCAATATTCGATTTATTTGCGAATACTCGAATATGCAATATTCGTAACGAATATTCGCAATGCGAATATTCGTGAGCAACACTAGTTGTTATCTGCTAGGTTGAATGTTGTGCTTGTTCTCTGTGCTTTCTCCCACTTATCAGCCCTGAGGAAGCACCTTTCTGTTGCTTCGCCTGCTTCTGAGACACCTTGTGATTCATTTCCATTGCCCCCCTACAGTGACTTGGCCACTTCTTCTCACCTGCGACTCTCTTCAGCACCAGCTGTTTAAGTTTGTGGATATGGATGAGCTGAATGTACCTGGGTCAGCTCGAGATGGGTTTGGGGTTAAATGTCTGGCTGCCTTAATTGAAATCTTCTGTATCCTCCTCACCCCCACAGCTGTAGTCTGGGTGCTGCAGGGATTACTACAGCCACTGGACAGATATTCATCAAAAGTGTGGAATATGCCTTTCCTTTCTACTCCCTTCTCCATTCATAGAAGCTGTACTCTAGCTTCCATCAATTAAAGCGTGCTTCAAATAGAGAAGGTGGACCTTTCATTCATCCACCCATCCTCCATTTATAGAGTGCTTTTTATTAAAGCGGGGGTTCACCCTAAAAACAATTTTCTAACATTACATTGAGATCACTCTCGACATTGACAGTATGCCGATTTATTTATTTATTTTTGCTGTACATACCTCGTATAGCTATTTTCTTCCCCGCCTTCTGGGTAGTGCCTCCCGCAGGAGTGGGCGTTCCTATGCAGCAGTTAGTGATTGACGTGATGACAAAAACTACCCCCCCGTCACATAAGGAGTGTCATGAGTTGCCGCTTCTTTTGCCAACTTGTGACGCTCCTTATGTGACGGGGGGGAAGTTTTTGTCATCACGTCAATAACTAACTGCTGCATAGGAACGCCCACTCCCGCGGGAGGCACTACCCGGAAGCCGGGGAAGAAAATAGCTATACAAGGTATGTACAGCAAAAATAAATAAAAAAATCGGCATACTGTCGAGAGTGATCTCAATGTAATGTTAGAAAATTGTTTTTATGGTGAACCCCCGCTTTAAGGCAAATATACTGTTGACTTTAACAAAAATAACAAAAAAAAAGGCAGACAAGAAGTAAAAAGTTGACAATTTAGGGAAAGCTAAGAATAAGGTAGGCAATATATAAATATTTAAAGCATGGGTAAATACAGGGCTAGGAAAGTAACTAAGCATGGGAACAAGACAGTATAAAAGATGACTATACGGTGGAGTCAAGTGGGGGTGTGCAGAGGAAAACGGCCTATATAATGCTTATGCATCTGGCTGAATGATGAATGGATAAATAGTTTCCCACAAGCTAAATGCAAGTGAACCATACTTTAGAGGTCAGGACAGTAAAGGAGCACTGGCCCACTGAATCTATGAAGAGTCAGATCTTCTTAGATTTTAGATCAGGTTAAATAAGGCTGATATGTGAACAACTTGTGGGGACAATTGTTTCCTCTACAAAACTAAATTAAAGTGGTTGTATACCCTATTTTTACATTTTACCTACAGGTAAGCCTATAATAAGGCTTACCTGTAGGTAAAATGAATATCTCCTAAACCTGTACGGTTTAGGAGATATTCACCTTGCATGCTGCCACTGACGTCAGCGTCTCACCTAAAGTACAGTAGATGCTCCCGGACCTCACGGGAAAGAAGAAGTGATTTCATCGGGGCTCTGGCCACTCACAGCGCCGGAGCCGCGAATCCCGGAAGGGGAAAATGTCAGCTCCCTCGGCAGTAACCAGGATCTGATGCCGACGCCTTGATCAAAGGTATGTATTTCATTTTTTTTTTTTTTGGTGCGGGTATACAACCGCTTTAACTTTCTATAAAATACCATTTTAACACTGCAGATAGGACTGCTGCATGCAGATTTCAAAAATTATCATAGGACGAATGTGAACAAGTTTGCTCATCTCTATGCTTCATTATTTTTTGGTAGTGATGTTACACTCTACTTAGATTACAGCTAATCAGTTATACTGCTAAGCTCAATTTTATATTGAAGTAAAACTTCAAAGACCATACTTTCAATTGTTAATATCTTCTAAATGGTCATTTTAGTCTAAGGACATATCAAATCACTGTAATACAAATAAAAACCAAGATGACAGCTTAATACAAATGTCACAAATGGTCAAATCTTTAGTATTTAGGAGATGTACTTACCATCAGCGCTAATCCCTCGTTAGTGGGTATACTGAATCTCTCTGAAGACATTACTTTAATTCTCTCTCAAAGGTTATCTCTGTTAACACTTCTTTAATTTGCTGAAATCTAATTATACTTGGTTTGAAAGATTCTCGTGTATCCACTCTGGGCCAAAGCTAATTCATTGACATTTGAAACAAATGAATTGATATCATTGATGACTACTAAGTGTCTGCTAAAAATACAAAAACAATAATAATATATATTAAAAAAAAAATAACTTATTTGTGTACTTTAAATGGATAAACATTCATAATGATTGGCTACCTATATTTTAATGAGATGGGTATTACAAATGACACCCTAAGAGATGAGATTTGGGTTCAGACTCAGATCCAGAGCTCATGTTATGGCCATAAAATGGAGGTCAGCAACACTGGGGGTGCCTTGATCCTCTTCCTATTGTAGAGAGACAGGGCCTCTTCCCCACATTCGATCCCCCAAAAAGAGTCTTGGGGTTAGTATGGAGGAATTATAGGAATAAGAGGGATAAGTACAGGGCTACATTAGTCTTCCCGATTACTCATTCCCATTAAAAATAAATAAACACATCAACACCATAAAAATGATAAAATTACAAAAAAAAAAGTAAACAATGTAAATCCATGATTAATCACATCATCTAGTGATGTGAAAATTTCATCAGTAACCATGACCCACCATATATGTTTCCTTACTGCGAAAAGATGTATCCCAAACATGACCATAACCCTGTGTTTACATTACTGTAGCCCTGAAGATAGGTAATTTAGTGAGGGAAGTGTGGCACAAAAACAGTCAGGTGGTAGGCCATCATGCTGGCAAGAAAATATTGCCAGGAGGTGAGTCTGGAGAAGTAACAATGGATCTACATCAGTCATGATGTTATGGATGATGGATTTGCATTGTTGGACATTTTTTAAATATAAATTTTTTGGGGTAAAAAAATACTTTTCCCACTGTGTGGGTGTCATTTCATTTTACTTTTACTGGGAATGAGTAATAAGTAATGGGTACTAATACACCCCAGCACTCATTCCACTGAGGGGTTATATCTGGAGCCCCTTATTATAAAGGTGACTCCAGATTTTTTATTACCACTTGACCTCCAGAAGATTTACCGCACCCTTCATGACCAGGCCATTTATTTGAGATACAGCACTGCATTCATTTAACTGACAATTGTGCAATTGTGAGATACTGTACCCAAGTAAAATGTATGTCTATTTTTTCCCACAAATCGTTTTCTTTTGGTGGTATTTTTATTTTTAACAAAAAAAAATTAAATTTTGAAAAAAAACTATATTTTTTACTTTTTGCTATAAAACCTATTCAATAAAAAAAAATTAAAAAAAAATCGAATTTCTTCATCAATTTAAGCCAATATGTATTCTGCTACATATTTTTGGTAAAAAAATCCCAATAAGCATATATTGATGGGTTTGGACAACAGTTATAGCATCTACAAACTATGGGATACTTTTATTCATTCATTGTTTACTACTAATGGTGGCAATCAGTAACTTATAACGGTAGACAAATCGGACAGTAACTGACATTTTTTAAATTTTATGGGGACCAGTGACACTAATACAGTGATCAGTGCTAAAAGTATGCTCTGTCACTGTACTAATGACACTGGCTGGGAAGGGGTTTACATCAGGGGTGGTCGAAGGTTAACTGTGTGCCTAGCCGGTGGTTTCTTACTGTGTGGGAGGTGCTTTGACCAGGGGAAGGCATTTATCCATGTTCCTGCTTCTCTACTGACATTATGGCAATCTTGTTTACAGATTGCTGTTCTGCCTGTGTACTGTACAATCTGTGCAAACGCAATATTCCCCATGCACACATTTAAGAAAACCGGCTGTTCGCTGATGCTAAGTGCTGTAATGACCATACACTGGAAGGAACCTGACAAAGGGCAAAAAAGTATTTAGTCAGCCACCAAAATGTGACTAAGAGGAGAAGAGGATTGGGAGAATATCATATGGTCAGATGAAACCAAAGTAGCACTGTTTGGTAGAAACACAACTCGCCGTGTTTGGAGGAGAGAGAATGCTGAGTTGCAACCAAAGAACACCATACATACTGTGAAGCATGGGGGTGGCAACATCTTGCTTTGGGGCTGTTTCTCTGCAAAGGGAACAGGATGACTGATCCGTGTACATGAAAGAATGAATGGGGCCATGTATCATGAGATTTTGCGTGCAAACCTCCTCCCATCAGCAAGGGCATTGAAGATGAAACATAGCTGGGTCTTTCTTGCATGACAATGATCCCAAACACATCGCCCGGGCATTAAAGGAGTGGCTTTGTAAGAAGCATTTCAAGGTCCTGGAGTGGCCTAGCCAGTCTTCAGATCTCAACCCCATAGAAAACCTTTTGGAGGGAGTTGAAAGTCCGTGTTGCCCAGAGACAGCCTCAAAACTTTACTGCTCTAGAGGAGATCTGCATGGAGGAATGGGCCAACATACCAGCAACAGTAGTGTGACGACCTTGTGAAGACTCACAGAAAATGTTTCACCTCTGTCATTGCCAACAAAGGATATATAACAAAGTATTGAGATGAACTTTTGATATTGACCAAATACTTATTTTCCACCATAATTTGCAAATAAATTCTTTCCAAATCAGACAATGTAATTGTCTGGATTTGTTTCCACATTTTGTCTTTCATAGATATACCTATGATGACAATTACTAGACATGTGCATTCGTTTTCGTTAGAATGCATTTTCGTCCGAAAATCTGGTATTTTTGTTATCGTTTTAACGAACGAAAACAAAAGCGCAAGAAACGAAAACCGAAAGATCCGACATAAAAAATGCTTTATTTTCGTTTTCGTTCAGATCCTAACGATTTTCGATGCTTTGTCGAATTTTCGTCATTCAATTCGACAAAGCATTGAAAAATCGTTGTTCTGAATACAGTGAATAGGTAGAAATTGAACAACGAAAATTCAACGATTTTCGATGCTTTGTCAAATTTTCGTCGTTCAATTCCTACCTATTTACTGTATTCAGTGAATACAGTGGGCCAGATTCTCAAAAAATGGCGTATCTGGCGGCGTAGCGTATCGTATCACATTTACACTACGTCTACGCAAATTACTGGAGCAAGTGCCGTATATGGCGTAGCGTAAATGCGGCGTCGTAAGGCCGCGTAATTCAAATACTGAAGGAGGGGGCGTGCTGTATTTAAATTAAGCGCGCCCCCGCGTCAAACGAAGTGCGCATGCACCGGCCGGGAAAAAAGACCAGTGCGCATGCTCCAGCTCACGTCAAAAAGCGTTGTTGAAACCGACGTCAAAACGACGTGATCGTTACTTACGCAGTTCCCTATTCGCGAACGACTTAGTAAAACGACGTAACCGACGAAAAAAAAGACGACGCTGACCCAACGCCATACTTAACATGGCAACGACGGCACTTCGGAAACATACCCCTCATACAGCAAGGGTAACCTTACGCGTACGCAACCTACGTAAACTACGTTGCCGCGTCGGGAAACGTTCGGGAATCGGCGTATTAGGCTCATTTGCATAGGCAAATGAGAAAACAACGTAAAGGCCACCTAGTGGCCGGCGTTGTCATTACATCTAAGATCCGACTGTGTAATTGCTTTACACCTGTCAGATCTTTAGTGTATCTATGCGTAACTGATTCTAAAAAACACTCGCATAGATACCCATTGAAAAAAACTGTGATACGACAGTGTATCTGAGATACACCGTGGTATCTCAGCTGAGAATCTGACCCAGTGAATATAGGTAGGAATTGAACGACGAAAATTCGACAAAGCATCGAAAATCGTTGAATTTTCGTCGTTCAATTTCTACCTATTCACTGTATTCAGAACGACGATTTTCGATGCTTTGTCGAATTGAATGACGAAAATTCGACAAAGCATCGAAAATCTTTGTTTTCGGACGAAAACGTTCCCGACTAAAACGACATAAATCAGAACGATTTTCGGGAGTAACTAAATAAATTTATTTTCCAAACGAAAAAACTAAACGAAATATTCCAGTCTGCACATGTCTAACAATTACAGGCCTCTCTCATCTTTTTAAGTGGGAGAACTTGCATAATTGGTGGCTGACTAAATACTTTTTTGCCCCGCTGTATCTATCATGTGACCCCTGAATAAAGCTTTGGACACTTTTGAGAAATCCTTTGTGTGCTGATGACATTTCTTCATTCTGTATTATTGGTGAGTGCCCGTGGACATTGAGTCCATGGTACCCGTCTCTGGGCTCCCCTCCTCCTCTTCTCCTCAATGGGATATGAAATCTCATCCTCACAGGTAAGAAATAAATATGAAAAGCACATAAGTGATAACACATCCAGCTCACCATCTTGTTAGGTGCGACTCCAGTAAACGCTACAAAGCTCTTTTCCTCTCATAAACGCGTGTCGCCACATGATAGTCTTCTAATACTACTCTTCTCCAACAGGGTTTCATGTGCCAAGTTGACATTGCAGGAGCATGTTTTATAACCCCTTGATGTACCTGATCAATGATCTTTGTGGCAGGATAACTAAGTATTATTTTATTAAAGTTACATATTTAAAAATATTGAATGTAGCTTTTGGAATTACAGTCACTTGTTAAAACTTACATGAGATTTTAGGGATTTCATTTTTATGTACTTCAACTTTTACTGATACTAATAAACTTGTGGTGTATTTTAAAGAATTTTATGTGATACAAGTATTTCTACTACAGTAAAACCTTGGTTTGCAAACATAATTCGATCCAGAAACATGCTTGTAATCCAAAGCACTTGTATATCAAAGCATTTTTTTTACAGGGTATAAGAGAGAAGAGAGGCACCTATAAGTGTAGCAATATGTTGCTAAATGTTGTACCTTCATTAAATGTAACCAAATTGCTACATTTAGGCCGCGTACACACGATCAGTCCATCCAACGAGAATGGTCCAAAGGACCGTTTTCATCGGTTAACTGACGAAGCTGACTGACGGTCTGATGTGCCTACACACCATCGGTTAAAAAACCAATCATGTCACAACGCGGTGACGTAAAACACACGACTTGCTGAAAAAAAAAACTAAGTTCAATGCTTCCAAGCATGCGTCGACTTGATTCTGAGCATGCGCGGCCATTTGACCGATGACTTTGCATACTAACGATCTTTTTTTTTTTTTTTTTTTTTTATTCTTTATTTTATTTTCCGTTCTTAAACATTTCATTTACCGATCTATATAGCGTACATAAACGTTTACACAGTTTTAACACTTTCTTAGGTTTATCTTTTCAAACATTGTTCCTATTAGCAAGCTCTCCAAACTCCTTTCTACCATCTATAGATATATCATGTATTCTCCAAATTTCCCCCACAACCTCCCTTACCCTACCCCACCCCCACCTCCCTCCGTGAGCCCCCCCCCCCCCCAAAAAAAAGGAGGAGGAAAAAGAAATAAATAAAAAAAAACCCTCCCTTCTCCCCGCGACTCTCCTCCCTCTCTCCCCTCCTCCCACCTCAGAGGTCTCGCTCTCTATATCTTATATATGGGGTCCAAATCTGTCTATACTTCTCCTCTTGCTCTCTTATTCCCATCGTCAGGTTTTCCTTCAGCTGGATTTCAGTTACTCTGTCTAAAGAGAAAAGAGAATGAAGGGCGCACCGACCTAGTGTGATACTGTAACACGATTTTTATTAAAATACTAAAATCAATGATTATACTCACAAAATGAGTTAAAAAACAAGCCTTGAAAGACAGTTCAACAGCGCCAGCAGAACAGGACGGTTGCTTCAGTCCAAAGGTATCTAACCGATATTGAAGCTAGGCTTACGCGTTTCGGGGGCGTACCCCTTTCCTCAGAGCCCCGGTGGTCTGCACTGCTCCCTCACTGTACAGCTTGTCAGAATATATACACACACAAAGAGGTAGAAAGATTATTTCTATTTTACTATGTATTTGAGTGAGTTCATCTTCGGCATGTACTTATGATAGTAGATGCTTGTATTATAACAATATGGCGTTTGGTCAAGTGACTCCAGTCCACCCATTTCATTTAGGGGCGGGTGTTTATTTATTTATCCATATAGGTGCTGACATAACGTTCACATATGATGATGACGATGTTTTGTATCTATTGAGTATAATTTGAGATTTTCCTAGCTTGTGACGGAAAATATTGATTATATGAAGACAGGAGGCGAGTATCTTATGCATTAATCTTTCTTTATTAATGCTCACAGCAGAAACAAAACTGATCAGTATTCAAGCTTTTCTAAAAATAACATGAAACAGAAAAGTTGAAACTTGAAAACTAGAAAGAAACTACGTTTGCCAGCAGTCCTTGGGTCTGTGACCCCTCCCTCTGGCCTCTGCATATAAGGACTGCTCCTCCCCTTCCTATTCCTCTTTCTTCATGCGAACTTCCAAACGAATTGAAAATGATTCACCAGTCTCTGGGGCCCCCAACTCCGGGGACTTCGGCCGGCCGGCCTTTTCTGAATCCCAGACGTTCCGTTGTACGCGGGGTAACATTCGTCCCAACGGGGACCAACCGACAGCTTCTACGGCCAACCGGGCCTTTGGAAACGAAACCATGTTAGAAGGAACGTGTCTTCGACCTTCCTGAACGCAGTCGAACGTGTTCAGTATCCTGTAAGAGAGTAGAAGGAACCATAATAGGGTAGGGTAGGGAGGGAAGATACTCGCCTCCTGTCTTCATATAATCAATATTTTCCGTCACAAGCTAGGAAAATCTCGAATTATACCTCAGACAGGAGGCTCATATCTTATGCAAGTTCAAAGCTAGCATTTCTTACAGAAAATGAAGACAATATACATCAGATTACCCCAAAGCGGCCATAGACACATGTGTTTCCGGTCTGAAGTAAAAGGAGCGGAAAACGGTCTCCGAGGACCAGTCCGCCGCCAGTAGAAGATCTGACAGAGATCCCCCGGCCGAGACCACCTTAGTAGCCATTGCACTTCTAGTGGAGTGTGCGCCGAATTTAGTGGTATCTATACCCGCCATGTCCATAGTCGACCTGACCCAGCGCGCTAGAGTGGCAGAAGTCACCGGGCGATGAGGTTGGACGTAGGAATCCAATAATTGGGGCGAAGATGGAGAACGAAGTTCGGCGGTACGCGTTTCATAGGCCTGCAGGCACTTGACGACACATAAGCGCGGACGATCCGAAAAGAAAGGATAGAATACCGACTGAATGCCGGTCTTGGTCCTACGCACGACCGAGAACCTAACTCCTAGGGGCGAAAATTGTCACCTGGAAATATCCAGTGCTCTAACATCTGAAACCCTTTTGACCGAGATAAGACAGAGGAGGATCGTAAGTTTGTACGTGAGATGTTTGAGAGACAAGTCCTCATTGTCATCCCACGTGGATAGCATGTCTAGGACCCTGGATACGTCCCATGTTGATAGGTATTTGGGACGAGGAGGTCGTTTAAACTTGATACCTCTCATTAGTTTGCAAATGAGAGGGTGTCTACCCACCGGCAAGGCATCCACAGGGTGATGGTAAGCCGAAATAGCTGATCGATACACGTTAATGGATCTGTACGCTCTACCGAAAGCCTCCGCCAGGAAGTTCACTATAAGTGCTACAGGGGTATGTATCGGATCAGCCTGTCGTTGATTACACCAACGCACCCAGATTCCCCAGGCTGACCTATACGCCGATCGAGTCCCGGGGGCCCAGGCCAGGGCGAGAAGCTCTCTAGCTGACTGTGAAAGGCCTCCGTCAGCGTCTGGCATCCTGAGACCAGGCAGGCTAGGAGGGTCAGAGAGCCATCTGAAATTAGCGGGTGTATGTCTTTGGACGGGTGTGAAAGGAGGACTGGAAACGAGGACAAGACCCTGGGAAGGTCGATGACCATTTCCAACAGAAGAGGAAACCACAGTTGTGTTGGCCACCAGGGCACAATCAACACCACCTTGGCTCCCTGGGTAGCGATCTGCAATAAGGTCCGGCATATCAGCTGGAATGGTGGAAACGCGTAATGCGTCCCCCCCGTCCAGGATTGGCGGAAAGCATCCACCGCTGTTGCCGTTGGGTCCGGCCTCCAACTGAAGAATTGGGGCAACTGATGGTTGAGTCTGGAGGCGAACAAGTCTATGGACAGTGGTCCCCAGAGATGGATGATACTGATGAAGGTCGAGCGGTCTAGCCGCCACTCGCTGGAATCGGTAATGTATCTGGAGTTCCAGTCCGCCACGATATTGGAGGATCCCGGAATGTACTCCGCCATGGGGACGATGTTCCTGGCCAGGCAGAAGTGCCATAAAGCCTTGGCGATATCCGCCAAGATTTTGGACCTGGTGCCCCCCAAACAGTTGACGTATTGTACCGCTGAAATGTTGTCCATGCGTAGCAATACGCAACAGTTTGATCTCTTCGAGAGAAAACTCTGAACCGCGAAGAGGGCAGCTAGTAGCTCTAGGGCATTGATGTGTAGGAAGGATTCCCTGACTGACCAGATCCCTCCTGTTGAAATCTCTCCGAATCGAGCGCCCCAGCCCCTCCGACTTGCGTCGGATTCTAAGACGACGTCCGGATAGGAATTGAAGATTGTCTTGCCGTTCCAATCGACGGCATGACCGAGCCACCACTTCAGTTCCGTCCTGGCCTCTGCGGAGAGTGGAATCTCGTCTGCATAACGGAGACCTTGTCTCAGGTGAAGGATTTTGAGGCATTGAAGGGCTCTGTAATGGAGAGGGGCCGGGAAGACGGCCTGTATGGATGCGGCCAGGAGGCCCACTATTCTGGCTAATACCCGTAAAGATAGGGATTGCTTGCGCAGTACTGCTCTGATCTCTTTGCGGATGGTTGGTATCTACCAGGAAACCGAGAAACTCCATGCTCTGGGATGGTGCTAGAATAGACTTCTCCATGTTGATGAGGAAGCCTAGGTCCTGCAGGAGACGTACGGTCCAGCCTACGTGGGTCTGAGCCTGAGATTTTGAGTTCGCAATGATAAGGATATCGTCTAGGTAAATAATCAGACGAACGCCCCTGCTCCGCAACGCGGCTACCACGGGCTTGAGTAATTTGGTGAAGCACCATGGGGCCGATGACAGCCCGAACGGTAGGCATGTAAACTGCCACGTGCGATCCCACCATTTGAATCGGACTAGGTGTTGTGACTCCGGATGTACGGGGACTGTGAGATATGCATCTTTTAAGTCCACCTTTGCCAGCCAATCCCCCGGGTGGAGGAGGTCTCGGAGGCAATGGATACCCTCCATCTTGAAGTGACGGTATGTGACGTCTTGATTCAGGGCCCGGAGATTTATCACGGGGCGGTAACCTCCCCCCTTCTTTTTGACTATAAAAAGACTGCTTATGAACCCCAGGGAGAGAGGGTCTACCTCGAGCACTGCTTGTTTGGAAATCAGTTCTCCCAACTCGTTGTCTATGAGTGCAATGTTCTGAGCAGTGAAACGAATGGGGGGAGGAATAATGCCCAGTTGAGGGCAGGACAACAGTTCTATCTGGAACCCTGTGACTGTGTTTATCACCCATGCGTCTGCCGTAATCGCAGACCAGGCGTGGATAAAAAACCGTAGTCTTCCCCCTACAGGGGTGGAAAAACTTGGAGTCAGAAGAGGACTTACCGGAGTATGGACGGGATCTGGGGTCACCTCTGCTCCCACGTCCTCTCCATGGTCTGCCATGTGGTGGAAAGAATGGTGCGGGTTGTGCCACCGTGGTATAGGAGGCAGGAGTCTGAGCGTAATGTTGCTGGGCGGGAGCCCTATTAAATGGTCTGGAGTAACCAGCTCGGCCGGCAGAGCGGCCCCTACCTCTGCCGGCCCTAGCAAAAACCTTTTGGTTGCCTGCCCTTTTGAGGGACGATTGAGCTTTGTCGAGACTATTGAATAGTCCCACGAATTTGTTAATGTCCCTAACAAGGGAGTCCCCAAATAGTAGGCCTTCAGCAGAAGGTCCCGGTTCGGTCTCCGCCAGGTGGGCCAGTTGTGGATCCAGGCGCATGAGGATGGAGCGTCTGCGCTCCGTGGAGCATGCCGTGTTGGCGTTACCTAAAAGGCATATGGCCCTCTGGGCCCACCCCCGAAGTTGTTGCACATCAACCTCTTGTGCTGAGGCAGCTGTTTGCTCAGACAAGTTAAGGATTTTTGTCAGTGGGCCCAACATGTCGAGGACCCGGTCCTGGATGCTCCTGAATGAGCGATCTATCCCCTTCTTGGGGAATTTCCCTGATTTGGCCAGGTACTTAGATAAGACGGGATCAATGTCTGGTGTACATGCCACCTTACTGGGTAGGCAAGGGCGTGGGCATTCCGCCCGCAATTTATTTCGGTTAGCTCTATCCAGCGATCTGCGGGTCCAGAGTTCCACGTATTGGGACATGTGGGGCAGGGGAGCCCAATCTCCCGACCGCGGGTGAGATATGGCATCTGGATGGAAGAGAGGTTCTCCCAGAGCGTCTGTGATTGTATTGCCCTGAATATCAGGTTTGGCGTCGTGTGGGATCGCCATTGACCCAGCACCCATATCATCATTGTCATCGTACTCGGACCCCGAGAATCCGGCTTCTGAGGACTCGTCAGACGAAATATCATCTGAGTCGAGTACGTAGGAGTCTGGTTTGTTCCGCCTGGCGGATGTACGCCTCATGCATGACTCCCTGAGGCTCAGGGGTTGAAAGGGGTCCGGTGGGTGCGTGGGGTGGCAATCCGGGTGAGGGAGAGCCTTGTGCACATTGTTTGCTTCCCCTGCCGGGGAGTCCTCGATATGAGCCAAATGCTTCCTCTTTTGGGAGGATTTCCCTCTTTTTACTAGAGGTTCTTCAATTACGGTGGGGGCAACCCTGGGGGTTTGTTGTGAACCCGAGGGTAACGCCACGGCTGCCATGGCAGCTTGCACAGACCTGGCTACCAGGTCCTGAATCTGTGCAGCGTTAAGCATGCATGATGGCTCCAGAGGCACTTCAGGTCCCTTCAAGGGGACAGAGCGGTCCTCAGACATTGCCTTCTGGCAGTGCAGTTATAGAATGCTAAGTAACTGGGTGATGATAAATCACCACCTCAGATCCTGACCTATGGGAAGGAGGGGGCCTGCCAGAGAGAGGTGTACTACACCTGTTAGATGTTAAGTATTATTAGTAGCCCAGCAACCGCTCCTGTCACCTCCTCAGCTCCGTCCGCACTGCCGTGCGGTGCGCGGGAAGAAGGGAAGAAAACCGTCTCCTGGGCGAAATCTCGCGAGATTACGCCGCAGGGACGAGAGGAGACCAGGCTGCGAGCTTATTGGTCATCGTGGACCAATCGCGCGTGCGGGAGGAACGTGATCCCACCCCTCCTCACCGAGCAGAGGGGAGGGAGGTGAAATGGGCGCCGAGCGCAGTGTGACCAACGGCTGCGACAAGGCGAACGAGCGGTGTATAAACGAACAATGTTCAGTAATAAGCACTAGGTTATAATAATAATAAGTTATAATAAGGTTACACAGGTTTTGTACAAGTAAAAGTAAAACACCTCACAGATAACTAGCAGCAGTGCAATACTTATCTCTCCTGTGAGCAGAAAGAAAGAGGAATAGGAAGGGGAGGAGCAGTCCTTATATGCAGAGGCCAGAGGGAGGGGTCACAGACCCAAGGACTGCTGGGAAACGTAGTTTCTTTCTAGTTTTCAAGTTTCAACTTTTCTGTTTCATGTTATTTTTAGAAAAGCTTGAATACTGATCAGTTTTGTTTCTGCTGTGAGCATTAATAAAGAAAGATTAATGCATAAGATATGAGCCTCCTGTCTGAGGTATAATCATTGATTTTAGTATTTTAATAAAAATCGTGTTACAGTATCACACTAGGTCGGTGCGCCCTCCATTCTCTTTTCTCTTTTAGTTCCTTTTGAATTCCCACGATTCTGAGGAGGGCTGCAAGACTCTGGAAGATACTCTTTAATTGAACTGTATGACCCCCACAAGTAAGAAATACCGGAGCGCAGGAGAATCATCATTGTTTTGCCAGTTACTCTGTCTAACCATTGTTGTCTAGTTGGTGTAGATGTACTTTTCCACAAGAATGGAATACAAGCTCTTGCTGCCGTCAGCAAGTGTCTAAGCAAAGAATTTTTAAACTTTGCCGTGGATATAGGGAAATCATATAATAAATAGGTGGCTGGATTATCTCCAAGCTCCGCATCTGTGATTTCTTTTATCGTGCATGCAATCATTTTCCAAAATTCTTTCACTTTTACACATTCCCAGAAAATATGCAAGATTGTGCCCTCCTCATCTCCACACCGCCAACACCGATCTGAGATTTCCGGGAGGAAACGTTTTAATACGGCGGGGGTTTTGTACCATCTAGTTAAGATCTTGTAACCTCCTTCCTGGTATCTGGTGGCTAGAGAGGCCTTATGTGTAAAAGCGAAGATTTTTGTTTTCTGGGTAACGATCGGTTTTGACCCATCGGTCAAGCGTCCATCGGTTCAATTTTAAGTTCTCTGTTTTTGGACCGAAGGACATCTGACCGAGGGGCCTACACACGATCGGTTTGGACCGATGAAACTGAACTTCAGTCCGTTTTCATCGGTTTTGACCGATCGCGTGTACGCGGCCTTAGAGGCTCCTCTCTTCTTTTTTATACTCAGTTGCGACATGATGCTACTCTTATATCAAGACATCGCTTGTATATCAAGGAAACATTTAATACAATATTTTTCTTGTCTTGCAAAACGCTCTAAAAACCAAGTTACTCTCAAACACAGGTTTTACTGTATTTTGAAATGCATGAATTGTTGATATTGCTGCTCTCCAGATATTACTGATTTTTCCAAAGTTAGTAAATCACGAGTTTAAAAATATAATAATAATAAATAATTTGGTTGTTATTTGCATGTATCATTTTAGAGTTCTGAAAACAGAGGCAGAGAAAAATAGGACATGCTATTGTGAGATTTTATGACACAGCCATGGGCCTTTACTGCCCTTTATCTGGAGGCATGTGTTCAGTAATCTTCAGTCTGCCAAGTAACAGCTCAGAAGGAACGGTTTAGAATAATCGTGTTGGTTAAGGCATGCCCAGAGCAATTCTCATTTATTTTCTATGTGCAAGATTACTTGGTGGGGCTTATTCAAAAGGAAACATGTACCGTAAGTGCAATTGTAAGAGTAAATAGCATTCAAGCAGAAATCATCTCTCAATGAATCTACCTATGGTTTTATGATGTCTGATTGTTTGCTGAGGGTTAATGCACACTTTATATCTTCATTATCATTGTGCAGTGCCCTATTGGAACACTAGCGGGTGAGAGCCTGAGCATAAATGTGGAATTTGCACTAAAAATGTGGAATTTTGCAATATAACAGTTCTAACCTTCATAAGATCATACATTGTCTTGCATTACGCTACATTTGTCAGTAGATGGAGCTAGATGTCTCCTGCAAACATAAGATGCAATGACGGTACTGCAAAATAATAATCACGGTTATTTTGAAACCAGTCCTATTTTACAAAAGTTGGACACTTACTTAATATGTATAGAGAGAGAGAGAGAGAGAGATAGAGAGATAGAGAGAGATAGAGAGAGAAATATATATATATATATATATATATATACATATATATATATAGATATAGATATAGATATTTATATCTATATATATATATATATATAGATATAGATATCTATATATATATATATCTATATATATATATATATATATATATTTTTATATATATATATATATATATATATATATATATATATACAGATATCTATATATAGATAGATAATTCCCTTTTCATGATAAAAATATTAAATGAAACAGTCTTCCTGATCTGCATACTTGGTCTGAATCAAGGTCAGTAAATCAGAAAGTATCAAAAATTTCAGAAAGCAAACCTACACAGTTTAGGAGATATTTACAGTTTCCCGTACGAGGATTTCTTCTGCGCATGCGCCAAAGTATTTGGCACATGCACACTTCAGAAAGCTCACGCCGTGCTGTTCTAAGTAAAGGTCATGCCCAGTGGCGGCTGGTGCTCTAAATTTTTGGGGGGGCGCAAACGTAACAAAAAAATAAAAAAAATAAAAAATTGCAGCCACTGTGCCATCAATTGTCACCACTGTGCCATGCCATCAAACACAGCCACTGTGGCATCAATTGTCACCATTGTGCCTTGCCAAACGCAGTCACTGTGCCATCAATTATCACCACTGTGCAATGCCATCAAATGCAGTCACTGTGCCACAAATTCGCACCACTGTGCCATGCAGTCACTCTGCCATGCCATCAAACGCAGCCACTGTGCCATCAGTTATCACCACTGTGCCATGCCATCGAATGCAGTCACTATGCCATCAATTCGCACCACTGTGCCATGCCATCAAACGCAACCACTGTCCCATGCCATCAAACGCTGGCTCTGATAGGCACTTCCTCACAGCCAACCAGCTGCCATTATTCAGGTGGTCTGCGCTCAATGTCCAGCCACCTGAATAGACCAGCGGCAGCTGGCAACAATAACATACAGTCACAGTGCCGGAGTCAGACCCCAGAAGGAAGATAGATGCTTCCAGCCGGAGAGGAAATCTGGGAAATCGCAGGCTTTGATTTCAGGTAAGTGCCACATAATGGGCAACCCATTTAGGGTATACTTCCTCTTTCACAATATTATCCTTTGATTTTCTCTCATTATAGGTTTCCTTTAAGTTAACAAATATGCAACTGTTTTGGAGGCTTGAAATCTTTCTTGCTGAAATATCTTACAAAAATCTAAATTCACAACTCCACTCAAAGCTGATTATTCCAGTTTAGGAAGTGAAGCTCAGCATTTGATCCCTGGCTGGCTTGTTAAATGTCTTCAGAATGTCAATATGGAAATCCCCTGCTTGTTTGTGACCTCTCTATGTATTAGTAGAAATAAGTCCAGCATACAGCTCTCAAACAGCACATCGGAACCAGGATTCAATTGTCATCCATAATAAAATCCTAAAAGGAACCTTCTGTTCTAGAGCTGGCATGCTCTCACAGCAAATAATGACTTACCATTTTCTTGGATATCCTCTTTATAGATATTAAACCCTTACTAAATGACATTTCATTTACTAAAGCACTGTGTATCATGAACAATTGACATACAATTAAAATAATTGTTTTTACCTCTTTTCTTTTTCATCTTGGCATTATTGATTTTCTCCAGCCTCTTTCATCCACTCTCTCCAGCATAAGCTGTGCATTATTGCTCTGGCCCAGCTTCCTGATAACGACAGTGCTTGGCCATGTCTGCAGAATTCGCATAGCCACATGTAGCCTCCACAAGGTGAGCATGGTCATAGGCTGTGATTCAGTGACAACACATAAAGTAGAGAGCAGAAGGCAGGAGTGATAATATAGTAACACAGTTGGGAGTTGTCATCCTATAAGGGGAAATCCGCCAAAGAGGCCCGTTATGGCAGGACCATCAGGCATTATTTTAATGAAAACTGCATATTTAAAAAGAGTAACAATTATTGTTGAAATTGCTTTAATAAGCTAAAACATACGTTCATCAAGAAAAAGAAGCAGCCGGTAACTCCATAAAATCAATCGCATTTATTGTAAAGCCTTTCATAGTGAGTACAGTCAGCAGAAGACTAGTTGCGGCGATAAGCCTTGTTCACAGCACTGGTATGGGAGGACACCTCGGCTTGGATACCCTGGGCCAGATTCACGTACCTTCTGCGGCGGCATCGCGTAAGCTATTTACACTACGCCGCCGCAACTTACTGGAGCAAGTGCCGTATTCTCAAAGCACTTGCTCCGTAAGTTGCGGCGGCGTAGGGTAAATGGCATGGCGTATCCCCGTGTAAATAAAAGGGGGCGGCTTGTATTTAAATTAAGCGCGCCCCCGCGTCGATCGAACTGCACATGCGCCGGCCGGGGGAAAAAGCCCAGTGCGCATGCTCCAGCTCACGTCGGAAAACGTTGTTGAAACTGTTGTGAAAATGACGTGATCGTCACTTACGCAATTCCCTATTCGCGAATGACTTAGTTAAACGACGTAACCGACGTAAAAAAGACGAAGCTGTCCCGACGCCATACTTAACATGGCATATGACGGAACTTCGTAAGCCTACCCCTCATATAGCAGGGGTAGGTTTACGCTTACGGAAACGACCTAAACAACGACGAGGCGGCGTAAAAACATTCAGGAATCGGCGTATTAGGCTCATTTCCATAGGCAAATGAGAAATCAACGTAAGGGCCACCTAGCGGCCAGCGAAGGAATTACATCTAAGATCCGACGGTGTAAGTGTCTTACACCTGTCGGATCTATGCCGTATCTATGTGTAAGTGAGTGATTCTAGGAATCACACGCATAGATACCCGGGCAAAAAAACAGAGATACGACGGTGTTTCCTGCGATACACCGTTGTATCTCTTTTGAGAATCTGGCCCCCTTACTGCAAACTTCCAAAGTAAGACTTTTTTTTCCAACTGGTGTACCTGTATGAAGCAGAAAGCTTGATACCAACTGTAATGGGCACAGCCTTGGCTGGGTCTACATATTACTGATATTCTATGGAATTTCATTAGTGAACAGCAGGAAAAAAATTATCAAAGCTGGAGCAGTTTATGCACGGCAACCAATCAGTTTCTCGTTTCCATTTTCATTTTCAAAGCTTAACTGAATAAGCTGAATATAGAAGCTGATTGGTTCCCATGCACAGCTGCTCCAGATTCTGTCTGCTCATATTTTGAGAAATTCCCCCCAGAGTATGTGTCGGGACTCGAGATAGCTCACAGTGAATAGATAACCACTACACCCATGCCAAATGACACTACTGAGAATACGGGAGGGTAAAAAAAACACTGCATTGCTATACCTTGGCTACTTATTTTGGTCATGTTTTTAACAATTTTTCTTAAAGCTGAGCATTTGTTAGATCCTTAATATTTTCATAAGGATATTTATCATGGTATGGGGGACACCCAGCCATCTTCCACATAATGGGGTTGATTTACAAAAGGCAAATAGCTTGATCACTTTACAACTTTGCGAGGGCTATTCTTACTTTATCTTAGTGAAGGAGGTGAAGCTCTACTGAACTCCATCATCCAATCATGTTTTTTTGTTTGGTCATGTAATTGGATATTCTTTTCAAATTGGATTTTAACCACATTCACTAAGCTATGTGACAATTCCTTTGCAAAGTGAACAGTCTATTTGCATTTAGTAAATTAGCCTCAATGAGTCCATGTACATAGTTCCTTATTGTAAAATAGATATGCATTTGGCTTTAAATCCTATATCCAATACCCTGATGCCGCGTACACACGATCATTTTTCGGGTTGTAAAAAACAACATTTTTCAGGCTCTACAAAAACAAAGTTTTTTTCAACTTGATCATTAAAACGGCCTTGCCTACACACGATCGTGAAAAAAAAATGCTGTAGCAAAACGCGGTTGACGTACAACACGTATGACGGCACTATAAAGGCGACGTTTCATTTGGATGACGCCACCCTTTGGGCTGCTTCAGCTGATTTCCTGTTAGTAAAAGACGATTCGCGCTTTTCTGTCTGTTACAGCGTGATGAATGTGCTTACTCCATTACAAACGGTCGTTTTACCAGAACGAGCGATCCCGTCTCATAACTTGCTTCTGAGCATGCGCACATTTTTCACGTCGTTAAAGCCCACACACGATCATTTTTTGCAACCCTGAAAAACGACAAGTTTAAAAACGTCGTGAAAAAAATAGAGCATGTTTGAATTTTTTTTTTCTCGTTTTTCAGACCCTGAAAAATGCTCTGAAGCCCAAGTCATTTTTTAGAAACCAAAAAACGGTTCTGTGTACACGGCATGAGAATTGATGTTTAGATGAAGCCTTTTTACTTTAAACCTGTCAATTTTCCTAATTCAATTTCAGTCCCATAATTATTTTACACAATGCTCTAATATCCTTGATTCTCACATTTTATAATCATTTGCTGGAAGCCAGACGGTGTGGTTCATTGTACAGGTGTGCCGTTTGCAAAATGGGGCATCATAATCTCTTCCAACAAAGTTCATTAGATTAAAATAATCACCACATTAATTTTAACACATTATATTACAGTGTCACGGTATTATAACTTCTATTGTACCTTTTTATGAAAATTGAATGTGTCTAATTGAAAGCATATACAAAGACTCAGATATGTGCAGAGTCAGAAAGGATGGAATCCTGGTGTTGCTCTGACCACACGATTTGTGGACACAAGGTACGCCTAAAATATTATAAATGCATTTTGTGTACATGTATTGTAGCAGGCTGGTAAAAGAAGCCTGTAATGTGAAACATATCTAACCATTGCTGACCTTCTAAAAATGCTAGCTGTCTGGTCATCTGCGGCTTCTATAATTTCCTAGTACCCAGATCAAGGACGTAGCAAGTGAAGCAAGTTCAAAGACCTAAGCTGCATACTTGTTCAAGGTCAGTGGCTCAAAGCTTTAAAGCCAGAGGATCATTATAGCAGTGAGGCAGCTAGCAATTATAGGAAGAAACAGAAATACAGGACATCAGTAGAAGTTTAGATATATGTCTCTGTAATGGTATCCTTGGTTTTTATGAGAGGTGGTCTGCATCATTAACATTATGATATAGTTGCGTCATACTCTTTGTAACTCTTCTATTTATCCAGCTCTACGCTTTTTATAGAATGTAGACATGTGCTAGTAAGTGAAATCAAATGGCAGATTCCTACAATTGTATGGGTCCAAAACAGCAAAATCCTATCGCTATAGATCTTTAGGAAGGTGTTGTTCATTTTCACAGCTGTACCCTTTAATTATTCCTTTTGCTGTTTACTTTCTGCACAATCCAGAAGGAGCCTGGCAAGCTTGATTGGCTTCATAATGACAGAGGCTGGGAGGAACCCAAGAAGTTTCACACGGAGATTTGCTGCCATGGTTCACAATATAATAAGTCAGCTACTGCATTGCGCTTAAAACTGTAAAATCAGCTTTTGCCGGGCGTGCTTTTTAAAAAAAGGTTTATTTTTTAAGCAACTTTTTACGCTCACAAATCCTGTTCAACTTTGCACTCCCAAAATAAAACCACAGATCTTATGTATAACATCATTATGTTTAATTCACAAAACTTAACAAAGCGATAGGAATCGTTATTTTCAGCTATTTAATTGTACCTTTCAAATCTCATTGAAGCTAAAAATAACTGTTATATATATATTTTTTTAAATTGGGATCCTTATGCTAGTGTTTTGTGATTTAAGCCTAATTGTCTTATTTTTCTATTCCTAGCTCAAGATTATGGAGCCACTAAGCTTATTTCCCCACCCTCACCATGTGCCTGGATGACCTATTGCTAGGCATAAACACTGTCACATGGAAGGAAGTGGGCGGCGGCCCATGAATCTCCAAGCTACGGGTCCCCAGCTGTTGCGGAACTACACATCCCATGAGGCATTGTAAAACTCTGAGGCGCCGTACACACGGCAGAGAACCTCGACGGGCAGAACACATCGTTCCGCCCATCGAGGTTCTCTCCCGGCCGTCGAATTCGGCGACCCGCCCGTCGGGAATGGCAACCAGCCATTCTTCCAGGCAGGCCGTCGAGGAAATAGAGAGCGTGCTCTCTATTTCGGCTCGACGGGCTTCCCGACGGGAAGCTCGCTGAGACCGTACACACGGCCGAGGTCCTCGCTGGAATGTGCATTCCAGCGAGGTTCTCGCTGATTTTCAGCGAGAACCTCGGCCGTGTGTACGGCGCCTTACATTCACAGACATGTCTAGGCATGATAAGAATTGTAGTTCATGAACAACTGGTAGGGCCATCATTAGGAGACCCCTAATGCCGCGTACACACGATCATAATTTCAGATGAAAAAAGTCTGACTTTTTTTCATCGGAAATATCCGATCGTGTGTGGGCCCCATCTGACATTTTTCCGTTGGTGTTTAGAAATAGAACATGTTTTATTTTTTTACGATGGAAAAAAAAACAATAGGAAATTCTTATCGTCTGTGTGCAGCTCCAACTGAGAAAAAACCCATGCATGCTCGGAAGCATTGAACATAATTGAACCGCGTTTTGGACGGTCAGAATTTGGTCTGACAGTGTGTATGCAAGACAGCTTGAACAGAATTCCGATTAAAAATTCCATCGGATTTTAGGCCATCGGAAACTCTGATCGTGTGTACGGGGCATTAGACTAATCATTTACAAAGTCAGCATTTGAATAGCAGTTGTTGTGGGTTCACTAGTGACAGAGAGGCAGCCTATGTAATGGTACCTTTTCATGTTTACTATATACAGGAGAGCTTGTAGTAACTATTGTATTCCAAGGGATAACAGTCTGGAAAACACCGGTCTGTGATTAATACACCAGGTTACTGAAGTTGATTTTTAAAGCCATTGAAGCTATGTAATCATTTTTAAGTAATATTCAGTTGACTGCATGTTCTCTAGCGACTTTTAATCTGCAGAATTGTACTGAATGTTCATTACTTTCACTACAGTCTTAAAGAAGTAGTATAAAAATGGAAAATCTTGATTACATTTCTGAAACCATTTTAACTGCTGTCACTGTTAAATGTAACTATTAAAATGAGAATATATCAAATATTCCTATTAAAATGTGTAAAATACTACGAAGGTGCCAGAATTTTTTTCAGATGTGTTGTTATTGTCATTTGTTTAAGTGATTTGCATAATTATTCACCACTAAGAATTTTTCAAATTTTAGTGTTGGAATCAAAATAAATGTAATTGGGATTTTAATTACTGATCTGCACAGAATACTTTAAAGTGGAATAAGTCAACATAATTTCCCAAAATGTTTACAAATAAGAAAACAGAAAAGTGATTACCTACAGTATGTATTCATTTGTATGTATTGTTTATGTGATGCATTGCTGCAAACCCCTAAGTTGCCTTAAGATAATTGGTTGAATGGGAAAAATGGTTGAATACTACCCCAGTTTTTTTTTTTTTTATTTTTTTTTTTTAAAGGACATAAGAACTAATGCAAGATAAGGTCCTGGAAAATTCCAATCGGGGATGTATTCAAGGGTGGATGCCAATATTTAATACCGCTGCATATATGAGCAGCTAAGCTACATTTTTAGGCCCACCCCCTCAACTGCTTAGTTAATGGAGGGGCTAAACATATGCTGCAGATACAATGCTTTGTATGCGGTGCAACAGAAATGATCTTCTCGGTCACGTGACATCACCACGATCCTTGAGTCCCAGAAGGATGGCTTGCTTCTAGTTCAGCCAGTCAGCTTGTTTGTTTTAAGGTGCATATACATTTCTTTTGAGCTCTATGAACAGAGATATGAAAGCAGATTGTTCTTCTAAGAGCAACACTAATGTAAACTAGTAATTTTCAAATGAGCTTTTGCTCACTTCAAATACCCAATCAGATGTCTCATTTTATGGGACATAAAACAAACACAGTTTTTCATTATCTACCAGGTCATATGAATTCATGTTGGGCTCAACAATGACTTCTTTGGTAAATTGGTTAAAACGTGCATTTCAGCATAGTATACTGTATATAGCTTAGAAATTCCCTTGTACCATACATCCTTTGGTATACCTTATCCTATAATACTATCCTTACATATGAAAGCATGTTGCTTATAGAGAATAAATTCATGTTATAATGTAAATAGAAGTGTTATACGTAAATTGTCAAGAAATTAAATATTTTATTGTATTGTTAATTGCTGCCTTTTACAGAAACCTGCTTAGCAGAAAACATCAATTATGTAATGACTATATGCATCCCTTATTCCTTTTTATGTTTTATGAGAAAAGCTGAAGTACCTGTAATGAATAGAAAATTAATTCTGAAGAGACTGACTACATTTGAAGGCACAGCATGTATGACTTTATATTGTCGGATTAAGGTTTACTGTCTGTCTGCCCAGGACGCCACTCCCTCTCATGGCACTAGGGGGCATTGTTCCCAGCGGCTGCTCTGTCCCTACAAGAACTTGGCACTAAGCCATCACAGGCTGTAGAAGATATTAAGAAGCTTATTTTTATAGTAAGTGCGTATAAGTTTTAAAAGAGAAAGTGTTTTTATAAATGTAATATTTTAATGACTGAAATGTGGCAACACATTTAAATATATACACTAGGGCTGTGGAAATTAAAGATGAATTCCTCGATCCGTGATCCAAACAGGTCACCATATGCGGATCAGCACACTACGTGATCCGCGGAGATCCACTGCTGCCTCGGCCATAGGAAAGGCAGCAGCTTCGGCCATCCTGGTCCAACCGGCAGCGGACTAGGTGAGCCTAGAGCGGCGCCCTGATGTCATCACCCAGCTTCAACTGCTTGTGTTCGGCCAGATTCTCTGGTAAGACTAAGCAAGCGCTAATCTTCCTATACAGTGGGGGAGATGTGGACCATATTACAGTGGGGAGATGTCTGTGGATTACAGTGAGGAGATGTCTGTGGATTTCAAAAACGAACATTTTAATCAGTAACAGCCCTAGTATACACCAATAACAAAGAACAGAACCCATCCAGACCAATCTAAAGGGCAGATGAGAAAATGTCTATTAAACCAATGCACAAGGAAAGCCCAACAACACTTGACATAACTCTAGGATAAGCAAATATTACCTAATTGAACAGTCATGTGTATTCATACTTGAATATTGGGGTGCTTTGTGTATTTCTCCCAGATACACCTTGAGGAGATTTAGTTCACGTTTGTAGCGCTATACAAGTTACTCATTCATTCATATGTGCAGCACTCCAGTATGAAATGTGCAGGAGCTCCCTTTATTAAAAACCAGTCAGTGCTGGTCCCTCTCCTTGTGCAGGGTGCCTTGTCTTGTATCCACCCATGTGTAGTTTATTGAAGGCAGCCTGTATTATGTGGGCCTGCTGGGTCCCTCCCGAGTTCTTCTCTTTTCCCAGGCTCTATACAGTATAGTAATGATGTCACCACTCGTGTTACAACATAAAAACTGCATTTACAAAGGTATTTGGTGAAAACAAAGTGGATTTGTATCCTTGGTGGCTACTGAGGAATATATTTAAATTAAAGTTTTGTTTGCTTGGAGTTCAGCTTTAACGCAGATTCGATTTATTACAATGGCGGTCATGAAATGCATCAGAGGTGCTGCCATAGCCAGTATGTTAGCAATATGTACTAGTACTGTTCTTTAACAAACAAATGTGCTTTCATAACCAAGAGACCTGGTTTATTTATCCATGCTATGTATTTAAAGGCCACATAAGAAGAAAGAAAAACACTTAACCTCCGAAAAAAGCCTTTTCTACAGTGAGATGTTTTCCTAAACGAATGGAATATGAAGGTTACCTACATTTATAAAGGTGAATAGTATGATTGCAGAGCTGAGGCTGGAATTTTGTTTTTCCAGATAAGACCGTGTTTTTCTTTTTAATACCTAATTAACTATGAAAGGAAGTCTCGGGTGGGCTGGGCTTAAAATAGATTTACCATATACAATGATCCTCGTGGGATATGCTTACATGGATGAATGGAGTAATCTCCATGGAGGGTTCATGTAACAAGCTAAAAATACATCATAACAACTGTTATTTTCCCCTTTATAAAGGAGATAATTGTGCAGGCTGATCCCTTCTAAGAATACAGCTTGCCTAGCTATCTGTGTCTTGTAAGTAATAAACATGTCTTACACACCTGCACTGTGTAATAGTTTTGCACAGAGCAGCCCCAATCCTCCTCTTCTGGGGTGCCTTCTGAGTGACCCCATATTAGGCTGCTTGCTATTGGGGAACTCATGTGGGCTCGATCACAAGCCACATACAGTGTGGCTCAGTCCTGTTCCCTTTTCTCTGCCAACAAGATTTGATTGACAGTAGAAGAAACCAATGGCTCTCACTGTTGCAAAGCCTCTAATGAGAGGTGGGGAGAGAAGAGAAGTGCTGCTGAAAACGTACACAGCACTGGATAGAGATAAGGCTCAGGTAAGTATTTGGTAAGCCATGAAAAGGGTTTTCACCTTAAAGGGATTGTAAAGTGTTGTTTTCTTTAAAGAAAAAAAGGTTTCCGCAGATCAGCACAGATTCCCCTATTCCAGAGTCCCTCTTCGGTGCTCCCGATCCCTCCCCCTGTTGCATGCCCCCACAGCAAGCAGCTTGATACGGGGGCACCCAAGCTGAGCTGCAGCTCTGGCTGTGCATTCAGACACGGAGCTGCCGTTCGGCCCACCCCCTCTCTCTCCTGAATGGCTAACTAACTTTGACTTACAGCCATGGGAGCCAATGGCACCGATGTTGTGTCTCAGCCAGTTAGGAGGGAGAGTCCCGGATGGCTGAGAGACACGTGGAGATGGGCTCAGGTAAGTATTGGGGGGGGGCTGGGGAGGCTGCTACACACAAAAGGCTTTTTATCTTAATTCATAGAATGCATTAATGCCTTTACAACTCCTTTAAATTGGAATTAAACTCTGTTACACCACTTGCACGTACAGGTAAGCCTATAATAAGGCTTACCTGTTGGTACTGTGAATACTTGCACAGTTTAGGAGATATTAAGAGTGCATGCAGCCAATGACATCACCGTCACATGTGTCCAATGCCAGGGTCTTAAAAAATATTGAAGTAATTGGATCAGCATGGCAGCCAGGCATTCAGCATTTTTAGAAGGAGAAATCGCTATCTTTTTTTGTCCAGTCCATAGAGACTGGATGCATGTTTTTGTTCAGATACTTCTGTCTATCACAGGAATATGCTGTCTGTTCATATTCCCTAACTACATTTCCTTTGCTGCAGTGGCTCCTATCACTAGTGCTGTCTCTATGAAGCCTCCGTAGAGCACACACTCCCTATCTAATGACTACACAACTAAGTCCTGCCACTCACAGAAAGGCTAGAGATGAAGAGTACATGTGATAAACCCACTTGCTATTAACAGCACAGGTAATACACATATTTACAAGCAGGTTATATATATGAAGAAATAGGAATTGTCAACAGAGCAGATGGATATACATGAATTTTTTTTTTACTATTTGAGGGTTTAATAGTTATGTACAGTATATGTGCATTACTTGCTAGATAAACTCATGCTTCTGCATGCATTCTTCTGTGTTATCAAAGTATGATCCTGTACAGATGTAGAATCACACAATACGATTTACCCAAGATCACAAAATGGTAGTACACAAATTGTTGTTCAATGTGCAGTGCCGATCCTGACCTCCCTGGGGCCCTAAGCAAAATGACATGGCACATTAAAAATGAGAAGCGGGGGGGGGGGCCTGCCGACAGTCACATGTCACATTAAAGAAAGTTGAGAAGCGGAGGGGAGGGGGTGTTCTGCTGTCGGAAATGACTCAGCCAGCGAGTTTAGAAGCGGGGTGAGGGGGCGAAAATGACTTCTCACCAGGCGGGGCCTCTAGTAATTTGGGGGGCCCTTCGCAGCTTTGCGGGGCCCTAAGCGGCTTGCATAGTGAGCCTATAGGGAGGATCGGCCCTGTCAATGTGGATACACAACAACCATATACACGGAAGAGTCAACAAGTAGACCTCCACTCAGAAGAAAATAAAACAACATGTTCTCCTACCCTCTCCACAGTAAGTTGACCAGATTTTTCAAATGAAATCCGGGTACATTTTTTTTTTTTACTAGTAATGGCGGCAATAAGCGACTCTCTGTCTGTCCCCGCTGCCTGCTTCACAGCCTGTCAAGTCTCACTCTCCGGGCCCCGGCTACTACTGGGTGGGGAGCGGAGGAAGATCACTCCACCAGTGAAGGCAATGAGATAAACAGGCAGGCGGCTGGCCGGGAATTGAGCCAAGGCAGAAGAACATGCAGGTGGAGCTGAATGGTCATGCACCTGAAACTGAAAAAATATTCCCTCCCATGGGCGTCCGCTCCATAGGGCAACGGGGGTCGTTTGCCCCCCCCTAGGATCATAGGAGAAGACACTTGAAACAGTGAGAGCAGGACGGGCTTGGTAGTGCAGCAGAGATGAGACATGCTGACAGCGCAGGGAGAGCTCAGGTGGACTGACCCATATGCACAATGCTGTGTGTCTCACTCTGTTAAATTGTAACATCCCAGCCAGTACAACCACCCCCCTTCCACAGAAATGGAAGAGGCTGCATCTGCTCTGCCCCCTCCCTCCCTTCCCTCTGTTTCTGTGTGCCATTGTCCATGCTCTGTGCACAGCACGTAAACAAGTAGCTGATAGCTAAAGAGCCGAATAAACTACTAGTGTGAGCATCCTGGGAACATCAAGTGAGTTATCAGCATTGTCACTGTGTAATCTGCCCTCTCTCTCCCAAATCTTTCACTTCCTGTCTTGTCCTCCAGCAGTCTTTCATTAACCCTATGCTATGCCTTTAGCCACAGTTTTCACTTGTGTGATCATAGACATTGCATGTGATTTGCACCGCATTGCTGTGCAAATCACATGGGATGTCTGTGCGATGCAAATTCAGCCATAAAAACTGTATGGCTGAAATGGAACTTGCACCATAACTGTGCAGGACCCTTTTTTTTGGAGTGGATGGGTGTTTACACCTATGCAATCCAATTCCTGCACCATTTCAAAGTTCTCACTGCAATCTGCAAACCGATATGGGGGTGTCATTAATTTTACATTGACACCCGTATCAGTTTGCAAAGGGCAGAGTGAACGGCCGACAAGCAACATGCAATGCAGGAATCGCATATATGTGAACTAGGACTCAAGTGGGTTTACACTGATGCAGTGGCGGTGTATACACAGATTTCCGGCCTTTATCTCCATTTTCACCAAAGTCCCACAGACTTCTATTAGATTACACATTTTTTTCAACATTTTCTGAAAGTGCACCAAATGTTCTCTATACTGAATATTTGGTGTGCTTTCAGAAAACGCAGTAAAATTACACAAGCTAATAGAAGTAGGGATTAAATGCAGAAAAACTGCATATACACTGCGACAAACTCCAGTACACCAGTGTGAACCCAAAGGCTTCAGGATGCTGTGTAATATAAAGGCGTCCAGAGATGCAGGGTACTGTGTAATGTAAAGGGGTCCAGAGATGCAGGGTGCTGTGTAATGTAAAGGGGTCCAGAGGTGCAGGGTGCTGTGTAATGTAAAGGGGTCCAGAGATGCAGGGTGCTGTGTAATGTAAAGGGGTCCAGAGGTGCAGGGTGCTGTGTAATGTAAAGGGGTCCAGAGGTGCAGGGTGCTGTGTAATGTAAAGGAGTCCAGAGGTGCAGGGTGCTGTGTAATGTAAAGGGGCCCAGAGGTGCAGGGTGCTGTGTAATGTAAAGGGGTCCAGAGATGCAGGGTGCTGTGTAATGTAAAGGAGCCCAGAGGTGCAGGGTGCTGTGTAATGTAAAGGGTTCCAGAGGTGCAGGGTGCTGTGTAATCTAAAGGAGTCCAGAGGTGCAGGGTGCTGTGTAATGTAAAGGGGTCCAGAGGTGCAGGGTGCTGTGTAATGTAAAGGGGCCCAGAGGTGCAGGGTGCTGTGTAATGTAAAGGGGCCCAGAGGTGCAGGGTGCTGTGTAATGTAAAGGGGCCCAGAGGTGCAGGGTGCTGTGTAATGTAAAGGGGCCCAGAGGTGCAGGGTGCTGTGTAATGTAAAGGGGCCCAGAGGTGCAAGGTGCTGTGTAATGTAAGGGGGTCTAGAGGTGCAGGGTGCTGTGTAATGTAAAGGAGCCCAGAGGTGCAGGGTGCTGTGTAATGTAATGGGGTCCAGAGGTGCAGGGTGCTGTGTAATGTAAATGAAGTCCAGAGGTGCAGGGTGCTGTGTAATGTAAAGGGGTCCAGAGGTGCAGGGTGCTGTGTAATGTAAAGGGGTCCAGAGGTGCAGGGTGCTGTGTAATGTAAAGGAGTCCAGAGGTGCAGGGTGCTGTGTAATGTAAAGGGGCCCAGAGGTGCAGGGTGCTGTGTAATGTAAAGGGGCCCAGAGGTGCAGGGTGCTGTGTAATGTAAAGGAGTCCAGAGGTGCAGGGTGCTGTGTAATGTAAAGGGGGCCAGAGGTGCAGGGTGCTATGTAATGTAATAGGGGCCAGAGGTGCAGGGTGCTGTGTAATGTAAAGGGGGCCAGAGGTGCAGGGTGCTGTGTAATGTAAAGGAGTCCAGAGAGGGGGTACACAGTAGTGACAAAGAGATATTAAAAGATGCAGGGCGCACAGTCGGGTGTTTTTACATTTTAACGTGGGGGAGGCACGTTTTTAACCCCCTGCTAGCGGTCAAAGAAAGGGTTAAATGCGACTGCGTATCACTGCTTCCGAAGCGCCCCCCCCCCCTGAAAAAATTTCAGCGGACGCCCATGTTCCCTCCGCTCCGACCAGCACATGATCATCAAAAAGGGGCACATATGGGGGCGTGGCTTGCGCGCGAGCAGTATGGCAGCCTAAGTCCTGAGCTCCTGCTAGCCGGCTCTGAAGCGACGACGAAAAGGCAGATTGCCCGCTCCATCGACTACCTAAACTGCCGTGGGACACCCTCTGGAACTCGGAGAGACGATGTCCCGCAAGCGGAAGGAGGAACGGTATATACAAAAGCTCTCAGCTTTCTCGTTCCAACAAGCGCGGCGTGGACCTGCCCAAGATGGCGCTGACGGCACCTCACGGCGAACATCCTCGGCCTACACAGACCTCCCTAGTAGTGATCCGGGAGATTCGGAAGGGGGTCTGACATCCCCTCCACGTCCACCGCGTTCAAATGCCCCTCCACTGTCCCCGGATACCCGGAGCCCAGCGAAAGCGCGGATGCGCTTGGACACCACACTCCAGGCCGGAACCGTGAGTAACCCCCTGCACAACGCTGACGCCATTGCCTCATTGCAGTCTTCCATTGCAGCATTCCCCACATCAGGGCAGCCTGTGTTGGACACAACCATGAAGGATATGCTGCTGCTCCTGCAATCCTCTCTGATGACCAACCTGTCCTCTCTAATGCAGGGATTCTCCACAGATTTGCAGCATATAGGAGACAGGGTGACATATATGGAGGAAAAGATGGAGGAATGTACCGACATCGTAAATGACCTAGTCGATGCCAATGAGGCCCACAGGGATGACACTGAATGGGTTAAAATGAAATTAGCGGACCTCGAGGACAGATCCAGGCGCAATAATATAAAAATGAGGGGGGTCCCAGAAACTGTCCTTCCTGCGGACCTGCGCGCCTTTGCAACTAATCTGTTCTCCACTCTATTGCCCGACTTGTCCCCTATTGAACTGACTATAGACCGCATCCACAGGATTCCCAAACCACGCCACCTCGCTGACACGGTCCCGAGGGATGTCCTTATGCGCATCCATTTTTATCAAGCGAAAGAACAAATCCTATACAAGGCCCGCACTATCCAGACGCTCCCTGCCCCATATGCTGAGGTTCAAATGTACGCAGACTTGTCCCAACACACTCTTCAGATGCGGAGGCAACTGAAAACCGTGACCAAGGCTCTGGCGAACCACAAGATCGTATACAAATGGCGTCACCCTGCCACGATTTTGGTAACCCACAACGGCATTCCGCATACCATATCCACAGTACAAGGGGGCACAAAATTGCTACTTTCATGGGGCATCATCCCGGAACCTCCGGAAGAATACGCTGACCCACCAGGGAGATCCTCCTCATCTCAAAAAAAACCCCGCCACGAGGCTCGCTCCTCCGCCAATTCGCATTGATTGCCTAAACCTATACAAGGCTTAGGGCACCACAAATCCTATGCCGGCCGGCAGTTCGCTATGTTGCTCGATTTACTATTGTTGTTGTTACGTTTGCTCCTAGAGCCTGAACTTTACCCCAAATTTACTCAGCTCGAGATTCATCCTGACCTGCTGAGAACTGTTACTTGTTTTAATATTCTCTCTTTTTTTTTTTTTCCATTAACTCTATCTTCTATCTTTAATCGCCGCACAGTAGTTCCTAACACGCCACTGGGATTCTTCTACACGTCCAAGATCTGACCACTACAGCCATCTGATAAAACCAGTTCCCTGGGTGCTCCCTCTCATCGCACGACCTGTCACTACATCTTCAGGAGATCCGAATTCGGCTGCACTTCCTCTTCTAACTGTAAGTCTAGTCCTTGCACTTTACACCCCTGTTCCAGTACCATGTCTTTCACCATCTTGTCCCTAAACGCAAAGGGACTAAACCACCCAGTTAAACGCTCGTCTATGTGGAAGACGGCTGTTTCACTTAAATGCGACATCCTCTGCGTCCAAGAGACTCACTTCCTCCAAGATCTGCACCCACGTTGCCAAAACCAACAATTTCCTCACATCTTCAACTCATGCTATTCGAAAAAGCAAAGGGGAGTGCTAATTGCCATCAGAGACACTGTTCCCTTTCAACTACAGAAATGTATCTCTGACCCAGAAGGCCGATATGTTATTCTAGTATGCATGATCAACAGCATCCAATACACATTGGCCTCTATCTATGCCCCAAACCAAAGACAAATGTCCTTTCTTAAATCTGTCTTGAAAACAATCAAGAGCTCCCAAAAGGGGCACCTTCTGATCTGCGGAGACTTTAATCTTGTTCCGGATCAAGATCTGGACTCCACAGCATGTGCAAAAAGGCACATACCCCCCCTGAAAAACTTTATTTCTACTAATGATTTGTTTTACGTGTGGAGGTGTTGTCACGCGAGCGAACGCGATTACACTTACCTTTCCCCGCGATACAACACCTACTCGCGCATAGACCTGTTTTTATCTGACCGATCGTTGCTCCACAGAATTTCGGACTCGGTGATTCACCCCACCACCTGGTCGGACCATGCCCCGATTAGCATCACTATTGACTCTAAATCCCCACAGACTAACTCCTATCTTTGGAGAGCTAATTATTCCCTGATCCGAGACCCATCCGCCGCCAACATTATACAACAACGTCTGGAGGAATACTTCTCCATAAACTCTCATTCCGTGTCCGACCCGGTGGTCGTGTGGGCCGCCCATAAAGCCGTCATTCGGGGCATATTTATACAGCTAGGTGCTAGAGCCAAAAGATCCAGGGCAAAAAAGATTGATCAGCTCACAACTGAACTTGACTCCGCAGACTCCCAAAACAAACTATGTCCCTCCCCCTCTCTTCAGGCCAAGATCTTTGACTTACGACATGAGCTGCGATCTTTACTACTAGAATCCTTTGAGAAGGCCTATACGAGAGTTAGAGCCACATTCTACGCTACGGGAAACAAAGCAGGTAAAATGCTAGCGTCCAAAATACGACTTAAAGCGAAAATACCTTATCTATTTCACCCTCACACCAAAGCCAAATTAATGAAACCCGATGAAATATCTAATGCCTTCAGTGCGTACTACGCTGATTTATACAATATAAAAAATGACAAATCCACCCATCAACCGTCCTGTCACGACATAGACTCATTTCTGGAGACTGTTAACCTCCCCTCCCTATCTTCTGAGCAACTAGAGACCCTTAACGCCCCCTTTACGCACACTGAACTTAACCGCGCTATTACTAACCTTCCCAACGCTAAATCACCGGGGCCCGATGGGTTCACCGGGGAATACTATAAGAGATTCAGTCAGATCCTAACCCCCACCCTTTGCGAAGTGTTCAACTCGGCTGCAACGATCTCTTCCTTCCCACCAGACATGCTGAATGCCATAATAGTCACTCTCCCGAAACCAGGCAAAGACCCATCCTTACCTCAAAACTTCCGCCCCATTTCCCTACTAAATGTAGATGCCAAGTTATATGCCAAATTAATAGCCAACAGATTGACCGACATCCTCCCTACACTTATCCACTTAGATCAGTCAGGTTTCACTAAAGGCCGACAGACGTCGGACGCCACAAGAAGAATGGTGAACGTCATTCACCAAGCAACACTCTCCGGGACCCCCTCTGTACTCCTGTCTCTAGATGCTGAAAAAGCATTTGACAGGGTACATTGGGGGTTCCTATCCTCAGTTCTTTTGAAGTTTGGATTCAAGGGACAGATACATAACACAATCATGGCCCTTTACTCTAACCCCTCGGCCCAAGTTTACTCGGCAGACTCTCTGTCATCTCCCTTCAAAATTACCAATGGAACTAGGCAAGGGTGCCCCCTTTCCCCCCTAATTTTCAACTTATTAATGGAAACGCTAGCCCAGTCCATACGATCGAATCCGCTTGTCACTGGAATCTCAGCAGGAGGACATGAACAAAAAATCAGCTTATTCGCTGATGACGTCATACTCATGCTGTCTGACCCATCTTCCTCACTCCCAGCTGTTCAAGAGACGTTAGCCCGCTTTAGTAGAGTGTCCTATTACAAGATCAACGATTCCAAATGCCATATTTTAAATTTAGGCGTGAATACCCCTGCAAATTTGCTACTACAACAACGTTATCCATATTCATGGACTGATACAAGCATAACATATCTGGGCATACAATTAACCAAAGCTCCTTATCACCTGTTCCACCACAACTATATCCCATTTCGCACCAAGCTTCAATCTGATCTCCACAAACTAGCGTCCCAGGAATTGTCCTGGACAGGTCGTTTGGCAGCATTCAAAATGTTTCATCTACCCCGTATCATCTACCTCTTCAGGACCCTACCCATTCCTGTCCCTGCCCAATACTTTAAATCACTCCAGTCTATCTTATCCTCCTATATCTGGCAGGGTAAGAGAGCTAGATGCGCTCACTCCACCCTTATTAAAACTCGCAAGGCAGGTGGCACTGGATACGTTGATTTCCAACACTATTACATGGCATCCGTCCTTACCCAATCCAGAGAGTGGTTTACAACCACACCGTGCACCACGTGGGGGTGGTTGGAATCCAACCTCACGCCTGGCACAGGCCTAGCCCCATGGTTGCTGTCTACCACCACATCCACTAAAATTCCCTCTTCTGTATCCCCCACTATGGTAGCCACGGTCAAGACGTGGAATAAATTCGTCCACCTCTGCCATGGATATTCCGACAATACAGCTTTGAAGATCCCGATTGAGACCTTACAACACCACATACCTATGATATCTTATAAACAATGGCATGACCACGGCATACTATTTCTAAATGATATTTTAGATAAAGGTCGCCCCAAATCCTTCTCCGACTTACAACTAGCATACAACTTGCCTGACAAGGATTTGTACCTACACTCTAGAACTAAACACTTCCTGACTACTTCCCCCCAATGGGATCGCTGCATACCCTTACCTACATGGCTCTTCCTCAACAACCCCTCCTCTTCCCAGAAAGGTATATCGCTCTTTTATAATGTTCTCCAAAAAAAGACTTTATTCGCAAAAACGACCCCCCTACTTAAATGGGAATCAGACCTAGGTTGCTCCTACACTTCACAACAATGGGCCAAAGCCTGCAAATCAGTCTATACAGTCACTAGTTGCTCTACCCTTTGGGAACTCTCTACAAAAATTTCACTGAGATGGTACTTGACCCCGGCACGGCTATCTAAATTCGGTGAGGGGCAGAGTGATAGGTGTTGGAGACACTGTGGATCTCAGGGGACCCTGCTCCATATATTCTGGGGCTGCCCCAAAATAACCCCCTTCTGGACATCGGTCTTCCAGGTGATCTCCGAGGCCTCGCACTTTGTAGCTCACCCCAAGCCTGGGCTGGCACTTTTGTCACTAGATATGGAGGGATGCCCTGCTGAGTCGAAACACACTATCTTACACATTCTCTTATCGGCTAGACTATGCATAACGAGGAACTGGAAACGCCCACTACCACCTACTGTAGGAGATGTTATACAGACTACCCAACTACATTACACCTACGAGACGACATTAGCACTCAGGGACGTGAATAAAGCTAGCATCGCTAGGAAGTGGCACGATTGGTCTACCTGGTATAAACGAAACTACATGTCTCCACTTGTTTTACCTTGAAATGCCTGTGCTGCTCCAGCCAGGGGGGGCCGACTCCGGCCCCGGTCGCAGCCTTGAACCCAGTTGGGGGCGACCGGAGAAGGAGAAGGCCCTCTGGCATATATGCCTTTTAGATCCCTTGGTTCAATACCTGTGTATGCTTTGGAACTAGTGTACCTACTGTGCCTTATTACTCACTATTGTATTATTTGAGACATTGTTTGACTGCCATATCACTACTGTATTATTTCTACCCATACGTCGCGACTCTTTGCGTGACTAAATGTTTGTCTGTCATGTAATCTGAAAACCTGAATAAAAAATTTACTGATTAAAAAAAGGGGCACATATAATGGAAAAAATACACCCCCTAAGCAAGTAGGAGTGGCAGAGCGGAGGTGTGTAATTCAGATTATTTATTTTTTTAATTCTGCACTGACTCTTTGAAATTTCCCCAGCCCCTGCTCAAATCCAATCCAGGAACAAAACCAGGGTATGACTTGGTCCGAGGACAGTGTCGTTAATCTGGGGACTGTATTTTTACAGAAACCGGAGATGTCTGGTCACCCTACTCCACAGGGTAAATAGCTAACATATTTGTGTGTGTGTGGGGGGGGGTATTCATGTTTTGCTCCAGTCTGCCCCCCTTTAAATCCCTGCCTAGGTATAAATTATGTGACCCAACTCCTGAAGACTTCTGGGATATGTGAAAGCACATCCCAGGAGACATTGGCTTCCATCTGCAAGGTGGTAGACCTGGAACTTGCCATCAATGGGCCAACTGACCATACCTAGAAGGGATAGCCAGCTCCCAGTCACATCAGAGCAGAAGAGAGTGGTGCAGGACCTGTTGTGTGGCAGCCAAGCTGTGGATCACAGCAGGACAATGCTGGGTGGATGAATATGTGAACTCAGGATAAAAGGTATGAATACATTTAAAGCAGAAGGCAAGGGCTACTACCCCAACAGCCAAATTTAGACCTCTAAGGCCTCGTACACACGATCAAATCTATCTGCTGGAAACGGTCGGCCCGACCGTCCCAGCAGACAGATTCAATCGTGTGTACGGGCGAGCCGACGGATTTGGCCAGCCGACAGATTTGAAAGCATGCTTTGAAATCTGTCGGCTGGGAACCCATCTGCCCGACATGTCTGCTGGTTAGTACGCTAACCAGCAGACATGTCTTCTCACACACGCGTCGAATGGTTTCGACGAATGCGCGGAAGTGTTTTACTTCCTGGTGCGGTGACGTGGCGGCATCAACGTCACCGTCACGTCAGCGCGCCGTCTGCCGGCGGGGATTTTGGTTTGATCGTGTGTACACGATCAAACCAATACGTCCCCAGCAGACAGATTTGTTCAAATCGGTCTGTCCGACTGATTTGAACAAATCTGTCTGCTCGTGTGTATGGGGCCTGAGACTGTGCTGTTAGCCTATGCTATGCAATTTAAAATAAACAACTGCTAAACTCCTGTACCTCCCTCTTCCTTTGTGGTCAGTGAATAGGTATTTGCATGTTGATTTTAATATTTTCCTGGAGATACAATTGATTGATAGGAACTGTATTGAAAATTTGTTGTAGTACAATACAAAACGAAAAAGGATGGTCATACAGACCACGCAACCAGAATACTGATATAATCATAAGAGACACAGGTAAATGCAATATTGGTAATACAATCTGACAAAAATCAATATAGACATACAGGAGTCAAATAAATGTGGTTTATAACCGTAGAGCACAATATCCTATGGGACTACCGTCTAAACGGGGGTCTCAAAAGTAGGGAAATAAGAGATAAAAATCGGTAGCAGACCAAGAAAAATAAATGTATGAAGAGTAGAGTAAGAACATCTCAGAAGGTAGAGAGGAGAACGTAGAAAATGAAAATGTTTCTGAATTCCAAGAGGAATAATGGATAGCAGTACCAGCTACTATAGGCCAAACATAGCACATGTAAGGCAACAGAGTTAGTATTAATAAACCAACCTTTCCAATCTCTCAGGAAGATCTGTGTCAGAGTCTGTTAATTTGGGATAAAAACAGATAAGGTGGACAGGGGTGGTGGGAGGAATCGGGGGGCATAGGGGGACAGGGGGGTATGTGGTAGAGAGAAAGAAAGGAGGAGGAAAGATAGAATCAGTCAATTAACCCTATCTTAGTGCCTCTCCCTCGAATCATGAGGACCCATGGAACCTTTCTCTCACACGTTAAAGTGGTTGACGGTTGTATAGTCTTTTTTATTTACCTTTACCTACAGGTAGGCCTATAATAAGGCTTACCTGTAGGTAAAAAGAATACCATACAGGTTTAGGAGATATTCCCCTTGCAATGAGCGCTGACTTCAGCGGCGCATCTGAGATTCTCGGCTGAAAGCCCGGCAGGCACTGGACCTTGCCGGAAAGAAGTCTCCCGCGCACATGTGCTTTGGCGTGGAGCTGGTGAGATATCGACGCCTCGTTCTAAGGTAAGTATTTCATAATGAGCTAGTATGCGGTGCATACTAGCTCATTATGCCTTTTGCCTTACAGGTGTAGTAAAAAAAAAAAAAAGTGTCAGCGGGTTTACTTCCGCTTTAAGCCAGGACTGGTCATCAAGCTGAAGATGCAATCAATTGAGAAAATTGTGCAGACTCATCGAATTGGCATGGAGATACAATTTAGGATCTGCTTGCACTATTGCAGCCCTAAAGTCGCGTGATTTTACCGCATTTTTTTTGTCGTGATTTTAATACGACTTGAAGCAATGCCTGTATGTTCTTGAGGTCTATGGACCGAAAAGTCGGATTAAAGTGGGACCAAAGTAGCGCAGGGACTACTTTGAAGTCGCTGTGACTTGAAGTAGCACAGATATGAATGGTAATCATTGGAAATCATGGGGTATGACTTTTCATGCCACTTTGCAGTTCCAAGTTGCATGACAAGCCGCACAAGTTGAAATTGAGCCTAAAGCTGAACTCCGGTATAAGCAAATATTTTGCATTTTCTTACGTAAATCTTGGCGCTCTCTGTGTATTTCTTCCACATCTGTGCAATAATAAGTGTAGGAGCTTCCAGTAATAAGGATCGGTCACTGCTGCTCTCTCTCCTTTTGCAGGATGGCTGGTCTTGTATCCGCCCCTCCTTTAGTTTTCTGCAGGCTGTCTGTAGTGGGTGGGGTGCTGATGCCCCCACAATGTTACACTTTCCTGAAGACAGAGTAGTAAAAGTAGTTTAAAGCAAAAGCACCATACAAAATCTATTCTTTTCCCATTCCTGAATCCCACCACCCTCTAAACCAGTGGTTCTCAACCTGCCTAGTGCCGTGACCCCTTGATAAAATGTCCTAAGTTGTGGGGACCCCTAACGGTAAAATATTTTTCCTATTGTGGGTTGCGGCACCCAAGACAAGACAAGACCTAACCGACGGACATTCCACTCAGTATTAAAACCCCTTATAGTAAATTTTAGGATGTACCACTCTCTCTCTCTCTCTCTCTCTCTCTCTCTCTCTCTCTCGCTCTCGCTCTCGCTCTCTCTTGCTCTCTCTCTCTCTCGCTCTCTTTTGCGCTATATACAAAAATAAAGCGACATTTTTGAAAAAAAAACAATATTTTTTACTTTTTGTTATAAGAAAAAATCAAATAAACTAAATTTTAGTCAAACATTTAGGCCAAAATTTATTTAGCCACATGTCTTTAGTAAAAAAAAAACACAATAAAAATAAAATTAGCTACCTAGCGGGAACAGCGACACTAATACAGTGATCAGAAAAATGATCGCTTAGTGATGCTGGCAATAGGGAGTGAAAGGGTTAACTAGGGCGGTGATCAAGGGGTTAAAACTGTATTAGGGGGGGGGTACGGGGGCTACCCTGAACCTAACACTGCCTGCCTGTCACACTGACACTAACTGCAGTGATCATACATATAATCACTGCAATCAGTGACACTGTGACAGGGGGGAGGGGGTGGGGGAGTGATCGCAAGGGGTTATTGTGCCTGTGTGTCCTGGTGTCAGTGTAGTGTTGTGCAGACTTACTGTGTGATGTGATCTCTCCTCAGCAGCAGTTGAAAAAAAAGCCGAGGGAGAGATCACATCACTTCCTCCTTCCTGTGTTTACAAGTGCAAAACCGTGGGGGGTGCGCGCATTGGCTGGGAGCGATCGTGAGGGGGCGGACAAAAACGAATAGCCGCCCCCTCATCCCGGATCGCTCCCAGAGCCATCAGGACCGTCGCATGTACCGGGGGGGGGGTCCCGATCGGACCCCCGACCCGCGTCAAGGCAGGGATGTACAGGTAAGCCAATGTGCCTGTACGTGCCATTCTGCCGACGTAAATGTACATGTGGCGGTCCATAAGCGGTTAAGGGCAACTCTAATCACATGTAGTGTAATGCCCTGTACACACGATCGGTTAATCCGATGAAAACGGTCTGATGGATTTTTCCATCAGTTATCTGATGAAGCTGACTGATGATCAGTCTTGCCTACACACCATCAGTTAAAAAAACGATCGTGTCAGAACGCAGTGACGTAAAACACAATGACATGCTGAGAAAAATGAAGTTCAATGCTTCCAAGCATGCGTCCACTTGATTCTGAGCATGCGTGGATTTTTAACCGATGGACGTGCCTACAGACGATCGTTTTTTTTTCTATCAGTTAGGTATCCATCAGATAATTTTAAAACAAGTTCCAATTTTTTTAACCGATAAATAAATAACCGATGGGGCCCACACACGATCGGTTTGGTCTGATGAAAACAGTCCATCGGACCGTTTTCATCAGACAAACCGATCGTGTGAACGCGGCATTACTCACTGTGTCTCCAACTTTGTGGTTTCTCGTAGCAGTGACACCTATGCTGAAATCAGCAGATACGGTCTCCTCCAGCCCCTCCCACTTCACATTCCTCACCAGTCAGCTGACCTCTAGTCCCTGCCCCCCAGCTATGCCGTGAACTGAAGTGGCGGCTGTGAAGAGGCTGAGTGGGCGGCCGCAGGCTTCAGGAACAGATAAGGTTTTGGGGACCCCTGGCAAATCCTCATTTTACCCCCAAGGGGGTCCTGACTCCAGGTTGACAGCTACACTCCAAAAATGTTGCTTTTATTGTAAAAATAAAATCACAGCATACATGTCACAGCAAACAGGATACCAGCTGACACGTTTTGCATCAAAACGTAGTGCTTAATCATAGCTGTTTAAGCATTATTACATGCATTGCCAGCACCTGTGACTTCAGATCTGGTGAAAAGGTTCATCACCTTGCCTTGAGTGGTAATTTCCTTTCTCTATCTCCCTTTGGACCTAATAAAAATGCTATACTTTTTGCACAAAGCAGCGCTGAACCTCCTTTTCTGGAGTCCCCCACTACACTCTCAGCTTCTCCTCTTTTCTGAAAACCATTCATGCAGATGCACTACTAAGTTGGGCTATGTGCATCCATGGACATACACAGCTTTATTTTGGTGGTATTTGATCACCACTGCATTTCTTATTTTTGCAATGACAATTTAAAAAAAAAGTATTTTCTGCTATAAAACACACCCAATAATAAAAAACAAAAAAACAAATTAAATTTCGTTATAAATTCAGTCCCATTCCCCTTCAGTTAGAAACACACTAGGGAACACAAATAACCCCTAGATCACCCCCTTTTGTTAACCCCTTCCCTGCCAGTGACATTTTGACAGTAATCAGTGCATTTTATCGCACCAATCGCTGTATACAGTAGATGCCAACGGTCCCAAAAATGGGTCAAAAGTGTCTGATGTGTCCGCTATAATGTTGCAGTCCTGATAAATAATTTGCAGATCGCTGCCATTACTAGTAAAAAAAAAATAATAATAAAAATTCTATAAATCTATCCCCTATTTTGTAGATGCTATAACTTTTGCGCAAACCAATCAATATATGCTTATTGCGATTTTTATTACCAAAAATATGTATAAGAATACATATCAGCCTAAATTGAGAAAAATGTGTTTTATTAAAAAAAAAAAAAATGGGATATTTATTATAGCAAAAAGTACAAAATATTGTGTTTTTTTCAAAATTTACGCTCTTTTTTTGTGTATAGCGCAAAAAATAAAAATCTCAGAGATGATCAAATACCCCTAAAAGAAAACTCTATTTGTGGGAAAAAAAGGACGTCAATTTTGTTTGGGTACAGCGTCACACGACTACGGAATTGTCAGTTAAAACGACGCAGTGCCGAATGGCAAAAAATTGGCCTGGTCATTGGGCAGCTAATTCTTACGGGGCTAAGGTAGTTAACAAACGATTGCAAAAAAAACAATGCATCAGCATAAGTAACATCATACATTACAAAAGACATTAAGATCTCAGGCACGACATAACATAAAAACGCTAACCACAATAACCTACATATATATATAAAAGGTGTATCTTCTAGAACAGTGATGGTGAACCTTGGGATCCCAGATGTTTTGGAACTACATTTCCCATAATGCTCATGCCCTCTGCAGTGTAGTTGAGAAGCATGGGAAATGTAGTTCCAAAACATCTGGGATGCCAAGGTTCACCATCACTGTCCTAGAACCTTATCATAATTACCAAATATAACATTTTTTTTTTCTCCCAGGAGAAGGCAAGAGGTAGCATGTGAGGTTGAGACACTGGGCTTCTAAATGCATAAATCACTTCTGACAATTTTTCCTGACTCCAAGAGAAAAAAGGTGACAGTGAAAGAATCTCCAGATGATTGACAGTCTCAGCTCTCTTTTTGTGTGCTGTGTGAAAGTGGGGGGGGGGGGGGGGTGTTTCTTCTATCCAATCAGCTTTCAGCGCTTTCCCCACTGAGCTGCAGTGTTTAATTTAAGTTATATGCCCCTTTTTTCCTTTTCTTTCTGACAGCTCAGACAAGCTTTATACATTCTGGCTGTAGAAAAGAGAAAAACCGTGGTGGTCTGTCCATTAGGGGTCGCATGGGCACCGCCCCTTTTCCCCCATCCATGCACTTTAGATGTAACACTGCTGTTAGTGCCAAATAAAGATTTATAAGAAGAAACAATCCTGTTGCCGGTGTTCTGTCAAGAAATGCCCCCTATCGAGAAATGCCCGGGTGTAACAGCGCAGGAGCCCCAGAACAGCTGAGTTTGCGATCATCTGTTGTCTCGCGTTGCCGAGGCACGTTCATGTAGCTGAGGGGCAGATAGTTACATGAAGGGGGTTGATTTTTAAATGATGGGCAGTGCTGGGCGCGGAATTTTTTATTGATGGCCAAACAAAGCTGCAAAGGAAATCTTTATGGACTATTCTTTCTGGATGCCTGGGGCCCGTGTTTAGTAATTTCAAGGGCAGCGTTTTCTATTTTAAATAATGATTTATTTTCAAGATTGGTTTGCTCATCGATACAAATTCCACCCCCCAGCACTGCCCATCATTTAAATATCCACCCCCTTCATGTATTCATCAGCCCTTCTACATGCACTTGCCTTGGCAACGCGCCTCAACAGATGATGGTCAACTCTGCTCCATGCGCTGCATACACAAACCCGGGCACTATTCGATATTCGGGCACTTCTCGACAGAACACCGGCATTTCTTGCTATTTTGATGTGCATGCCTGAGCACCGTTATTTAGCTCATTACTCTACAATTGTGCGGTAGCGCTTGGGTGAGTTTTTGTCTATATCTAGAGGCTCTAATAGACTTTGAAAAAAGGGTGGGCACTGCGCTCCAAGCACACCCAATTGTGTGACAATAGTGAAAGAATATTAACTATTGCCACACTGATCCTCCTCCCAGTGACTCAGGAAGCGGGTCACCCTGGCTGAAAGGACAGGCGATCCTATTGGACACCTAGGAGGAAGATGGAGGAGACACACGGCGGAAGCCACCGTGATGCTGGAGAGGAGAGGAAACAGGAGCCACTGCCCGCAGCCTAGATGAAGTAAGTGCTGGGCTGAGTCGTTGTAAACCCTCTGTGTTTGGAAGTACTTCCACCAGCTTATTTCATCATTTACTGACAATGCACACTCTTTATCTTCTAATCCTTGCCTATCACCTAGTTTAAAGTACTTCTAAAGGATGAATGTTTTATTTTTATTTTTTTACCCTAAAGTGGTTGAAAACCCTCACCTGTATCCAGATGAGGAACTAATTCTCCTACATAAGTTGTACCTGCCTATCTGAGGTCTTCTCCAGTGGCGGCAGTTTTTTTTATTGGGGTGGGGTGGGGTGTGGGGAACAACCCCTCCCCTGCTGGTGGCACCACATACCCTCCACCTGCTCTAGGGTGCCTGACCGACCTACCGACCTAGAGCAGGCGGGGGTGAGGGGTGTGGTGCCGCTGGCTAATCAGCGGAGGGATTGTCTGCCATTGGAGAAGACAGCAGATAAACAGGTACAACTTATGTAGGGGGATTAGCTTCTCATTTAGGTACAGGTGAGGGTTTCCAACCACGTTAGGGTAAAAAAAATCAGCCTTCATAACCACTTTAGGCTGGAAGATAGGCAAGGATTAAGAAAAGATAGAGTGTGCATTGTCAGTAAATGATAAAATGAGCTGGTGAAAATGCTTCCAAACACGGGGGGGTTTACAATAAAGCTCTCTCGATCTGTGTATGGCCATGGAGCTCCCCCAATCCATGTATGACCATGGAGCTCCCCCAATCCATGTATGACCATGGATCTCCCCCCAATTCCGTGTATGATCATGGAGCTCCCCCAATCCGTGTGTGGCCATGGAGCTCCCTCAATCCGTTCATGACCATGGAGCTCCACCAATCTCTGTATGACCATGGAGCTCCCCCAATCCATGTATGACCATGGAGCTCCCCGAAATCTCTGTATGACCATGGAGTGTATGACCATGGAGCTCCCCTAATCCGTGTATGACCATGGAGCTCCCCCAATCCGTGAATGACCATGGAGCTCCCTGAATCCGTGTATGACCATGGAGCTCCCTGAATCCGTGTATGACCATGGAGCTCCTCGAATATGTGTATGACCAAGGAGCTCCCCCAATCCATATATGACCAAGGAGCTCCCTCATTCTGTGTATGACCATGGAGTGTATGACCATGGAGCTCCCCCAATATGTGTATGACCATGGAGCTCCCTCAATCCATTCATGACCATGGAGCTCCCCGAATCTGTGTATGACCATGGAGCTCCCCGAATCTGTGTATGACCATGGAGTTCCCCCAATCCGTGCATGACCACGGAGCTCCCCCAATCTGTGTATGACCACGGAGCTCCACCAATCCGTGTATGACCATGGAGCTCCCCCAATTCGTGTATGACCATGCGGAGCTCCCCCAATCTGTGTATGACCATGGAGCTCCCCCAATCCTTGTATGACCACGGAACTCCCCCAATCCGTGTATGACCATGGAGCTCCCCAAATCCATGTATGACCATGGAGCTCCCCAATCCGCGTATGACCACGGAGCTCCCCCAATCCGTGTATGACCACAGAGCTCCCCCAATCCGTGTATAACCACGGATCTCCCCCAATCCGTGTATGACCATGGAGCTTCCCCAATTTGTGTATGACCATGGAGCTCCCCCAATCTGTGTATGACCATGGAGCTCCCCCAATCCTTGTATGACCACAGAGCTCCCCCAATCCGTGTATGACCACGGAGCTCCCCCAATCCGTGTATGACCATGGAGCTCCCCCAATTTGTGTATGACCATGGAGCTCCCCAAATCTGTGTATGACCATGGAGTTTATGACCATGGAGCTCCCCGAATCTGTGTATGACCACGGAGCTCCCCCAATCCGTGTATGACCATGGAGCTCCCCCAATCCGTGTATGACCATGGACCTCCCTCAATTTGTGTATGACCACGGAGCTCCCCTGATCTGTGTATGACCATGGAGCTCCCCCAATCCTTGTATGACCATGGAGCTCCCCCAATCCGTGTATGACCATGGAGCTCCCCGAATCCGTGTATGACCACGGAGATCCCCCAATCCGTGTATGACCACGGAGCTCCCCCAATCCGTGTATGACCATGGACCTTCCCTTAATTTGTGTATGACCACGGAGCTCCCCAATCTGTGTTTGACCATGGAGCTCCCCAATCCTTGTATAACCACGGAGCTCCCCCAATCCGTGTATGACCATGGAGCTCCCCCAATCCGTATATGACCATGGAGCTCCCCCAATTCATGTATGACCACAGAGCTCCCCCAATCTGTGTATGACCATGGAGTTTATGACCATGGAGCTCCCCGAATCCATGTATGACCATGGAGCTCCCCCAATCCGTGTATGCCCATGGAGAGTATGACCATGGAGCTCCCCAATCCGTGTATGACCATGGAGTGTATGACCATGGAACTCCCCCAATCCGTGTATGACCATGGAGTGTATGACCATGGAGCTCCCCAATCTGTTCACAACCATGGAGCTCCCCCAATCCGTGTATGGCCATGGAGTGTATGACCATGAAGTGTATGACCATGAAGCTCCCCCAATCCATGTATGACCATGGAGTGTATGACCATGGAGCTCCCCCAATCCGTTCACAACCATGGAGCTCCCCCAATCCGTGCATGACCATGGAGCTCCCTCAATCCATGTATGACCATGGAGCTCCCCCAATCCGTGTATGACCATGGAGTGTATGACCATGGAGCTCCCCCAATCTGTGTACAGTATGACCATGGAGTGTATGACCATGGAGCTTCCCCAATCTGTGTATGACCAAGGAGTGTATGACCATGAAGCTCCCCCAATCTGTGTATGACCATGGAGCTCCCATAATCTGTGTATTACCATGCAGTGTATGACCATGGAGCTCCCCCAATCTGTGATTGACCATGGAGTGTATGACCATGGAATGTATGACCATGGAGCTCCCCCAATCCGTTCACAACCATGGAGCTCCCCCAATCCGTGCATGACCATGGAGCTCCCCCAATCCGTGTATGACCATGGAGTGTATGACCATTGAGTGTATGACCAGTGAGTGTATGACCATTAAGTGTATGACCATGGAGTGTATGACCATGAAGTGTATGACCATTGAGTGTATGACCATGGAATGTATGACCACGGAGCTTCCCCAATCCGTTCACAACCATGGAGCTCCCCCAATCCATGCATGACCATGGAGCTCCCCCAATCCGTGTATTACCATGAGGTGTATGACCATGGAGTGTATGACCATGGAGTGTATGACCATGGAGTGTATGACCATGGAGCTTTCCCAATCCGTTCACAACCATGGAGCTCCCCCAATCCATGCATGACCATGAAGCTCTCCACCCCCACCTCTCCTTCCTCTCGCCCGTCCGTGCTTCCACTCGAAGCGCTTCCATGAAACCCGTTAAAGAGTGGAAGAAGCAGATGGAATGACAGCTGAAATGACGTGTATAGTACGGGGAGGCGGGGAGGTCCCTGAGAAGAGCAGATCGGAGGCAGTGGGCATGGCTTGATCGGAGGCTGGGAGTAGAGAGTAGCGCTGTGATCACAGGCGCTGTCCACTTCTCTGCTGGTTCTGAAGTCTGGCGGCCATCCAGCGTTCATCTCTGAGTCCTGACCTCCGTACACAGGGAGCCTGACCTCCGTACACAGGGAGCCTGACCTCCGTACACAGGGAGAGGAGCCCCGGACACCGCTGACTTCTATCTAGCCTCGGATATCGCTGTCAGCACTTGTTGGGATTTCTATCTTGCTGTATCTGAATACTTTTTGTTGGATTTAGTGTGGCTTTTTTTTTTTTTTTTCTGGATTACGCTAAAACGTGTGAGAAGACTTCATCCAGCCCAGGTACAGTGCCCTACTAAAAGTGTGATCCGTATTGTGACACCTAGGAGAGGGAGCAGCCTCATCTATTATGTTAGTGTAGTGATGATCATTAGCACATCACGTAACGATGACACCATCAGGTCTGCTAGAAGTGTGCAAACTTCTGATGAAGTTAATATAAAAGTTTCAGTTGATGTGAAGAACCTCTGCTGCATGAATAGGGAGCAGAAGGTGGAGGACGATGTGAGATCTTTATTAATGAGCCTTCCATTCAGCCCTTGTCATTCTGTTGCCTTAGTAGTCTTGCTAAATGCTGGAATTGAAAGCAGCCAGTGTGTGCTGTGAGCTGTCAACTTTGTGTGTGCATGGATGGTGCTGTATAGAGTGCTGCTTACAGGTTGTATACTGAGCAGGGTGATTGTAGATGTTAGATGTATAGTTTTCTGGGGGGGGGGCACAGATTGTGTGCATTGTTTCTGCACAATGTCAGCTGCTAGATCTCTCCACATCACAAGCTGGGGGAAAGCAATCTCAATAGACAGCTTTATTACCAGCTGCTCCAAGATGCTCACAATACTACAAGTGATAATGATAAGCCTCCTGCTTCCTGAATGGTCTGATGGATTTGTGATCACTACAAGTTGCTGAGTTTGATAAAGTGGGCATAGGGCACATTTGAGTTTATTATAAGTGGATCATGCTGGGACTATAGGCAGGTTATGAAATGGATTTTCTTTTTTTCTCACTGCTTTCTGTATGTAGTGTGCTGCTCATTATATGATTGCAGTCTGTAAGCTTTTTGGCTTGTGCAGAAGATTTGCACTAATCGTATTGATCGAAGAGAATACAGTATGTCATGTACGTGACAAACTTATTTGTAAAGTGAATTAAAACTGGCTTCTGGCAATGGAAATCCCAGCACGGTTCATGGCCATTTCTATAGGAGCTTTCAAAGGAACAAGCACAGTGGTTGAGCTAACACACTCCTGAAGAGTAATCCAAAGCCTTCAACACATAAACACTCCATAAAAGCAGAGAACTGGGGAAGTGGGGGTCTTGCCCAGATAAGCCAATCAGAGTCTTCTATACATTTTTTTCTAGGAAGTTTTAGGGTCGCCAAACATGTTAAAATCTGACCGTATGACCTCTGTATAATCATATATATATATATATAGATAGATAGATATAGATAGATATAGCTATATATCTAGTATATTTATACATACAGTGTATATAGATATATATATATATATATATATATCAATAGATATATCTACATATCTAGAGATATATCTACGTATATATATATATATGTATGTATAAAATATATATATATATATATATGTATATAAAATATATACACTGTATATATATATATATATATATATATATATATATATTAATTATTATTATTTTTAACTAAAGCTATGTACAAGGTCACAATACCCTATGTATAGCCACTTAAAAAGGAGGTCCAGGTTACATTAAAAGTCAGCAGCTACAAATACTTGATAAATTAGGACACTTACCTGTCCAGGAATCCAGCAATGTCGGCACCCCAGCGGACTTTACCATAAGTTCTCGGGTGCTGTCACCGCCACTGCTTCCAGCCCTTCCGGGCTGCCCAGTTGGTACCCTACTGTGCATACACGAAGAACGCTGCGCTTTTTCATTGGGTCGGAAGTGGTGGAAGGGGGAAGAACTTACGGGTGATCTCGCCGCTGCGTGATCACCCAGAAGCGGGAGCTGGTTTCTGTCAAAACCAGGTATCCGCCCCCCCCAAACGGTACCAAATGTGGCACCAGAGAGGGAGAGGAGACAGATAAGTTGAGCTTCCCCCTTTGGTTGGAGCTTTGCTTTAAAGGGGTTGTAAAGGTTTGTTTTTTAAATGATAAACATGTTATACTTGTCTCCTCTGTGCAAGGGTTCTGCACAGAGTGCCCCTGATCCCCCTTTTCTTGGGTCCCCCAGCGGTGCTCCTGCGCCCTCCCAGCATTGAGTGCCCCCGTGGAGAGCTGCATCCCATGGGGGCACTGCTGAGTCCTGCTGCTGCCTCCACAAACAGCAGAACTAGGTCCCACCCCCTGGTTCCTGTGTCACTGGATTTCATTGACAGCAGCGGGAGCCAATGGCGGCTGCTGCTGCTATCAATCTATCCAATTTCAGGTGAAAAACCTTGAGGGTTTACAACCCCTTTAACCTTTGGAAGATTTAACGCCGTTCATGACCAGGCCATTTTTCATCTTTTGCTATTTAGCACTGCAATACTTTTGATAATTGTGCAGTCATGCAACGCTGTACCCAAATAAAATGTATGTAATTTTTGTTACCACCTAGACTATCCAATTGATTTTTATCCAATCAGACAGACCTTTGCGCTACATATATTTTGTGTTCATACATTCTTCAATTGTTTATCCGATCAATGTGCAATTCAATCAAAACTATCAAAGCCACAAACAATAGAATTGCCCTAACTTTTAATCGATGTAGACTCAATCTCAATTGGATTTGATCAAACTGAATCGATCGGCCAGGATGGAATATTAATGATTGTTATGCACCAAGATACTTGCTCACAAATACAATCATCTTTCAGTCGATCAGGTTATGAGATGACATGGTGGAAACAGAGATGCAATCGATTACTTATAATTATCAATCGAAGTCCACTTGCCCATGTGTGACATATCAGTTGAAAAGGTTGATGGCTGTAGTTTAATCAGAAGAGATTGATCAGAACAAAAATCGATCCTTTATCATAGTGTCTATGGCCACCATAAAAGAGATTGTGCAATCAGATTGTAATGTGTGTGTGTGCCGAGCTTTGGATACAAAGGAGCTCTATTATATTCTCTAAATCGCACATCATGATACAAGTCACACTTGAATTGCTCTAGGCACACCTTTATCTCCCTGCAGATGCACACATTTCCTCCATTTGTAGGTGACAGAGCATTAAACCCATAAGGACTGAATAAGTTTTGTGACTGCCACTTTGCTGACGCCTGACATCTATAACCATCACAGCTTTCACTCGCTGAGTCAAATGAATGTCAGAAAAGAAATGGCAGCTCCTCTATATTTTACAGAGAGCACTCTTTTCTTTCACCCTTTCACGCAATAATACACTTGGCTTCTGTTCTCCCTTAAATCGCCTTCTATTTTCCTGCAAGCAGCACGGATATTATTCAACCTCCCGTATGATCCTCTACTAAATGTCCTGTAAATCTAAATGACAAGTTGATTAATATAAAAGAGCTCTTAACATTCAAAGATTTGTATATAAAATCTCCCATGCAGTGGACTTGGAGCTGTATTTTTGTATTAGAACTACTTTGCAATGGAGCTGCCTGCAACCTGTTGTTGTACTCAATAAGCCATTTCACACCGAGAAGAGACCACCTATAGGGAATATCAATGGGTTTAATAATAGGAGGCCAGTAATGTAGAGGAATATTTTCCCTATTCCATTCTTTCGGGCCATTATCTCTGTCTCAAATAGCTTTAAGTCATGTTTAATAGGATATTTTTATAATATATACGCTCATCGGCCACTTTATTAGGTACACCTGTTCAATTGCATGGTAACACAAATTGCTAATCAATCAATCACATGGCAGCGACTCAATGCATTTAGACATCTAGACATGGTGAAGGCGACTTCTTGAAGTTTAAACTGTGCACCAAAATTGGGAAAAAAGGGGATTTAAGTGACTTTGAATGTGGCATGGCTGTTGGTGCCAGATGGGCTGGTCTGAGTATTTTTTTAAAACTGCAGATCTACTGGGATTGTCACACACAACCATCTCTAGGGTTTACAGAGAATGGTCTAAAAAAGAGATAATATCTAGTGAGCGGCAGTTGGCAGTTTTGTGGAACGAAAATACCTTGTTGATGTCAGAGGTCAGAGGAGAATGGGAAGAGGTGATAGAAAGGCAACAGTAACTCAAAAAATCTCTTTGAACACACAACACATTGAAGCTTAAGCAGATAGGCTACAGCAAAAGACCACACCGGGCAGTGGCATAGCGTGTGGCGTGCAGGGGGGCCATAGCACCGGGCGCAACATTTGTGGGGCGCCCGTCAGTTTGTGTGACAGTGGCTGCCTCCTCCTAAATGTACTTTACTGTGTCCCCGCACTCTGCCGCCATGTTCAGGCTCAGGCGCCCTGTGATTGGGCTTATGGGGTCATGTGCGGCGGCAGCAAATGTAATAGAAAAATGGCGTTGGGATATCCCCAAAATGGTGACCCCATGTCACATGACGTCAGAAGAGAGCAGGGTCACCCGGTTACATCACTGGGTTTCCCTGCCCCTGCCTATATAACAACAGCAGAGCACCTGTGACTGGCCAAAGCATGCAGGTCAGGTGCATGCTTCACCCAATTATTAGACATCAACGCACTGCGATCTTACAGTGCATTATGGGGCATTCTGCAGCGCTCTAATTTACCGCAAACTCCCCATATGTTCGGTTTGTTTGTGAGCAGCGCTCATCCCTACTGTTGAGTTTGTAAAAAATGAAAGACACTTGTTACCTCTTGTTAGCTTAACTTGAAGCATAAAACAGACTTATCATTTTTCTATAAACTATTATCTTACCTTCCCCCATTTAAAGATAAACAAATGCAGATATGTTAAAGTCCTACCTGGATGGCAACACTCTCTATAGATACAGTGGAAGAGTGAACATAGTTGCTCAGGGAAACAAGTGTGTTTCATAGGAATAACAGGCGAAAATAAAGAAAAATTAGGAAACACAAGAAAATTAGTGCAATCTAAAGACTTGTAAGCTGTAATATATTACATTTGTTTTGAGGGTTTCAGTACAATTTAAGCCCCTCATAAAATAAATTGAAATGCTGCTATTGCTAATTAGCACTTGAAATGCTAGTTCTGTGACTGTCCCAATAACTTGAAAAAGTGATGTGTGGGTTTGTAAAAAATGTAACATTCATACTTATGGCGCGATCGGTTTTCCCGTTGGAAAAAAGTCAGATGTGAGCTTATAGACGGGATATCTGACTGTGTGTATGCTCCATCGAACTTTTTCTGTTGGAAATTCAGCCAGAAAAAGTTTGGGAGCAGGTGCTCTATTTTCCCCGATGGAAAAAATTCCTAGCGGAAAAAAAGTTTATCTGTATGGAATTCCAACGAGCAAAAAAAAACATGCATGCTCGTAATCAATTTGATGCATACTCAGAATCATTGAACTTAATTTTTCTCAGCTCGCTGTAGTGTTGTACGTCACAACGTTCTAGACGGATGGAAATTGGTATGACCGTTTGTATGCAAGACAAGCTTGAGTGGAATTCGGTTGGAAAAACCATTCAAGGTTTTTCTGACAGGAAGACCGATCGTGTGTAGGTGGCATAAAAAAATATGTAAATGTGATGCTTCTGTCCACTGCCGCTTTTACACCGAGAACTGAGTGATCCAAAACAGCTGATCGCAGGAGCATCAGGCTTTCAGCAGTGTGCTGAGAGGCTAAGTCAGCTGCTGGTCAGGCATCTGTGCGGATCCCAACGTTATTGGTGGAATCTATGCAAAGCCAGAACTGACTCCTAAAGCCTGCTGTCCGCTGAATCTGGCTCACAGGAGTGCATAATCAAGTACACTCCTGTGACTCACAGGAGAAGTATGGCCAAATTAGTTTTGGTCATACGTCTCCTATAATTCTTTGAGCTAGTGACCTGGAACAAATGTATAGGTAAGTAAAGTTGGAGGAAAGTCAAATGTTCTTAAATTAATACTTGTTTCTTGGCCTTTACTGATTGCTTTTGTAGCGCCCCCTTGCTTTCAGCATGGGCACTACGCTAAAAACTAGTTGACTGGGAGAGTTACATTGCTCCCGGTCGTGATTTGTTGAGGTTAATGACCTGTGTCATTCTGGAAAGGTCCACTGGCTTGGACTGTATTCTGGGGATGTGAGTATCATCTTTGGCCGGCAGTGGGAGCCAGAGGGATTTCTGGCAGATGGAGTCTTCCCCAGCAGCGTCCGGGATTCGGCTGTTGCTCTTGGCAACCAGACGTGAGTGTCTTAATCGTGTATTGAACTGTCCGGCAAAAGTGGGGGTTTGATCCCGTTTCGCTGAGCTGGGGCGTGCGTGTGGCCTGGCACGCGCCTGCGGCGTGTCTGGGTGGGTTCTGCTGTCTGGGGGGGGGCGCCCTCCCCTGCGTGGGATGTGCATTGGAGATTTTGCGGCAAGTGAGCAAAGTCACGCCCATCCACGCGCCAAGAAGGCAGAACCACCATTTATTTAAGAAGTACGGATTGCTGCTGAAGATGTCCGTGAACTTGAAGACTTTACCTGCCTTGTCGCATCCCATGTCTGAGCCGGGGTTGTCTTCCGCGCCTGCAGGGTTCGGGATATCTGTGACGGACACGGGCATTCGGCTGTCCATGGCGGGACAGTTCATTCTGTTGTCTTCGGAGGGATTGCAGATGCTGGGCCTTACCTGCCCCAGATGTGAGGAGTTGGCTGTCTGCCCCCTGCCTTTCTCCCGATGCCTCCAGTGTCGGGCCCCTCTTTTTGCTACGATGCCAGTGGTCGGGCTCCCGAGGGAGTACCATGTGGACCGATCGACTGGAGCCGTTACCGCAGAGGCAGAGACCTTGTGGCCGAAGATCCCTCTTCCTGGGGAGAATGCGGAGTCGGAGGCCCCGAAGGGTGGAAGTGCCACTGAATTGTCCTCCGGAGTCCCACCGAGGTTTGCCATGTTCTCTCACCCGCCGAAGACAAGCTCCGTCGGGCCGGTCTCCATCAGTTATACCACAGCCAAGGCAAGCCCTTTATCCCCTATCGATTGGGAGACAATACGGAGGACCCTTCGGCCCGAGCTAACCACTGACCCATTCAAGGTGTTCCATTACCTCCCCGCTGGAGCAGAGGATTCTTCCGACCTGGAGTTCTGGTCCGGTGGGTCGCAGGTGGACAGTGGGGACTTGGCTGATTGCCTTTTTGAGCCACGTTTCCCTGAGCAACAGGGCTTTGGGGGATGTTAGGTCTCCAACAAGAAAAGGAGGAAGAAGAGGCGCCCTGTCCGGAGTGTGTCGTGTGAGCCGGGAGTTTCTGACCTACCCTGAGGAGCGGGTGAGTGTTGCCATGAGTTCTTTTTGACCCACCGCTCCTCTAACCAAGGACATGACGTCCCATGTGGAAGTCTGACGTCCGTGTTTAGGCCTCCTGCGTTTGTTAGTCGGCCGGACGAGCTGAGGGTGTTGCCCACTACAAGTATTCGTTATCCAGGGAAGTTACGGACAAGTATGCCCCATTCTGTGTGAGCTGAACTGTTTTGTTTTGTCCCGGTTTTCCCCATTCCCCCTTCTTCTCCAGAACCACAATGACTTTTGTGAAATAAACTTTCAGGAGGGGTTGGTTTCAGTCAGTTAGAATGGGGAGGGCTCTTGCAAAAGACATTGGTTCTACTATGTTCTGGAATCACAAAAAAAAAGAAGAACTTCTGTCCTCCTCTTTGCAGTTACTTCCGCACCTTGTGAGTCTGTTTTTTTTGGTGTGTGGACGGTTGCAGTACCAGAGCTCTGACCGCTAGAGGCAGTGTTCTGCACCGCAGGAGTACAAGTATAGGAAACACTGTGTATTGAATTCATTACATCTTATATCCTATGCTTTCTTTGTAGCACTTGTTGTGATGTGGCCTCTTGAGAGAGGAGGGAGGTTTTGTGCTCAGGCTTGAGTCCACGGCCTCACTCCTGTCCGGGAGAGAAAATGTGATTATTGTGTGGTTTTTACAATTTTCCGTTATTGCAGGTTCTTGACCCACCTATCACCGACGCTGCGGAAACTGAGTAGCTAGGTAGATGGGGATGTGTATGCTATGTACCATACAGTATATGATAAATGTAAATTGCTATGTGTGCTTTGATTTCTTTTTTCTTTTATTTTTTTCCCTTTTTTCTGTCTGGTTTACATTGATGTCAGGCCAGCATTCATGATTGAATGCTTTGGACACTGGGGACAGTGTCTATTTTGGGGGGGGGGGTGTATGTAGGGCCCCCTTGCTTCCAGTATGTGCACTACACTAAAAACTAGTTGACTGGGAGAGTTACATTGCTCCTGGTCGTGATTTGTTGAGGTTAATGACCTGTGTCATTCTGGAAAGGTCCACTGGCTCGGACTGCATTCTGGGGATGTGAGTATCATCTTTTGGCCAGCAGTGGGAGCCAGAGGGATTTCTGGCGGATGGAGTCTTCCCCAGCAGCCAATTGGAAAGTATTTTTTCCCACTGGGCATGCTGGGGCAGGGTATATCTGTGATGGAGGTCATGTGTTTGGGGTTGTTCTTTGCCTTCTCCTGCGCGGGGTCCCTGAGTCGGGGTGCGGCACCCACCTTCAGGGTGTGGGCATCCATGGACCCTACCGGCATGGCCCACCTGGCCAAGCTTCCAGGCCTTGCTGAGTCTCGGTCTGGGACGAGAATAAAGGGACCCCAGTGACTTACTGGGTTCCCATATGCCGTAGAGAGGATCCGGTGCCCGGGCCATAGACAGAGTTGATGTTTGGGTATGTTGGCCTGGAATTAAAGCATTGAGAAAATGTTTATTGACTGTGTGGACACTCAATTACTACTTAGTGACTTCTGGTGCACCCCTAGACCAAGCAAGGGTAACTTAATCTGCCGATCCCATTATTAATCCAGTGGCCCTTTCGGGGGTGACGCTACACTTTAATAGTGTTAATAATGAAAGGGGTCAACCTGACAGATAGGTGACTACCTTTGTCACAAGGAGGTCAGTCTTCAACAGCAGCTTTTAGGTGTTTCTGATGTCAGGTTTGATTCAATAAAATTGCTCAAAGCTAGATTCTACTTGGTGACCAACTAAAAAATTGTATGATATAAAAGTGTAATAATCTTTCAATCTATGGATGATTTATATTTCTTAAAAGTTAAATCTTGTTTTTCCTCTGTTTACTATATAAAGTATATGTATGTATGTTTTTTGTCAGATGTTACTATGGCATATTGAAGTATAGATACAAGCATTTCATAAATGTCAAAGACTTTTATTGACAACTACATTAGGTTTATGTAAAGAGTCAATATTTGCAGTATTGATCCTTCTTTTTCAGGACCTCTGCAATTCGCCCTGGCACGCTGTCAATCAACTTCTAAGCTACATCCTGACCCATTCTTGAATAATCAATGCTTGGAGTTTGTCAGAAATTGTGTTTTTTTTTTTTATTGTTCACCTGGTTCTTTAGGATTGACCACAAATTCTCAGTGGGATTAAGGGCTGGGGGGTGTTTCCTGGCCATGGACCCACAAGTTTGATCTTTGGTTCCCCAAGTCACTTCTTTATTACTTTTGCTTCATGCACTGTTCGTTCCAAACTGTTCTTGGATGGTTGGGAGAAGTTGCTTTCGGAGGATTTTTTTGTATCACTCTTTATTCTCAGTTGTGAGTGATCCCACTCCCTTGGCTGAGAAGCAATCCCACACATGATTGGTCTTAGGATGCTTTACTGTTGGCATCACACAGGACTAAAGGTCCTGTGTCCTGTGTCACCTTATCTTCTCCGGACAAGATTTTTTCAGGATGCCCAAAACAATTGGAAAGGGGATTAATCAGAGAGAATTACTTCACCCCGGTTCCTAGCAGTCCAATCCCTGTACCTTTTGCAGAATATCAATCTGTCCCTGATGTTTTTTTCTGAAGAGAAGTGGCTTCTTAGTTTCCCTGGTGGTGACCCCATCCTGCAGCTAAATCAACTGTAGGAGACTGTCCTGGTGTTTGCTGAACTTTCTTGGGCACCCTGCCATAAATGCAGTGGAAAAGTTGGATTAAGATAATTTTTATGGCAGAGGGACTTTGCAATTTATTGCAATTCATCTGATCAATCTTCATAACATTTTGGAGTACAGTAAAACCTTGGTTTGAGAGCGTTTTGTAAGATGATCAAAATGTTTTAATACATTTTGCCTTGATATACAAGCAATGTCTTGCTAGAAGAGTAGCATTGCCTTACAACTGAGTATAAAAAAGAAGAGATGAGCCTCTAAGTGTAGCAATAGGGTTACATTTAAAGAAGGTACAACATTTAGCAACATATTGCTACACTTACGGTGCCTCTCTTCTCTTTTATACCCTATAAAAAAATGCTTTGATATACAAGTGCTTTGGATTACAAGTTTCTGGAACGAATTATGCTCGCAAACCATGGTTGTACTGTATATGCAAATTGGCATCATAAAAACTGAGGCAGCAGACTTTGTGAAAATGTATATTTGTGTTATTCTCAAAACTGTTGGCCAGCTGTATATATATATATATATATATATATATATATATATATATATATATATACATATATTATATACATATATTATATATATATATATATATATATATATATATATATACAATTAACATTTACTTATCTAATCTGCAATGTTTTTGCACAGAGCAGCCATGATCCCACTCTTGTGGGGTATCCTGCTGACACTCATGGCTCCTCCCCCCACCAAGTACCCCCATAGGTTTTTATGGGGGCACTCATGCATGATCGATCCTGAGCCATGCTGTTTGCGTTCCACACACAGCCTGGCTCAGCCTCTCTCTGCACACAGGTTTTGACTCCCGCTGCTCTGAGCCAAGCCTGTGAGAGGCAGCAGAATAGAGAAGAGATGCTGGGGGTGAGCAACAATTAAAACGTTTTTTTTTTTTAACCTTTATGCAGAGAATACATTGATATATATATATATATATATATATATATATATATATATATATATATATAAAAAAAAACTTTTACCTTTTAAGCATAGTCGTAATGCTAGTAGGATGTTTATAAGTACTGCTAGGTACTTCAGCTGTGGAAAATATTGTCTAGACTATGGATTACCAACAATATAAGCATTAGAGCTATCAGTTCTCACAAGAGACAGATGGTGAGGAAAGAGGTTGGAAGAATAGATCAGAGAAGCAGAGGTCAAGCTGCAGGGTGCTAAAGTCAAGGAGGGCCGGCATAAAAGAATCATTCGTACTTCTGGATATCAAGCCACCTTTTCAGTTCCCTGTTTCTTATCCTGCAATTTATTGTTTTCACTGTGCTGGCAGTGTGGATTATACCTGTAGGGATTACATCAAGATGCTGGAGAGTAAAATAACATATGGACCATACAAAGGCAATGGAAGGTGATTTATGAAAGAGTGAAGTGCTGGTGTGATATGCAGTACTGGAATAAAAAAGGAAATGCTAAATATTTCATTGTGTTTGAAAATCCTGTGGATTTTACTAGCTTGATTTTCATTGTTCTCATACTACTAGATTTCAGCTGATGAGTAAATATTTTCTTGCTGCCATTTTTAGCAGTGTTGTCTTTTCTAACATTGACCACCATTTCCAAAATTATTGAAGAGTTCTTCTTTTTAAGTGCAGTAACCAATAGCATCAAACCAGAATCCATCATGAACTGATCTGACATTGACTGAGTGAGTTATAAATGGTTGTTATGGTGTGCGATGATTAAGAATTAGCATCACAGAATACCTCTTTTTTGAAGTAGGTTGTTACAGACAAAAGAAAGCAATGAGAAAGTTCTTACTTGGCTTTTAGACATAAATAAAAATGGGTTGACTATCAAAGGATATGTGCCACTAGATCTTAAAGTGGAGGTCCACCCTACAAAAAATTTAAATTTCACCAAAATGCCCAAAAAAATTTAAATAAAATACTGTATTTATTAGCATATAACACTCACGTTTTTAAACCTGAAAATAGAGGGTAAACTGTGCCTGTGTGTTATACGCAGGGGGCTGTGGAAAGTTTTTTTCTTGAAACTTTCCTCTTAAAGTTAGGATGCGTGTTATACTCTTGTGCGTGTTATACGCCGATAAATACGGTAATTGAAGAAAACATTTTTTTACTTACCAGAAATTCCAGCTGCTATGCAGATATTCCTAATCTGCCTCTTTCTAGTCCGCGTCAGGTCTTCTTCCTCGTCCTTCTCACGTTGTCTTATGGTCAATGGGGTGCACTGCGTTCTGGGAACTGTGTGTGTCCCAGAGAGCAGCCGCCCATTCACAAATCGCCGTGAGACTCGTGCATGCACAGTAGGAAACAGGCAGTGAAGCCACAAGGCTCCACTGCCTGTTTCCCTTAGTAAGGATAGCAGCGCCAGGATCTGCCGCGATTGAGGGATCGGCCTCAGGGGGCCGACATCGTGGGCGCCTAGAACAGGTAAGTGTCCTTATTAAAAGTCAGCAGCTACAGTATTTGTAGCTGCTGACTTTAAAAAAAAAATCACAGGTGGAACCCCGCTTTAAGACACCTCTGATGCCCAAGAAGAGGTTAGGAGGTTCATGCAGAGAAGTTAAAATAAATGTCTTTTGTGAAAATAAATAAATAAAAAATAAATGCCAACACCAAATTAGGGACAACAATACAAATTGTCTCAATATATATATAATATATTGGAGGAGATTTATTAAAACTGGTGCACTCAGAATCTCTATGGCAGGCAATCAGCCTTTATTCAGATTGTTCAATTAAAGAGTTTGTAAACCCACATAAATAACAAACATGTCATACTTAATTAATGTCAGAAGTTTTAGGATGCATTAAGGTGAAAAAACATGAGGGTTTACAACCCATTTAAGCTTTGACAATAAGACCTGAAAGCTGATTGGTTTCTATCTAGAGATGCACCCGATTTTGCATGTTCCAGCTTTAGTAAATCTCCCCTATTGTCTCATAGCCCAACCCATAGCCCAACCTATTTACCACCAGGTTTAACTATATGTACATAAATTTTATCCTATATATTCTGCAGGTTCCTCAGTCCAAGCGCGTCATCCCGACCACAGAATCTGGATCCACCACGCACCTGGACTGACACCCGGTTCAGCCTCTCAGCGAGCCGATTAACCCTCCTAGCGGTATTCCCGAGCGTGACTCGGGGTGTTTTTTTATGCTAGGATCGGTATCCTCGAGTCACGCTCGGGGTAGCTATGCAAAGCCTGCCGTGCAGCGTCCCCTAGATCCAGTGATGCATCCCTGCTATGTGAGCGAGCAGGTGCTCGCTCGATTCACACAGTGTCCACGTGTGCCGTCGATCTCCGTTACCCTGCAACGTTACGACGCACAGGGGCGGAGAACGGCGCCAAATAAAAAAAGTAAACAAACACATTACATACAGTATACTGTAATCTTATAATTACAGTACTGTATGTAAAAAATACACACCCCCTTGTCCCTAGTGGTCTGCCCTGTGCCCTGCATGTTCTTTTACATAATAAAAAATGTTCTTTCTGCCTGTAAACTGTAGATTGTCCATAGCAACCAAAAGTGTCCCTTTATGTCAAAAATGGTTTTAGATCAGCTAGAAAACAGCGATAATAAATTATAATCACTTGCAGAATTGAGCGATAGCGATTTGTGGGGAAATTCGTTATAAAAAAATAAAAGTAATGACAGCGACAATTCTGCAACTGAGTGCAATTTCAGTGATTTTGAGTTGATTACATTATTGAATAATTTTTATTATAATTATATTATTATTTGTTATAATTACTTATAATTATTTATTATATTATAATTTATAATTTTGTTTTGTTTTTAAAAATCATACCCGGGATACCTATTAGACACTTGTTTGGTCAGATTTAAGTGAGTTATTCCTAAGAATTACAGGCCTACAGTATAAAACGCCAAATTTCCTTGCAAATAATGGTACCGCTTTCAGCACCTAAAATCAGAAAGAATCATACCACCAGGGAGGTTAAAGCCTGAAATTCCCTCTCTGCGCCCTCCGCAGTTTAGCGCTCCAATGTGTGTGGAAGAAGAAGAGCAAAGAGCTGTGACTGACAGTCTGCAGCTCTCTGCTCACGGAAATCTCTGAAAACCAAGCGACCGGAGGTGTTTGATCACTCAGTTCTCAGTATAGAGGCGCTGGGGAAAAGATACAGCATCGGTCCAATGCTGCATTTACCTAGGTAAGTATAAAACTGCAAGAAAAAAAAGAAAACTTTTACTTACCTTTTAACCATTAAGCATTTGGATATAGGCATCCTTTGAGACTTATTGTTAATCCTTTATCAACTTCATGGCCTGTTGTAGCTAGTAACAGTTGGGTTTCAAAGACTGCGCTGATTTACTAAAAAAGTGTATTTTTATGCTTATGTGAAGCTCCGTTTGTTTCAATCATGTGCAGCAAAAAGTTTTATGCTCTACGCTTAAGTGAATGTTCAAAATGAAATGATTCTCACATTGGACGAATAGAAGTTGTAACATTTTAAAAAGTCTTGGCTAAAAGTGGGAATAGTTAATAATTCTAGCAAGTGTTTATAGCTGCCTAGGACAATATTGGGGAAGTTGACTTATAATTCTTTCTTTTTGATAGCAGGTTAAGAAATGGGGGAGCGGTTTTCACTGGACAGAAACAAACAGTAATAATATTTTAGACCAAACCTTCCAGATTTAACTAGAAAGAGTTTGTCCGCAAGCTTTAGAAATTCCCTTATCTCTTTGGGGAGATCTCAATGGCGCACAGAAAATGATCTTGCAGAACTAAAAAAAGAGCTACGCCCTGAGGCTGTGATTGTTCTTGTGTACCTTGTGTATTTTGTGTGTCTTCTGGCAGCCCTAACATAAGGAAACCTACATCAAGAAATGCATCCAAAACAATAGTTACCATCAGGAGCCTCCCCCTGTACTCATATAAACCAAGGTTTAACTAATAACATCTTGGTTTGAGTGTAACTTGGGGTTTGCAAGACAACTTTTTTTTTATAATAATTGTACAGTAAAACCTTGGTTTGAGTTACATTTAATGTACAACATTTAACATGGTTGATGATTGACACATATAAGTTTGAGAGTCCACACAAATCATCCTCCTCACGTTTTGCAAGAGCCTCGCTTTCAAGCTACATTTTTTAATACATGGGTGTAGGAATTTTGGGGGGGGGGGCAGACAGGTATATTTGTATTGCCAATAAATCAAATATGCAATCCAAAGAGGGTAAGCGAAGAGATGCAATAAAAAAATAAACCATCATCATTAGTAAAAAATAAACCGATATAAGTAAAAAACCAATTAATCAAGTAGATTTTTACTGATGTCCGCCATGTCAGTAAAAAACTGACACAGTTAAAAATACCGGTAAATAGTAAAAACCAACCCAAGCATCAGTAAAAATTAACCCACAGCATTAGTAAAAATCAACCCACATGCTTAAAAATCAACTAGGTGTAAAAATTAACACACAGCAGTAAAAATAACCCACATGCATTAGTAAAAATCAACCCACATGGCATTAAAAATTTGATGAAGTGGCTGGTACAAGTGGCTGCATTGGCACAGTACTGCGTTTGGTGGAGTGGCTGCGTTTGGTGGCAAGTGGCTGCGTTTGGTCACAGTGGCTGGTTGATGATTAATGGGCAAGTGGCTGCGTTTGAGGCACAGTGGCTATGAGGGCACAGTGGCTGCAGTGGCACAGTGGCTGTGTTTTGGCACAGTGGCTGCGTGTGATGAGCACAGTGGCGACAATTGGGCACAGTGGCGGGTGGGCAAGTGGCTGTGTGTGAGCAGTGGATGTGGGCACAGTGGCACAATTGATGCGCAAGTGTCTGCGTTTGATGGGCACATCCATGTGATCAGAGTGACTCGTTTGATGGCACAGTGCCAATTAATGTTTTTTGTTCTTCCTTTTCAGAGAAGGCAAGCTTAAAATAACAAACATTTTTTTAAATGCTATTTTTTATTTAAAAAATTTGTCTCAGCCTGAGATCCACATTTTTTAAATAAAAATAGCAGTTTAAAAAATGTTTGTTATTTTGAGGCCTTCTCTTAAAGAAAAAAAAAACAAGTCCTCCTCGTCCAACACCCCCTCCCCCAATACACAATACTTTCTTACTTTCAGTCTCTGACTTGTCTCTTTGTTCTTCGCAGTTTTTCTAGGCACTAGGCAGGCCAGGCCCAGGCGCAGCAGCAGGCTCCTCACTTGTCTTGTTCTCTGGGGTACTTTCGCTCCCTCCTCCCTCTCTCACCTCTACCTCCGGCCGCCGGCATCACGCGGGACTCGGTATGAACCAAATCATTGGGGGGGGGGGGCGAGGAGACGCACAGGAGGAAAGGGAGCCAGCCAGGAGAGCACGCGGCACTGAGTCGGCTCCAGCGGGTCCAGTTTAGTGACTGCGCTGTACTGGGGGGGATGTACCTGTCCTCCCCGCATTTCCTGGGGGGAATGCATCCCCCCCTGTCTACGCCCATGATTGAATCCATGTGCTATGTACATTGCTGTCTCCGCTCATTATTATTATTATTATTATTATTTTTATTACCTAATTAATGACTACTTACTTTTTTCTATGTCTTTTCCTTGCAGTGGCACTCCTTCAGAAATGCCCATCTATATGATTGTACATAATTCCTTACATATATTTTTTTCCTGTGCTGGATTACCTGATATTTATGTGCATATGTATACATATAGTACTGAGATCCATCTTCCTCCTCTCCTTTCCCTCTTTCTATTTCTCTGCCTTGTTAACAGATACAGGTGTACATCTTGTTCAATCTCTCAAATTGACTCAATGATTTTTCATTGACGGGAGTTTGACAAGTATGTAGACCTGTTAAGGTTTTGATTTCATGTACTACTTTATATTGTGTCCTAAACTACGCCCTTTATTCATTGCCATAGGCAATGCAGGCTATATGCATGTTTTCCCTGTTGTGTGTTTTCATTCCCCTATCCTGTCATTTTCTTCTATTTCCTCTTCCATTTCCCCTTCTTTTTCTTAATTATTAGTTTACACAACACCCCCAATTCTCCACCTCCTAGAATAACGCAGTGTCGTAGTGGGTCATGTGTACTGCCGAGCCGATGTGGTGACAGGGAGGGATTGCTTTAATGTAGGGTGACCCCCTATCCCCTAAATACACGGCAATGACACAGAACTAAAAAGAATTGCCGTAATGGACCAGTTGTTATATTTTTTACAATGAGACCAGACATGTTCCTTAACTTTTCACTTCTCCCTTGGTGATAATCACCAGCTGATTCCTGTATATAAACAAGTACAGCCACGTTGACGTCATGACATCATCACCCTGCGCTGGTCACGTGATGTGACGTCGCCTGTGAGTGAGACGAATGAGATGCAGTAAAGGAGTTACAGACTGCCAGAGTACACTTGCTACAACAGTATCCTCACCACCAGGACTGGGCCCATACCACAGCGATATTCCATCTACTGGCAACATTAATCAGCTGGACAAATCATCAGGATTGGCCGCGAATTGCGATACATCTTGTTATGCCCTCATCTAGCTGACTGGCCAACTCATTACATTTCACCGTCAAGCACTGATGGCCCAGTAATAGACCAGCAAACGTGAGAGTGACATCATGGCGGTAACGTATTAACATCTTAATACCGGTTGCCAGTACCACTCTGGTATTCTGCACTTTATCACTGTCTGCCTAATTATACCTGGTCAGGAGCACTGCCTCCCCTGCAATTTGTAACAGGACTGCCTATGTATAAGGCAAATTAATGTTGATAAACTAGAGCCATTTCCAATTACTGGATATTAACGGATTTAACTGGATATTCCTAGCCAGGACTGCTTAAATACAATATTAATGAATTGTTTGATTAATCTCAGCTTATCCTTCCGCTTTCAGGACTACTAACTAACAATACGATCTAACCAGTGCACGTTTATGGCCTCCACTTCTATACAATCTAACAAGGCAATTTAGGATACTCCTTGGCCAAACTTTGGCTGCTCCTTCCTCCTCTTCTCTCCCTCACACACTGGGTTCAGCCATTCGTAAAAGCACCTATTGGCCTTGCTAAAGAAGGGGTTAACAAGCAATTTTTACTTGATTTACATAATTTCCCTTCTTTTATTACCTCCACTAATTAAATTTATGAACCAATTGGATGGTGTGCATATAATATGTGGCTTACAAATTATGTCCGGACTAGTGCTGTGTTTATGTTTTGTAACCTGTGAGTCTTGTCTGTCATTTACATCCATGGCCATTAATGTTTTGTTGGAAACAACTGCACTTTTTATATACTATTTTGATACTGGAATAAAATTTATTTGTATCATATTCTTGTGAAGATCATCAATTGTTGCTATAGGTAACCTCTTTCTTAATAGCCTTCCCTTAGGCTATTCCCCTTCCCCGGTTCTTCCCTCCTTTTTTACAGTTATGCTTATCGGTTACAGCAACAACACCCAACAGGGTATGTGATAAACTATAGGTACCTTTATTGATAACCTATATATTAGTGAAAAATTGCCTTCCCTTCCCCCCATTTTTCCCAGTAGTTGTTATAAATATTGTACCTTCAGAGCCGGTTCACACTCCCGCGGCACAATTCCGGGGGCAGTTCTGCAAGTCACCCTGAGGACGACTTCAGAGGCGACCAGCAAAACCACTTCTGTATAGAAGTCAATGCAGGTCGCCCCAAGCCACCCCCGAAGTCGTACAGAAACCTCTTTCTAAGTCGGAGCGACTTGCATCGCTCCTATTAGAACGGTTCCATAGCATTGAATGGGGCATTGAATGGGACGCGACGCTGAGCTGCCTGACGAGGTGTGTGACGTCCCAGTGTGAACCGGCTCTCATTAGATGTAACCATATTGCTACACTCAGAGGCCCCTCTCTTCTCTTTTATACCCTGCCCTTGGGGAGGCTTCCATTTGTGGATGGACATTTTATGGTTACACAACTTATCACATTGCTATAATCTTTTTATATGGACTGCAAACTGAAGGACTTATAAATAAATGGTTGTGGAACAAATCATCTGAGTGTCCATCATTTCTTATGGGAAAATTTGCTTTGATATACAAGTGCTTTGGATTACAAGCATGCACAAATTATGCACTCAATCCAAGGTTTTACTGTATGTAGAAGTTTCAGAAGACAATGCAAACAAAGCATATATAAAATAATGGTGGAACTTCAGGGAAACAGCTAATACACTGTTTAAACACACATACATTTTATTTTTCCTATTTGTTTGCCCAGAGTTTCACTTAAAAGGTGCTATAACTCAGAATCATATATTCAGGCTTACAGCCCAGTACCTGTCCAGTAATCCCATAAAAGAAAACTACCAAGTGCCATTTTATTGACTCGCTTTACCTAACATTTCTGCTAACACAGAACAATATGTTCCATAGTAAGTTACATAATTGTCAAATACAGTAGCTCTATTTCTGTGCGAGTGTGGGTACATTTTCACACATCTCTCTGAATATGTATTTCTTTTACATAATGTAACCTTCCTGTTATAGGTTTAGTAGTCTGTTAAGCAGCTGGTGCTTTGTATTTATTAAAAGGGTGACTTTATTCACAGGATGCACATTTCCTACTATACTTCAATATGGTAATTTCTTATTACTTCAAGGCAAGATTTGATACATTTTTAACACTGGTGATACTACACTGTATGTGTAGATGTAGCTTACATGATCTTTTTTTATCCCCAGAAGTAATAAGTCCTATGTTAAAAAAGTACTGGTTGATTTGAATGCTGTAGAAGATAAGGCTTAACTACAGGTAGTATCGTTTAATAGGGCTGGGAAAAAAAACGATTTGATTTAAAAATCGGGTTGGTAGGTCAAATCAATTCATATTTTTAAAAAATAGTTTGTTCTTTTTCCCCAGGGCAGGCACTAATAATCCTCCTGTTACCGGATGCAGACCCTCACAAACCACCCTCCTGTGTCCCTCCTGCCTTGGTGGCCTCTTTGGCGCAATTCTGGGAAAAGGCCACAAGGCCGGACGCGGCAGACTAGGCTGAAGCCGTAGCCTCACCTAAAAACCCCTGCCCGCAGCTCCTCAGTGCTCCCAGTGTCCACCAAAAAAAAAAATCGATTCGAATTGTAAATCCAGTTTTTTATAAAAAAATCGCAGATTTTTTAAGGGGAAAAAATCGCCCAACTGTACCGTTTAGGAAATATTTACTGTACATGCAGCAAGTGACATCAATGGGGCATGCTCTCTGAAGGAACAGCCACCCGATCCGTTCCTTCAGAGTTCATTGTCGTAACAAGCTAGAGTCCACGAACCTGGAAGGAAGACCAGTGAAGATGGGAGCATCTGCAGCCTGGAGGGCTTTGTTGTAAGGTCATTTTAACATAATGTGTTAGTATGTGATGCATACCAGCACGTTATGACATTACCTTGGAGGTACAAAAAAATGTCCAGCGGTCTACTATGTTTAAGGTAAAAAATGTTCCACTATCCCCCCCAACCACCACCACATCCTTAAACACTTACTTACCTGGCTTGTCTCATCACTCTGGCTTCAGCAATTTTCCTTCACTTCCTGGTTTCACATGAGGCTCAGACAGCCACAGGAACCATAGGCTCCTGCTGCTGTCAGTAAAACTCATGTGAGCATAGAGCAGGAGCAGGGCTTAGCAGCACTGTGTGTGTCAATCTATGCACACAGCCCAAATCGGCAGCATGCCCAAATGGGTACCTCCATAGCATGCTAAAGGAGCACTCGAAAGAAGAAGCAGACAGTGCCAGTGGGGGCAGGCACATATCTTACTAACTGCGCATGCGCGACTCGCACTGTGCGATCCTACTGGTCCCTGCTGTCTTCTGCTGTCTTCTGTGTGTCTCCCAGAAGACAGCGCGGGGGGGGGGAGAAATGGCGTAGATACCTTCGGATGGCTCGGGTATCTATGCCCGGAAGTGGGAGCAAAATACCTGGATTACACAGGTATCTGCTCCCCCTCCCCTGAAAGGTGCCAAATGTGACACCGGAGGGGGGGAGGGTTCCGAAAAGTGGAAGTTCCATTTTTGAATGGAACTCCGCTTTAAACCCACAGATGCTTTTTTATCACTATTATTGCCTTATACTGGCTTTTGACATTTAAAAATGCAATTTAGAAATTGGATGAAAGATTTAGCACTGTGAAACACTTTTTGAAAGAAAAGTGCATTTTATATACATCTATATCATATAGATGAGACCAAAATGTGTGACAAATGAGGAGGAAATTGGGACATTGTTCCAAATCAGGGACAGTTGATGGGGACCTTTGAAATCAGGGACAGTAAATGCCTATGAAGGCTTGATCAGGAACATTATGGTGTCTGTGGTACAGTGTGGTTCATAGAGCCCATTCACACTCGTTTATAGGCATTACACGGTGTGAAGTGCACAAAGGGACACTTCATTTATGTCACTGCACAGCAGCATGGTGCACTGCGCTTGCTGTGCGGTGACATGCAGGGCCCTACAGAGCGATGCAAAATGCAAACATACTGTATAATGTCACACAGCTCTGGAATGCAATGGAATATTGCATTCTGGTGAGAACATGTCACACAAAACTATTGTTTTCTGTGTGTCATTGCAGTTACCTTGCCTTTTATCCATGAGGAAAAACACATGTAACTACGCATAGTATGATCGGACCTTTACTGCCTGCCTTTGTAAGGGCAAAATAAGCAGAATTTGTGATTTTATTATTGTATTGTTTTCTGGATAAGGCTGGCAATCCACTGAAAGACTTGATTTACTGTTGCTGGGAGTTGTGCTTTGATTTGAATTCCTATCAGTTGGGATTTGATGAGGTGATATTTAACTTTGACACTGCATTTATTTGTATATATGTTATTGTCATTCAGAGCAACTGTCACTTTTCAGTGCGCTGACACTTGTAATCTTATCTAAACAACTAAAAAAAGCAGCTTGTCTGACATTTAATTATTTCTTGCAGTCCTCTAATATTATTCTAGAAAAGAGTTAAACTACTCATGAAAATTATTAGATGACTGTCTTTACATTCATCTAATTTCCGCTGGCTGGTGTAATGGTTTGTCTATAGACTCCAGAGGATTATAGCAGATATCCCAGGCATTATTTACCTCTTCCTCTTGACCATAATGGCTGCCTGTTAGCATAGCTCCCAACTGTCCCTGATTTCGAGTGACTGTCCCTGATTTGGACCAATGTCCCTCTGTCCCTCTTTTTCCTCATTTTGAGCTCATTTATATAGATGTTTATAAAATGCACTATTTATCTTTCAAAAAGTGATAAACCTTTTATCCAAATTCAAATTCTAAATTGCTGCATTTGTAAAATGTAAAAGCCAATATAATGGAATGGTAGTGGTTAAAAAAAAGGGACCTTGTGGACTTAAAGGGGTTGTAAAGGTTCAATTTTTATTTTCTAAATAGGTTCCTTTAAGCAAGTGCATTTTTGGTTCACCTTTTCCTTAAATTTCTCTTCTAAATGTTTATTTTCTTTGTTTTCTTTGTCTAAATTTCTCACTTCCTGTTCCTCCTAAGTAAGCTGTTCAGTAAGCTGTTCTAAATGACTAACCACCGCTCAGATGATGGTGGAAAGCTTACTGAGGAGAAACATGAAGTGAAAAATTCAAACAAAGAAAAACAACATTTAAAAGGGAAATCAAAGGAGAAGGTAAGCGAACCAACAATGCACTAGCTTAAAGGAATCTACTGTATTTAGAAAATAAAAGACACACCTTTACAACCCCTTTAATCTCCTGTTTTGTAAATCTGGAGATTGAACTTTTTTTCTACATCTGAACATCAAGGGTTTGGAGGAAAAGGGTTGACATATCCAGCTACTTAAAATTGAAAACATTTCTAGAAAAAAATATACTTATTTAAAAATAAAAGTTTTGGAGGGAAATGTTTATTGTTTATTTGGTCAACAAAAACAAGCAAACCCAAATGTAAAGAGGTTACCAAAGGAGTAGAGCATGCTCACTTTGTAAATGAACCTTCAGTTAGCTTAGTGAATAAAGTTAAGCTGTGTTAACTTCAATCATCCGATCATGTTCAAGTACACATTATGTTCCTTTAGTAGCTCATCCCCAATATATTAAATTAGCTTTTGCCAATTTGCATTTCAAATTATTTTCACGGTTTGCAAATGAAACTATATACTATTTGAACAAAGGAGCTAATAAAACTATGAATTTAAAATAAGCAAACTTTGCAAAACTCAGAGAAGCATAATCAGACAATGTAAGCTCCTAAATAAATACAGAACACATTTTACTTTTTAGAAAATAAAAGACGAACCTTTACAACCCCTTTAACTAATTCTTATTTTTATAGTTAATTCTCCTTTAAGGCGGCGTAGCAGGGTGTGTATCCTATGCCTACATACTTTTGCTAGTAGGTGCCCCTCATTACCATCTCAAAATGTTGGGAGGTATGTGTTAAGCCTCATACACACGGTAGGACTTATTGACAACAAACTTCAAAATGACCAGGTTTTCAACCAACAAGAGCAGAAAAGAGCAGAAAAAACATGTGATGTTGGGAAGGTTTGTAAAAAAAATCCTACAGTGTGACCAACTTCCTTCAAACAAAAATCCACAGAAAAGTTTGTTTGAAGTCTGATCGTGTGTATGAGGCTTAAGTATTGAGTAAGTAGAAATGCACATATGGTGGGAGTAAAGACAGATGTGTGAACAGAAAAGGGTTTTTGAAGGGCAAGACAGTGGTTATTTTTTTCATCGAAAACCCATAATTGGCCTCCTGATTAATAGATGTCTCATTTTTTGCAATATTTCTCTATGGTATAATTGTGGTTGAGATTTGTGGGGGGGGGGGCAAAGGCTTCCTCTGGACAAACAGATTTGTTTTTCGTCAACAAATCTGTCTGCTGGGATTTTGGTTTGTCCTACGAGCAAACCAAAATCCCCGCCAGCAGACGGCGCGCTGACGTGTCGGTGACGTGGCGGTGACGTTGACGCCGCCACGTCACCGCACCAGGAAGTAAAACACTTCCGCGCATGCGCCGAATCCATTCGGCGGCGGTGCGTGACGACATGTCTGCTGGTAAGTGTACTAACCAGCAGACATGTCGGGCGGACGGATTCCCACCCGATAGATTTCAAAGCATGCTTTGCTTGGGTGAAATCTCCGTTGGGTGGCCGTAATCCGTCGGCTCGCCGTACACACGATCGAATCTGTCTGCTGAAACGGTCCAGCAGACCGTTTCCAGCGGACAGATTTGATTGTGTGTACGAGGCCTTAGCCTTTCAATAACTTTGGGTTTCATGCATATACCGGTAGTTGGCACAGTATTAGTGTTATCCAGGATGTTGCAATTGCAGGGAATCAGTGCAATTTGGAGGACAGGCTGAGCACACTTGTCTCCAAGGCTCACATAATCATGGTAGGAGAGGCAAGAGTGGGACTGCAAGCCAACCGGGTTTAACAATATTTCTGTAAATATAACAAATTAAGCTTACTGATTGGGGAAGATATCTAAAGCCGTGTATACACGATCGGTCCATCCAATGAGAACGGTCCGACGAACTGTTTTCATCGGTTCACCGATGAAGCTGACTGATGAACTGATGTGCCTACACACCATTGGTTCATGAACCGATCGTGTCAGAACGCGGTGGCGTAAAACACAACGACGTGATGAAAAAAACGAAGTTGAATGCTTTCAAGCATGCGTCAACTTGATTCTGAGCATGCGTGGATTTTTAACCGATGCTCGTGCGTACTAACGATCGGTTTGGACCTATCGGTTAGCCGTCCATTGGTTCAATTTTAAAGCCTACACACATCGGTTTGGAGCCAGTTTTGAATGAATGAATGAATCTGTTTTTGGTTAAATAATTTACTGAAGTAATTCTCTACCCCTACTATAACTAGGATGTGGCCACATCACTACCAATGGGCCGACCCCCAAGGTTAACCCCCCTCCAAAAAAACACAGGCCTACACAGCCTGTTTTTCGATTCGGTGCTTCGACTAAAACAGTTTGGAAAATTATTTAAAACCCCCAAACATTATATATATATTTTTTTCTAACACCGATAAAATGGCGGTCACAAACTTAAGTCACTTTTTTTGGAAAAAATTTTTCTTCGGTTAAATAATTTACCTGCCAAAGAATTTGTCAAACTTTTACCCTTAATTCTCTACCATTTTTTGAGATGACCTACTAGATTGCTCTCGCTCTAGCAAATCCAGGTCTATGCGTTTGCTTCTGCGCGGATCGGGACGGGGCACTTTAAAAAATTTTTTTTTGGTTTTTATTTTTCTTTATTTTATAATTTTTAACACTGAAAAAAAAAAAAAAAAAAATTATCACATCACTACTTGTAATAGAAAAAAATACCTGGGCCGACCCCCAAAAAAAAAAAAAAAAAAACGTAAACATATTAAATTGACCAATCCGCCCAGCAGAGAGAAAGGATTTTTTCCCTCAAATCAGCACAATGTTTAAAGCATTTGTTAACCCCCCCCCAAAAAATCTCGGTTGTGGCAACACAGATATCCATCTTCAAAAATTCTGTTCCTTTAAAGCATGTTACACAGCACAGTGCTGTGTAATTTGGCCCCCTGTAACACCTGTAATACCTGGCTGATGCTGCTTGACTGTCCCCTCCCCTCTGCAAACAGACCACGATAATCATGGCTGCTGAGCCCCTGACATTGTAGTCTGTTTACGTGCCTCCATTATCCGCAGCCTACTCTCCTGTGTCTGTCTCCTCTCTCCTCCCCTCTTTGCGTGTCACCTTGTGACAGTGCCGCCCCACCCCCTCCTGCTGCAGGAATAAAACATATATCTATATACTATTCATTCTGTATGCTAATAGAGTGCCCCGCTGTCTCTGTGTTTCATTAAAAAAAATACCTCCTTCACAGTATCTCATGGTGGCTCCCAGTCGTTATCCAATAATCAATCCAGGGTGTTTGGATGGGAGAAGGGAATAATGAAATACTCTAACTGGAACTATTTACAGATGAGGACAACTCTCAGTTGGCCTCACCAGGTTGAATGTGGTAGCAGACTCTCTATACCATACTGCACTTGCACTGGCAGTAGACTTGATGAAACAGTTTTATCTTCAGGACACTCACTAGCATCCCCTTTGGCTCACACCCATCCACTGACTCTACTAGATGAAGGGATGGCCCTCATAGGACCGGCCCCATGACGCAGATCACTACCTGGTTTGTATGCCTTCCGGTCAGCTTTGCAGGACATCTGTGTTGCAGCTTTATTTAGATTCAGGCTCTCTGGTCGACCACCTGAGGCCACATGGCAGCCTGTGTAGAGGATGGGCAGCCACCCCCACCCTCTGGGACCCCGCTCTCCAGCACATGTGCTGTTGGCATAGATACAGTCACCCAGCATACATTAAGACACTTTCCCCTGCCACTGGCCATTGCTGTAACTCTACCTATGCGCTCAGTTGTCAGGTTTCCTCCCACTGTCCAATATGCTCTGTCTTATTGGACCAGTGTGACACATTTAGACAACATGAGCAGCATCTGAGCACCATGAGGAAACCCTATCAATGGATCCCTGCTCCATGGTAAGCAAAGATCATCTACATTTAACTGGCAGCCTTCCTGGTAAGCAGAAAGATCCAAAAACTATACTCTCTATATTAACACCTACCTAGGAGGGTGCTACATCGAGCACTAGGGGGAGGAGATTAGGAATGGAGAACTGGTGTTTGGGCAGGAATCGACAAAACAATATGCTCCTGACGCACATTTTCCAGGCTTTCCCTTTGAAGTCTATGGGACCAAAACACTCTAATTTGCCTAAAAGAAGCTCATTTACTTTTTTAAGAGACAGGTGTTTTGCTATAGGTGACAACATGTTCAGGCATTAATTGAAATTTAAATGTATAGGATTTTGCTTGTTGAGCATCCTGGAGCTTTGAGCGTTAGGGCTCTTTCACACGGAGCGGATCCATATTGATCCGCCCCGTGTGTGTCCATCTGCTCAGTGGGGATCATCCGTAAATCCCAGCTGAGCTGTCGGCGGACAGGGCGGTCCCCGCACACTGTGCAGAGACTGCCGTGTCTTTCCTCCGCTCTCCCAGTTCCGCCAAAAATAGGGTTTTCTTCTGTCCGAAAAAGCGGATCTTTGCGGACGCGGATCTTTACGGATGTTAGCGGATGCATCATCCGCCACAATCCCATAGGGATGCATTACAATCCGGTAAACGGACTTGTAAAAAACGGACCGTTTGTCCGCCCGTGTGAAAGGGCCCTTAAGTCACAAATTGCTTAGGTGTGGTCGGGGCCTTAGATTTTAGAATTGCAAGACATTATCTTTAACATTTTTCCCAAATAAGCCAGTTTTCTAGGAGACAAAATATTAGAACTTTTCTCCTTCATCACCTACATGTCCACAAGAAAGTGTAATAAATACAAGTAGTATACCCTGTTCAATATATAATGCTGCATTGATTACAAATGAGATAAGATATACATTCATTTCATAATAGAATAGTTTGAAACATTCACATGTTTTCCTTTCCTTTGAGATTCTTGCGGATACACTTCCAATACCCTCAGTTTCCATAGTTGCTAACACTGTAAATTAATTCAAGGGGATTTACTTTACCAAAGCTTGTTATTAGTGATTCTTTCTCAGAGGACCATGGTACAATAGTCCAAGGGGGATGTCATGCCTGCGAGAGCTGCGTTGTATATGAGATAGCCATATATCTGTTAGTGAGCTTAAACAAAAGAAAAAATGATGAAGGAAAGAGCTTCATTTACAAGAGGATGTTGTGTTAGAGCTGCACCTACAAGAGCTTATCATTATAAAAAGATAGCTATTAAATAGAGGATGCTATTATCTCAGAGGAAAGTTGCATTATTCAAGAGAATGTCATATTAAATAAAACTATAAGGTGGAAGACATTGTAGTGAGAGAGAAGGTACAAGAGATATTTATAATTTTAAGTTTCTCAAACTATTCTTAAAAATGCCATTGGAGTTAATGGAGAGTTTTTTTGGTGTTGTTTAACCACTTAAGACCCAGACCATTAGGCAGCTAAAGGACCTTGCCCCTTTTTGCGATTCGGCACTGCGTCGACTTAACTGATGATTACGCGGTCGTGCGATGTGGCTCCCAAACAAAATTGGCGTCCTTTTTTTTCCCACAAATAGACCTTTCTTTTGGTGGTATTTGATCACCTCTGCGGTCTTTATTTTTTGCGCTATAAACAAAAATAGAGCGATATTTTTGAAAAAAATGCAATATTTTTTACTTTTTGCTATAATAAATATCCCCAAAAAAAGATATAAAAAAACATTTTTTTTTTTCCTCAGTTTAGGTCGGTACATATTCTTCTACATATTTTTGGTAAAAAAAAAACGCAATAAGCATTTAACGTTTGGTTTTGCCCAAATGTATAGCGTTTACAAAATAGGGAATAGTTTTATGCCAGTTTTATTAATAATTTTATTTTTTACTAGTAATATCGGCAATCAGAGATTTTTTTGTGACTGCGACATTATGGCGGAGACATTTTTGGGACCATTGTCATTTTCACAGCAAAAAGTGCTATAAAAATGCATTGTTTACTGTGAAAATGACAATTGCAGATTAGGAGTTAACCACTAGGGGGCGCTGTAGGGGTTATGTATGACCTTTTATGTGTTTCTAACTGTAGGGGGGCAGGGCTGGACTTGTGACATCATTGATCGTCTTTCCCTATATCAGGGAACAGACGATCAGTGACACTACCACTGTGAAGAACGGGAAATTGTGTTTACACACACCTCTCCCCGTTCTTCCGCTCCTGTGGCCGATCGCGGGACACCGGCAGCGAACAGGTCCGCGGGTCCCGCGGCCGTTGTCACGGAGCTTCGGACCGGGTTGTGGGCATGCCATCGCGGCGCGCGACCCACGGCTGGGCACTTAAAGGGGACGTGCCTGTGCCCAGCTGTGCCATTCTGCCAACGTATATCGGCGTTAGGTGGTCCTTAAGTGGTTAAGGGTGCAAGGGGACTTAAATGCTTCCTTAGGCTTACCAAAGTTCCTTTCAACTATCCTGGACCTGCCCTTATACCAAAAAGTTATTTTAAACTTATTGCTTTATAATATTTTAACAAAAATAAAAAACAGACAGTGTGATTTAAAACATGTAAAGTTAAAGTACACACATAATCAAATACACAAAGGGGTTGATTACTAAAACTGGAGAGTACAACATCTGGTGCATCTGAGCATGGTAGCCAATCAACTTTTAACTTCAGCTTGTTCAATTATGCTGAAGCTGATTGGTTTCTATGGTAGCTGATTGGTTTCTATGCAGAGCTGCACCAGATCTTGCACTCTTCAATTTTAGTAAATCATCCCCAAGTGAAAAAAAAAAAAAAAAAGTAAACTTCTTTTCAAGCAAATAAGCAGCTCAGTGAGCAAAACTGTGAATTTCTAGTTTTGGGATATTTTGGGGATGTTCAAATTGGTAATCACATCAGAATCTACGTAATCTGAAATCACCTATTTTACCACTGACAGGGGTGGTTACAAGATCAGCTTTTACTAATATGTTAAATCTTTATTCCCGCCAAAATAAACTGTTGCTGGAACTGCCTAATAAGTGTGAGCTGGAGGTAAATCTGCTAGCACATCTAACACTACCCTAGATAAACAATGCTGCTGTCCAAATGTGTCTCTATTCATCCAGAGTATAGGTACCCTAATAGGGGAAGAGTGGTACTGGTGGCCAGATCGCTAGGTGAAAACAGAGGAAAAAGCCTAAAAAAAGATAACAAATGCAGCCACCACATCTAAGAACAGGTAAACTGCAATATGTAAAATTTGTAGTTTTGGATTTTATACCGCTTTAACATTCTCAGAATATTTCTGAATATTTTCTTTTGCAGTATTGCATTCTATGTAGTTATCCTGCTCTGTACAACTAGGGGAATCAATGGTGGAGAAGGATCTGGGTGTTCTGTTAGATCATAAGCTTAATAATAGCATGCAATGCCAAGCTGTGATTTCCAAAGCGAGTAAAATCATTTCTTGTATTAAAAGAGGTGGTATGTACTCTGGGGAGAAAAATATAATGTTGCCCCTGTACAATTCATTAGTAAGACCTCATCTGGAATATGCAGCTCAGTTTTGGGCACCAGTTCTCAAAAAGGATATCTGAACTGGAGAAAACATGGAGAAGGGCAACCAAACTGATAAGAGGCATGGAGGAGCTTAGCTATGAGGAACAATTAGTTGAACTGATTTCATTCTCTCTTGGAAAGACGAGATCAAGGAGGGATATAATCCACATATATAATTACATAAGTGGTCCATATATCTTCCTTTACCTTAGTGCAGTCCTCCTTCACTTACCTCATCCTTTTTTTTAAGGCTTCATTTCCACTGGCGTTTTTACAGCCACTTTTCTGAGCGTTTTTTACAGCTTTAAAACGCCTGTCCATGTTTATTTTTAGAAAAAAAAAGCTCAAGCTGCGGCGGCAGGGTTTTTTGAGCGTTTTTTGCGCATTTTTGCACGTTTTTGAGCGTTTTTTTAATGTCTGGCGTTTTTACAGCTCTATTGCTGGAGCTTCAGAACGCACTGGTCCCATGTTTTTTTTTGCAGCTTAAAAACGGCTCAGCCATCTACAGCTCAAAAACGTCATGGTGGGCATGAGGCCATAGACTAACATGGACAGGCGTTTTTAAGCTGCAAAAAATGCTCAGAAAAGTGACTTTAAAAACGCCAGTGGAAATGAGCCCTAAATGTCCTTATTTCTTCTGAGAAATCCTCACTTCCTGTTCTTCTGTCTGTAACTCCACACAGTAATGCAAGGCTTTCTCCCTGGTGTAGAGTGTCGTGCTCGTCCCCTCCCTTGGACTACAGGAGAGTGAGGATTCCCACTAACACACAGCTCCAAGGGAGGGGGCGAGCACAACACTCCACACCAGGGAGTAAACTGGTAAGTATTGTACCAGTATTGTTCGCCTTCATATTCTGTGCATTTTTTTCCTGCAATCTAGCAAATCGGAAATCTTTTTTCTCAGCGAGGAGTAAATGAGTATTTCATATTTATTAGACACATGTGCGGATGTGATGCAAACACATAATCAATGCAATTATGTCAATTTATTATGACATTTTTCAAAATAAGGAAGTGTTCTAAATACATAATTGCAATTACGTCTCACTTTTTCTCACTCTCCTTTTCTAGCTTGCTAGTAACCCTGTAAGGGCGCAAACAAAAGACTTTGACTGGTCATTTCACAGGCAAGTAATCAGCAAATGTCCAGCTCTGCATAACCACAGGGTCCAATTTAGCTGATTGCTGGCAATTTATGCATGTGAAACCCTCTTTATATTCTGAGAACCCAGGCATGCATGAGTATGTACATTTCCTGTGGCCCTAAGATGATTCAGTTAATTATTATTATTATTATTTTCTGACCTATCATGTTTGCGGGCAAAGGACTTGTGCGCTGATGACTACTTTTGTTGCACTGACTCCTCTGATTACACGCCTTTGTGGCAGACCTATAAATATGTATTTTTTTACAAGGCTTTTGCAATGTTTTCCAATTTTGTTCTCTTAAAATATGTAAAAGAAAGATGTGATAAGGAAAGAAAAAGAGATGTTTGCTATTTTCTTTAAATGCTTAGATCACTTACCTTGTCATTTAACAGATCTAGGCTTGTAGATGGAGAATATCTAAACAGCCATAGCCAGGTATTTAATTTCAAAATCATTATGATAGATAATCAACACAAATCATTATTTAAAAACAAATAAATGCATTAATATTCAGATAAGGGAATCCAACAGTGCTATACAAAGTTTCAAGTTTTTGCTTTATTTTTATGTTTTCGTCCTTTTTGTTCAAAATATACAAACTAGCACAATATATGCAACTTTTTATGACTTTTATAGACACGTTATTGCTCCTACTAAAGTAGTAATATAGCATGCTTAATGTTCCAGCAGGTGCAGTCAGCTTTAACAGTGCATCTGCTCCATGTAAAAGGATATACAGTGACTAAGTAATAAAATTAGACTAGAAAACCGGGTGCATTGTATACAGATAATCTCTGCATAGGCTCTCTATATTCAGATTGCCTAACAGTACGGGTCATCAAGCCTCATGTGATTTATAAATTGAATGAGTCGTATTTCCTAGGACACTATATAATTCCCTTGCTGTTAAGTATATTGCTTGACTCTAATCCTGCCGATGACATAATCCTGATGTGGGGAGCAACAGCTGAAATCCATATATACATCTGATAAATGGCTAGCACAAATGAATGCACCCTTTCTTCCAGTGTAGTGCTATAAGGATTCATAATGATTTACTGCAGTAGCATGTCATTATGTAAGGGTACACAGTGCTACATAAAAAATGTTTAAAGGAAACAATAGCAGGCATGTCCATGCTAAAATCATTTTTGTTGCTCCTATACCAATCAGTTGTTGCACGCCTTTAATAATAATATATTCCAAATAAAACTACATATTCCTACTTGTGGCAAGAAGTATGTATTGGTTAAGCTATTCTTTATTATCTTATTATTCTTTATTAATTTTTTTAAGTTATTCAAATTCGTTTTTTTTATATATATTTGGCAGTTCAGTCACAATATTTTAATATATTAAAGACAGACATATAATAACAATTTGTAGCCCTCTTTTTGGGGATTATGAAAATGGCTCATCCCAAGCAGGATATTGCACTAAACCTGTAGGTAAATAAGAGAACCAGAACATTTGCTAAGTGGAAGAGTGGGTTTGATAAAAAAAAGATGGCAAGGGAATCCTCTCTACCCACAGGGGTCCTGTCCTGGGTAGATGACACAGGACAGAGCCCCTGTGGGTAGAGAGGATTCCCTCTCTGGGAATATAACCAATAATCAAAGTAATTGTGAGCCGATGAGCTATAGCAGCCAGCATATAACATAAACCATACAGTAAATATATAGATACATACCAGTATGGGAATAATGCCAGCTTTATATATTAAAAGATTAGTAATAGTATATACATCAATGCAAAAACAAGTAAAATCAACAAAGGGCCCCAACAGGAGTCGTGGTGCACTCATACCAGGGTATATATAGTTAGTATAGTGGTTGTGGTGCACATATACCAGGGTATATTTAGTTATTAAAGTGATTCTAGAAGCTACCTTTAATGCATTACCTGCATTAAAGTGGATGTAAATCCCCACATATACTTAGTAAAATAAACAGCCTCAGATGATACACAGAGATGAAACAAATCCTCCTACATTAATTTGGTCATGTATATCTACTGTCTTCAGCTTTCTACACTCTTTAGAAAGTGCACATTGTGTTAGAAATCTTGTTTGCTCATCCAGCAGTGGGTGTGGAGCCTGGGCGTACACTGTGTGAGAGCTCATTGGAGGAAAAGGACACAGCCCCACTCCACATAAGCAGAGCAATGAAGAAAAATGCAGAGCTGCTGTCTGAATAGACCAGCTCTCTACTAATCTACCTCCAAGTTCCCTCCCCGACACAAATTTTCAACTGCTTTTATCTTGTGTGTCAGAGAACTTGTCAGAAGTTATTATGCTCATAACAGAGGAACAGAGCACCAGTAAGACATGGCACTTAGAACTTTGGAGAGAGATAAACAAACACTACAGATATATGTGCCTAGGTCAGATTCCATGAATGGGGTTTAAGACCACTTTAAGGTACAAAATGTCCCAGTATTTATATTGCTCCTTCACCTCCTTATATACTTACCTTATTCCTATCTCAATCTAGTGTTGTGCCAATCTGCAGTGGTGCTGGTCTGTTTTCCTCTCCTCACAGGACACAGAGGCAGCAAGCTCTGATGTCAATTAAATCCTGTGAGGAGGGAGCGGGAGCTGAGGTGTGCTGTCTATGGACACACCCAGCCCAGCACGGATGCACACCAGCTTGTGTGCCACTATGGGAAGCCTCTTCCTATGGTGGCACATGGAAAAGAGGTGGAGCCCAGAGTGCTTGCCCGGGACCCAGAAGAGGAGGTTTGGGGACACTTACTAATTAAATAAAAAAGAAAAGTAACTTTAATAGCTTTAATAAGGATAGCTCCCAATGAAAGTCTAATTGTGGTGGCTCCTGTAAATACTTGCGATGCTGTATGCTTCTTGGTGTCAAAGACAGAATCAGTGATGATGTGGAGATCCTCCAACCGTTGTCCATCCATCCAGCAACCTAACTTTTCATCAGCAGAAACTGTGGTGTTATACTGGAACTCAAACCCAGCCTGCGTCTTAGTCCCTAGTAGCTTCTAATTTATCATGCAACTGGGTCATTACACATGCACACTATGTCACAGATCAAAATATTTGGTATAGTCCACGTGAGATAACAGCAAGGTCTTTATATATATATATATATATATATATATATATATATATATAGTATACATATGCCGAAGCTACGGCAACAAGTAAACCATTATATAATCCCTGCTTCTGGTCTGGATTAGAACAAGTTCTTCCATGGGGACATGTGGTCTTAGCTCCTCTCTCGCTCTCTATTTACTTCCTCCCTTTCCCCACCATGTTTTACAACTCTGCTTCATGAGAATTCTCTATAATTTAAACTAGATAAAACATTCTATACGTTGCCCTCATGCTAGGGTTGCCACCTTTTCTTCAAGTCAAACCCAAACACTTTAGCAGTGCGCAGCAATTTTTTTTTTATAGTATAAACTATACATAGATTTTGCTATTAAATAGCATTTCTAATCATATGAATTTAATAAAACGAGTCCCCCTTTACATCTGGATCCACAGAGTCCCCCTTTACATCTGGATCCACAGAGTCCCCCTTTACATCTGGATCCACAGAGTCCCCTTTTACATCTGAACTTGCAGAGTTCCCTTTCAATGTAAGGGGGGGACTCTGCAAACTCTAATGTAAGGGAGAACTATGGGGCCTATAACTGAAGGGGTGCTCTGGGAAACCTGATTTAAGGGGGAACTCTGATATACAGAGAGGACTATGATGTAAGGGGAAACACTGTAAGGGGGGACTCTACAGACTCTGATAAAAGGGAGAATTCTGGGGACTCTAACATAAGGGATGCTCTGGGAACCCTGGTTTAAGTGGGAACACTAAGAATTATGATGTATGGAGAGGACTCTGATATAAGGGGCCTCTGGTGTAAAGGGAAACTCTGATGTAAGGGGTGCTCTACGAATCCTGATTTACTTTAGTGTACTCACTCAGAGGCAGGAGAGAAAAGGGTGGGGGGGAAGAGGTGCACACTGAGCTCTCTCTCCTCTCCTATCTGTGTGTGTGTTGGGGGGGGGTTGTAATGTTAGCTTTAGGCAGTGTGAAAGAGCAACAGACACTCTCAGCTTAGACAACTGCAGCCAGCAACCCTGCTGGCAACCCATAGTCCAGTCTAAATAATGTGTCCGGGTTTCAGGCAGTCTGAAACCCGAACGCATGATTCCAAACCCGAACTGTCCGGGTGAATCCTGGACAGGTGGCAACCCTACCTCATGCACAAGGTGGTGAGGAGGGGGATCCTGTGACACACACACATTTTTACCCTAATACATAGATTGCATTAAGATAAACAATAAAAAAATAAAAACTTTAGGCTTTGGAACCACTTTAATTGTGCCATGGAAATGTAGGTTTAATAAGTCAATGGCTTTTTCAAAGTCAAACAACCTAAAAAAATTCTCCTTGTAAAGTGCAACTTCCTTGCAAAGTGAACAGTCTGTTTGCCTTTAGTATATTAGCCCCAATATGTACATATTTTTTTGTTTGTATCAAAAACTGGCAAATAACAAAAACCTGTTATAGCTTTAAAAAAACTGCAAAACAATTGGAAAAATACAAAAAAATTTGAAATCCCTATGCTTCCAGTTGACAGTGAAGAAGTGTTAAAATTAGAGAGGTGTTAAATAATTTAGCTGCCTAGATCTAAACTAAAAATAGTAAAAACTCACAAACCATTCTTCATGCAGACATTTTTTTAATAGACTACCAAATAATTTAGTATTTCAAAATTTTATTTTTTTCTTTGTTAAGATAATTGTGCTTATTAAAAAAATGTGTTAAACTCACTTTTCTACATCTATTTGTTCAATTCAAAGATAACCTAGAGACTAACCACTGAGCAGGGCCTTATGTACATGGGATGGAATACACAAGCAAGCAAACTTCATTTTGACAGTGAAGTTGAAGAGTAAGTAAACCCTCTTGTCAAAAAAAATTAAAATGACAACCTGCAAGACAAAGGCACAATTAGCTAGTATGCATAGCGTACTAGTTCATTATGAATTACTTACCTGAGATCGAAGCCCCCGCAGTGGCCCTTGTTTGCCTCCTCTGATGCCGCCATGATACCCAGAGTGACTTCCAGGTATCGCTGCTCCGGCACTGTGACTGGCCGGAGCAGCGATGACATCACTCCCGCACATGGACGTGGGAGCCGCCACTAATGGCATGATGCCGTTAGTAGCGGCATGCTCAGTGTGCCTGTGCCCCATGTCTACGGTGCATGTGCCGTAGACATCACTGTTAGATGGGAGATATTTCTTGCACCTACATGTAAGTCTTAATCTAGGCTTACCTGTAGGTTAAAGTGGATGTAAAGGGTTTACAACCACTTTAAGTGAATACAGCTCAGCCTGGCTTCAGATGAGGGCTCCAGAATGCAAGTACCAAATCCTGGACTACATATTTGTAACGGTCAGGGGTTATCACTGTTTACGATTTCCATTCCACCAACCCAAGACAGCTTATCCGACACTCCAGCAATCCAGCAGACACGACCCATTCCATTCCCCAGAATAAACGAGACACAAGCTCTGTTTCTGGTTCCAAAATGAATAAATGCTTTAATGGTAAACCCAGCTTGTTGTATACACCAAACAAGCATGCTGCAGTAATCAAAGGGACAACGACACACTCCACCCACAACCTCACACAATAGGGGGGCTTCAATACACATTAGATAATGACATTCAGATGAGCTAATTACCCAGACGTTCTGGCACCGAATTTACAGGAGTTAGTTACTACAGCTGACAAGTCACATTCCACATCTATTATCAATAGTATTCACCTTCTACATAATACACAGTCCTTTGTAGATGTAATTGCCATGCTAATCCACTACAACTGAAAGTCAGTCATCTGACCTTTCACACTGCCAACCCCCAACACATCTATCATCAATAGACTTTCACACAATACAGTGTCATTAGCATCACACAATAGACAATGAAATATCTTAGGAGCCCGACTCAATTAACACCTCAAAAGTATGTGCCCCCACATTGAATGAAACACTCTATTGACCTGTTCAGAAGGCACAACTCGTAATATTCTTCTAGACCAGGGGTGTCAAACTGGTGGCCCTCCAGCTGTTGCAAAACTACAAGTCCCATGAGGCATTGCAAGGCTAACAGTTACAAGCATGACTCCCACAGGCAGAGGCATGATGGGACTTGTAGTTTCGGAACAGCTGGAGGGCCACCAGTTTGACACCCCTGTTATAGACATTAAGGAATATATTGTGGATTACTGTTCCATGCTAAACCAATTCAAGATATGTCCATTATTTCCTGGCTCAATCTGTGCCCAAAAGTGACTCCTGTTACAATATTATTTTCTGTCTCACTACAAAGAAAGTGAGTCAAATTTCAGTTGGGAGTGTTTAGCTATTTCAAAAGGCCATCATCCTAAATAATATCTTGCTTTTTATATGGTCCACAATATTTGCAAAAAAGCCCAAGTCCACATCTCCCTCCACAAATAACCCTTTATCCACCCCTTTTGACTCTCACTGGCAGTATTTTTTTATGTCTTTAAAAGTCTTCAGATAGGACTTGGTGTCACAGGTTCTTCTTCTCTAGGTCAGGTTGTCCTCACGGATGCATAGACCAGTGCTGATATGATGAAATACGTGCCACTCTATGCTTCAACACATTATTAATAAAGAGCACTGTGCTGATACCTACTAATGGGGCAGAGCCATGATTCTTTGCACTCACAGTGTGTGCTCAGTCTTCCAGGTTAAGTAATTTTGGGTGCCAATGGGCTTAAAAGACTGGGGACATCTTGTGGTAAATAAAAAGAGGTGTAAGGGACAACTCCAGATTGAAAGCGAGTAAGTATTACACCAAAAGCTGTTTTTTTTTACCCAGGGGGACCTTCAATAAACTCTGGCCACAATTTCTTTGCAAACTGCAACTTCCTTGAAAAGTTAGCTGCCTATTTTCATTTAGTTAATCAACACCAGTGACTGTATGTTACTTTATCAATATGACCACAAGGCAACAGGCATTATCAGAACAAGATTAGAAATGGCAGAATGCATATTTCTCAACCTCCATAAAATACATTTTAAAGATGGTATTATTAATGGTGTTTTGCTAAACTCAAATTTGTATTGTTAGTTGTATAGATTAGGGTTAGCACAGAGCCAACTGCAATTGGAATGTTCAGTTTGCAAAATGTGGGCTGAAGTTAACAGCTTAGTTTTATTTAAATTGAGAAGCCTGTAATGGTCTACAACATAATATTACACTTCTAAAAATATTAAAGCAATCTGGCAGACTTTGACTTGTTCTGTTCCTAAGAAAGCTATACTTTATGTACAGCTGCTAATCTTTTTGAGAAATATAATGACGCTTCCTAATATCTCACCAATAGGAAACAAGGGAGTTAGCTGCATAGTTATGGAACGTATTACAACTACTGACGTAGCATAAATATAATTACAGTGCAGTTTAAAAGAAAGGCAGACATTATTAAAAAAAATGTATAATAGAAGTTATTTTTTTCACCTAATGCCCTAATACGCAATCTTTTTAACATAGAGGAACCCTGGAAATAACCCCTGCTAATAATTACTACAGCTCATGTTACATTAGTGGCATGGTCACTGGGAGGAATCAGGAATGCTCTCCCTATGAATCGGGAATTCCTACACTGAGAGTCTTGATGGTGATCGCCTGTCAGATCTGAGTTCTACAGAAGTTTGTTTGGAGAGATCCGGGTGCTAAATCCTGTGTTAGGGGACTCTGGACTGAAAGGGCCAGATTCAGGTAGGACAGCGGTTCTTTATTTCGGAGTAACGTAAGTCATTTACGTTACTCCGCCGAAACTTTAGGAGCAAGTACTGTTATTCACATAGCACTTGCTCCTAGAGTTGCGACGGCGTAGCGAAAATGAACCGGCGGAATTCAAATTGGGTGGGTAGGGGGCGTGTATTATTTAAACTAGGCGCGATCCCGCGGCGAACGTACTGCGCATGCGTCGACTGTCAGTGCGCATGCTCCAAATTCTGTCAGTGAACGTCAATGCCGTCAATCCCCATTCACGGACGTTTTACGCAAACGACGCTAACATTTTTAAATTTGACGCGATGACGACGGCCATATTTAACATAGGATACTCCACCTAGGGGGCATGTTTTTCTTTACGCCGCGTATCGCTTACGGAAACGTCGGAAAGTCACTGCGTCGGGCCCGCGTACGATCGTGAATTTCCGTCTCTCGCTGATTAACATATTCTCGGCGTTAATCAGCGGGAACGCCCCGAGCGCCATTTTTAAAATTGCAGTTCCGATACGAAGGCGAAATACAATTACGCCGCTCGTATAGGAACTCCAACCCGGCGTTTCTTGTTTTCTGCTTACAGAAAACAGAAACGCCAGCTCAAATGAGAGTTATGCTGGCGTATCACTGATACTCCAGCCTAACTCTACCTGAATCTGGCCCAAAGTGTCTCCTCATAATGGAAGGTCTGTGGCAGAGACTGTACTTTATTCCGTGCTCCATTCCGGCTGCTAGGCCAGTGAGAGGGACCTATCCGGGTGAGCAATACCCACTTTGGCTAGAGTGGCAACGAGAACTGTTTGCTGGAAGCAGGAGTGTTTCCTAATTGAGAATATGCACCTGAACCTATCTACCTATTTACCCTTCCACCCCTTTCAACCACTTCTTCTTTTCTAACCAATTTCTGCAAATAAATCTTAGAAAAAGAAGTGTAAAGTGTGGACTTTTCCAACTCTCTTCTACTACCCTGGATGGCGAGAAAATAGAGGTAACATGCCACCCAAAATATTCAGAAGCTCCTTCCGGGGGTAGTGCTACATAATCTTGAAGTTGAATTTGAAGTTGAAGTTTAACCTTTGATCCTCATATACAAAATATTGTTAGAACATCTTTTTTCCACTTCAGAAACTTTGCTCGGCTGCGTCCTATACTATCATCTTTATGGTGTCAGCAGCAGTCTTTTGCTTTTATTATTTAGTTAATGGTGATATTGTATATTAATTGCACATAGATTTGAGTGGTTGTTTGAGCTTATTATATTTCACATATATCTTACAGGATGTTAATTAAGTTTGTTAGATACCAAATATGATAGGAATCTTATGCATATTTCTCTTAGGAGAGCTAATGTGTCCTTGCAAATTAGAAGTGTTTGGTGTATAACTGGTTGCAATCTTACTGTTTACAAAGGCAAATCTGTTACAGTAGGCGTTGAGGAAAATGATTTATGACTTTGAAGTGTGTGTTTTAACAGATAAATTCACTTTTTATAAAAAAATTAAATAATTCCTGCACATATATTTTTACAGGTTAAAAAATGTGCATTTATTATTTTTATAAACCGGAGCCTGCAAAGTATTCTACCTGCGATAAGCAGATTGCTATACTAAAACTGCTGTTAGCTTTCATTTGAGGGAGTGTGAATGGACTACAAGTGTGCTGATCAGCATTCTTGTGGCCCATTCATACTACAAGACCATCTGCTATGATGGCCAATTTTAAAATGTGACAGTGGGTGCAGGGAGAAGGACTCTGGCTGCTGTCAATCGTAAGGGGGGCTGGGGGTGCAGAAGGTGGTTTTTGAAAATTTTAGATGTTACACCCTAAATACAAGAGTTCAGAAGGTGAACTTACCCTTTAGACTGGGCTGTGTTTAATTAAGTATCAGGTACCTAGCTATAATAACCTATATAGAAGGTAGTTTTTTTAGATGTTCGCCCCCACCTGTCTTTGCCCGCAGTCTTCTGGGACACATCACAGGTCCCAGAAAGGCTGCAGGACCATCCACAAAGCTCAGTGGCTCATGCATGTGCTGTAAAATGGCGGATTTGAAGACGCAAAGAGTCACAGCTTGCTTCCATCACTAAACATGACAATTATGCTGACTCGAAGACAGTTATGGTTCCTTGGACAGATAAATGTCCTTTTATTAAAAGTCAGCAGCAACAGCAGCTTATCCAAACATTTCTGTTCTCCCGACTTGACTACTGCAGTGCTCTACTCACTGGTGTACCTCAATCCACTATTAATCAAATTCAATATGTTTAAAATTCTGCAGCCAGAATCCTGGTCTGGTACAAGTGATTATATTAAACCTATCCTCGAGTCCTTGCACTGGCTTCTCATTAGGTTTCACATAGACTTTAAAGGAGTTGTAAAGGAAAATGTTTTTTCACCTTAATGCAATCTGTGCATTAAGGTGAAAAAACATCTGCTACTGCCGCCCGAGCCCCCGTTATTCTTACCTGACCCCTCAAAAGTCCCACGCGGTGCCGTATCGCAAAAAATGGTCTGTTCATTAAGCATGAAAATCTTCCAGTCTGTAAGTGGTTAACACAACAGGTAGACCAGTAAATGCCTTTGAATTGGCTATACATGCTTCTATTTTGAATACATGGAAATAAGCAGCACAAAGTACTTCAGAATCTTTGCATCTGCAGCCTAACCCCAATATGAAATGGGCAAGTAGGACCCACAGGCTATGGGCAGCAGCCAGCAGGACCCACAGTGTTAAGGGCTATTTTGAGGTTACTGGTGGGCACTGGGGCAGGGTAAATGGGGTGTATGAGGGGGAGATAGATTTGATGTGGAGGTCAGCTGACTCTGGGGGTGTCATAGTCTCTCACCTCAGCAATGGCAGCTACTGGTGCCAGCTCAGTAGGTCCTTGGACGCTTCCTTCAGTCCTAGGGGGGTGTAATGGTCCTGTCCTGGGGTCAAGCAAAGTTGCAGCCCGAGCCACATGGTCCCAAGTCCCGACTGATTGGCGCTCCCTTCATTCAAGATCTGGGAGTTGTATCTTCCTGGCTCTGTTGTGCTGCTTCTCCACCCACCAGGAGCTTGAGAGTGCATGGACTGGACTACAACTCCCAGAATGCAGCAGCATCAGCTAGTTGACGGCCGGCCACTGCGGCCTTGCATCCACCCCCCCCCCTGGCCCAACTTCCTCCAAGAGGAAAAAAAATTCTCTGAGGTCTGTTTTGCATGTAAATTAGGGTGGACTGGGGGGCAATTGCCACCCTGCCCCTCAGCTCAGCCCACCCCTGGGTGCAGGCCTAACCCTTGGGGTAAAGGTTACTTACAATTAAGCTTTCTGAAGAAAAATATATGCACTGTTAGATGTGTAGTTAGTCAATATCAAAAAATTTGCTCTCAGCTGGCTTGAAAACCATTGCACCAATTTTCAAACCAACAATGTAAGAAGTAGAATACAGTTAAAAGGAAGTTCTTTATGATGGTTTCTAGATGATATAAAAGTTTATCTTAGCAATAATAAATTAAGTGGGGTTACAAGTAGAAATGTGTAAAAAGTTAGATTATGTGGTTGAATTTTGCAGGTGGAACAATGCTTTATTTTGCTCCGCAAAGCAGCATGATTTAGTAACAACTCTATTTATACAGTTGTTCTTAAGGGAGGAAAAGTGTGAAATAGCATAATTCCAGCAAGAAAATAATCAGATTCTAGAAACAGTGTCAGACACATTGTTCCTTGTGGCAAATAGTCTGCACCTGCCAGTTAACCCCTACTCTAAGTAAGTTTTCAGCCCTACCTAAAATTTCACGTGGGTACCCTCTTAGGGCTTGTAAACTTTTTGCAAACACCACTAAAGATATTTAATATGCTTAAGTTTTTCATTAAATATGATTGTTTTTCAAAATTGTTGTTTTACCTGTAACAAGTAAACTTAGACAATACACCACACACAACAGGTTACGACAGTCTGATCCGAGAGATGCTATTCCAAGTTTACCTCGTTTACAATAAAGCCCTGTGGTATATGAATTATTTTGATTATTTATTTCTCTTTCTTTAATCTTATTATTATGTCAAAGCTCAGTTTTTCTCATTTCTCAGCACTGAAAGGCATGGTAGATTTATATGTATAATAGGACAAGTCATTCCAGAGATAATGCAATCAGTGAATGCATGTGTCATCACGTTCTAAAGAAGGAAAGGTCTCAGATGTGGATTTGCTTATTAATTCTCTTGGGTTTCAATATTCTCTAAAGCTTTGCATCATTCTCGGAAAACAGGCTTTGTTTTTGCCACCATTGTGTTCTCGTAATGAGAGTTTTATTTTATTTATACTGTAAAGTAATACATTTGTATATATATATATATATATATATATATATATATATATATACACACACACATAAACATCACTAACCTGAGTACTTAGTATCTGACACATGCATATAGTATTTGTAAGAAAGTGAGAAACAGCCTTTACAACAGTTGCTCATAAAGTTACTAAGGGCTAGCTAAGATGCAGCTTGGAGAAACTTCAACTATGGTAATATTAAATTCTCAGCCTTTTTTTGCATTAAAACCCTGTTCACGCGATCGAATATCTTTTGGAATCTAATCCGATGTTTTTTTTAGTCGGATATCCGATGAAGCTGACTTTCATCAGTCTTGCCTACACACTATCAGTCAAAAATCTGACTGTGCCAAAACGCGGTGACGTACAACACTACGAAAAGCCGAAAAAAATGAAGTTCAATGCTTCTGAGCATGCGTCGACTTGATTCTGAGCATGCGTGGATTTTTGTCCGATGGAGTTCCACACAGACGATCGGATTTTTCTTATTCATAGGAAAAATGTAAAACATGTTCTATTTTTTTGCACCAATGGAAAAAAAAGATGGGGCCCACACACGATCGGTCTGTCCGATGAAAACAGTCCATTGGTCTGTTTTCATCGGACAAACCGGTTGTGTGTACACAGCTTAAAACGCTCAATTAATTAACATTCCGCAGTAGACTATTTCTTTATATTTTTCTTTATATTTTTGGCCCAAACACTTGTTGATAACTTTAAAAGATGCTGGATCCAGCTCTGTCAACACTGCTTTCCTCTTCTGAAAGTGGACATGCTTTGTACTTTAGAACAAACAGAAAATAAGGCGCAGTATAGTATCCAACAGCTGTGAATCTGTTAGGCCGCGTACACACGATAAGACATGTCCGCTCAAACATGTCCGACAGACCGTTTCCAGCAGACATGTCTCATCGGATTTTGGTCCGATGGTGTGTACACACCATCGGACGAAAATCCCCTCGGGCTGAGGACGCGGTGACGTGGTGGTGACGTTGACGCCGCCACGTCACCACTCCAGGAAGTAAGATTCTTCCACGCATGCGTCAAATCCATTCGACACATGCGTGGAGATTTCTGTCCGCTGGTTAGTGTACTAACCAGCGGACATATCCGACGGACATGTCTCCGGCGGACAAATTTCAAAGCATGCTTTGAAATTTGTCCGCTGGGAAAACATGTCCGTTGGCCCGTACACACGATCAGAGATGTCTGCTTAAACAGTCCGTCGGACCAGTTTAAGCAGATAAATTCGATCGTGTGTACGCGGCCTTAGGGCTGAGGACAGATAAGAACAGAGGAGAAGGGAGGTGGAGGGAAGAGGAGGCTTGCCATCTAGATCTCTGGACTGTTTGTTTGTACTGACATTGACAGTGCAAGGACACTTGGCTTCTTTCCTGGCTGGGACCACACAAGTAAGGGTGGTTCCATAGGACCCTACATGGGCATGAAGTCATCCTACAACAGGAAAGCTGAGACAGTGATTATATGCACAGCTGAAACATTATTGAAGAAAATATTGCTTACAATGCAAGTGCTGATATCAGCAGCAGAAATGATTAATACATGTTTTGGGGTTTTATAACACTATATGCTTTGGTTCTTTTTGGCCACTTTTTTGTGACTACAGTCAGATATCCTTATAGCTTTGTCAAAAATCCACCAACAACCTTGTCTCTCTTTGCATGATTGCACAGCTGTGTGGATAACTAGGTTAAAAATATATCTATCAGGCTCAACTTTGTGAATTCTGTCAGTTGTGTCTAAGAGGATGGTTATTCCTGGGCATCCATGGACGTGTTTTCTTCACAAGATAAAACACAACCATTTTTACATAATTCCCAGAATAAACATGTTAACATACTATCATCAATATCAACAATAATTTTGTCAAATGGATTTTAATTGGTGTTATACTAGATTTATTTTTCATGCTGAATTAAAGCAACATTTTCTATTAGGTTTCGTTTTCTTGTAATCCTATTGTAATGTTCAATTATGGTTATTAAAGTGATTGTAAAGTCTTGTTTTTTTTATTGCTATTTAAATAACAAACATGTAATACTTACCAGCTTTGTATAGGGGATTTTCACAGAGCAGTCCAGATCCTCCTCTTCTAGGGTCCCACTTTGGTGCTTCTGGCCCCTCCCTCCTGTTGAGTGCCCCAACAGCAAGCGCTTGCTATGAGGGCACCTGAGCTGAGCTGCAGCTCCATGTATCCATTCAGACATTTAGCTGCTGTTTGACCCGCCCTTCTCTCTCCTAATTGGATAACTCACTTTGATTGACAGCCACAGAAGTCAATTGCGCTGCTGCTGTGTCACAGACAATCAAGAGGAAGAGTCCCAGATGGCCGAGGGACTAGTTGACATTTCTGGATAGAGATGGGGCTCAGTTAAGTATTAGGCGGCTGAGGGAGGCTTCTACACACAGAAGGCTATTTGTATAATGCATAGAATACATTAAGATAGAAAAAAAAATCTACCTTTACAACTCCTTTAAGATACTATATATATGCACTATATATATATATATATATATATATATATATATATATATATAGCAGGGCTCAAAATTTCAAGCCCTGAGCTACTAGCCAGGCCTCAAGAGTTACTCGCCACCAGTTGCCCCACCTAACTGCCCATTCATACACTGCCCCGCGCCTAATTGCGCCCCTAAACACGCCCTTGTAGATTATCTCATGGAATGACACTGTTAAATGTTTAATGCAGAATCAAGTTACACAATTAAATATTACCAACAACTTTAACAAAATGGGACAGTGCATGGTAGCAGACCAGAGGGACAGGGCACTGGGGGCAGACCAGAGGCACAGGGCACTAGAACCGGGTCTCTTCCCCATTCTCTTGCAACTCCCATCCATCCAGTCTCCTCTGCAACTCCAATCCATCCTCTATCTCTCTCTCTCCCTCTCCTATTCAACTCATCATCAGGAGCCCCTGTGTGCGGCTCCACGCTTGCATGTCCCCATTTCCCCCTTTTATTCAGGCTGGCAGTGAGGAGAGGAGCTGCAGCACAGCGGGAGGGAGTACAATCCAGCACTGAGATCCACACAACTGCACAGCCATCGACACCATAGCACAGCGCACACTGACACCGCACAGCACACATTGAGACCAGTCTGCTCACAGGGCTCAGGCTGAACTGCTGGACACTTACATAGAGCACAAGGAGAAGAAAACTGTACAAACTGGAAGGCTGTCGCTCTCATGTCAGGGCAACTTTCAGTGATCGCTGCACTGCCTACCTGGGACACCCTGAGTGGTCATTTTCGCAATCCTCCACCTCACTCATTACTTCCTGCTCCCTGCTCTCCAGCTACATTGATGAGGGAGGCTTCTACACACAGAAGGCTTAGTTGTATAATGCATAGAATACATTAAGATAGAAAAAAAAATCTACCTTTACAACTCCTTTAAGATACTATATACAGGGAGTGCAGAATTATTAGGCAAATGAGTATTTTGACCACATCATCCTCTTTATGCATGTTGTCTTACTCCAAGCTGTATAGGCTCGAAAGCCTACTACCATTTAAGCATATTAGGTGATGTGCATCTCTGTAATGAGAAGGGGTGTGGTCTAATGACATCAACACCCTATATCAGGTGTGCATAATTATTAGGCAACTTCCTTTCCTTTGGCAAAATGGGTCAAAAGAAGGACTTGACAGGCTCAGAAAAGTCAAAAATAGTGAGATATCTTGCAGAGGGATGCAGCACTCTTAAAATTGCAAAGCTTCTGAAGCGTGATCATCGAACAATCAAGCGTTTCATTCAAAATAGTCAACAGGGTCGCAAGAAGCGTGTGGAAAAACCAAGGCGCAAAATAACTGCCCATGAACTGAGGAAAGTCAAGCGTGCAGCTGCCAAGATGCCACTTGCCACCAGTTTGGCCATATTTCAGAGCTGCAACATCACTGGAGTGCCCAAAAGCACAAGGTGTGCAATACTCAGAGACATGGCCAAGGTAAGAAAGGCTGAAAGACGACCACCACTGAACAAGACACACAAGCTGAAACGTCAAGACTGGGCCAAGAAATATCTCAAGACTGATTTTTCTACCGTTGTATGGACTGATGAAATGAGAGTGAGTCTTGATGGGCCAGATGGATGGGCCCGTGGCTGGATTGGTAAAGGGCAGAGAGCTCCAGTCCGACTCAGACGCCAGCAAGGTGGAGGTGGAGTACTGGTTTGGGCTGGTATCATCAAAGATGAGCTTGTGGGGCCTTTTCGGGTTGAGGATGGAATCAAGCTCAACTCCCAGTCCTACTGCTAGTTTCTGGAAGACACCTTCTTCAAGCAGTGGTACAGAAAGAAGTCTGCATCCTTCAAGAAAAACATGATTTTCATGCAGGACAATGCTCCATCACACGCGTCCAAGTACTCCACAGCGTGCCTGGCAAGAAAGGGTATAAAAGAAGAAAATCTAATGACATGGCCTCCTTGTTCACCTGATCTGAACCCCATTGAGAACCTGTGGTCCATCATCAGATGTGAGATTTACAAGGAGGGAAAACAGTACACCTCTCTGAACAGTGTCTGGGAGGCTGTGGTTGCTGCTGCACGCAATGTTGATGGTGAACAGATCAAAACACTGACAGAATCCATGGATGGCAGGCTGCATGAGTGTCCTTGCAAAGAAAGGTGGCTATATTGGTCACTGATTTGTTTTTGTTTTGTTTTTGAATGTCAGAAATTTATATTTGTGAATGTTGAGATGTTATATTGGTTTCACTGGTAAAAATAAATAATTGAAATGGGTATATATTTGTTTTTTGTTAAGTTGCCTAATAATTCAGCACAGTAATAGTCACCTGCACACACAGATACCCCCCTAAAATAGCTAAAACTAAAAACAAACTAAAAACTACTTCCAAAAATATTCAGCTTTGATATTAATGAGTTTTTTGGGTTCATTGAGAACATGGTTGTTGTTCAATAATAAAATTAATCCTCAAAAATACAACTTGCCTAATAATTCTGCACTCCCTGTATATATGCACTATATATATATATATAGCAGGGCTCAAAATTTCTAGCCCTGAGCTACTAGCCAGGCCTCAAGAGGCAACTTTCAGTGATCGCTGCACTGCCTACCTGGGACACCCTGAGTGGTCATTTTCACAATCCTCCACCTCACTCATTACTTCCTGCTCCCTGCTCTCCAGCTACATTTATGGGGGGGCAGGCTCAGAGAGGTCATACTGTTAGGTCCCATGGCTTAATGAGAATTGTAAGTAGAGTACCTGTGTACTGCTCTGCCTGTGCGCGGCTCACCAGACTACTTTTCCCGAGCATGCATCTTTCCTCTTCGGCCGCCAATCAATTTGGGGCTATAAGTGTAGGTACAGATTTGACGGAGATTGGTCATGCAGCCCTGTCATCACTCGCCCCCAGCTGAAATCCATTAGCCAAATGCTAGCAGGCGAGTGGAAATTTTGAGGGCTGTATATAGTATCTTAAAGGAGTTGTAAAGGTCGATTTTTTTTCTTAATGTATTCTATGCATTATACATATTTATTTTTAGCAAAATTTAGAGCACAGATTCCATTTATAATGTTAATTCATACATTCTGCGGTGCACAGAGAACATGTCGGCATATAGTTTTACATATATGCAGTAGTGCAGGGGTCTCCAAACTTTTTAAAGAAAGGGCCAGTTTATTGGCCTTCAGACTCTAGGAGGGCCGGATTGTGGTCAGCTTGGGCAGAAAATGTCCCGAGCCCAGCATCAGTGAAAATAAATAGGGCCTCAGGGTTCGTGGTCAGATGGAGGAGAAGTAGTGCTCCTATTAGTATGAGGAATAGTATCCCATCATTGGTATCAGTGGAAGAAATAGTGCCTCATTGTTGGTGTCAGTGGGAGGAATAGTACCTCAAGGGCCGGATAAAGGCTAGCAAAGGTCCACATCTGACCCCCGGTCCGCAGTTTGGAGACCACTGCAGTAGCGGATTACATTTGATTCTGAGAGAAAAGGAGAAAGAGGACCAAGAACTATAGAAAACATGCAAAAAAAAAAAAAAACACAGCAAAAATCACAAAACGGTGATGGAATGTCACAAGGTGTACCACATATCATTTAAGCCGAAGGAATCTAAAGATATTGGGCCAGATTCAGATACGAGATACGACGGCGTATCTCCAGATACGCCGTCGTATCTCTGAGTTTTCCCATCGTATCTATGCGCCTGATTCAGAGAATCAGTTACGCATAGATATCCCTAAGATCTGACAGGTGTAATTGTCTTACACCGTCGTATCTTAGGCTGCAATTTCAGGCTGACCGCTAGGTGGCGCTTCCGTATAACTAAGAGTGGAATATGCTAATGAGGTTTTAAGGCCGATTCAGAAACATACGTTCCGCCGGCGCTTTGTTTTACGTCGTTTATGTTCGGCTTTTTTCTGCGTATAGTTACCCCTGCTATATGAGGGGTATCCCATGTTAAGTATGGCCGTCGTTCCCGCATCAAGTTTTGAATTTTTTACGTTGTTTGCGCAATTCCTTCGCGAATAGGGATTCACGTCATTTACGTTCACGTCGAATCCAATACGTCATTGCGGCGTACGTTGCCGCAATGCACACTGGGATATTTCACGGACAGCGCATGCGCCGTTCACAAAAAACATCAAAAATGCGGGGTCAAGTTAAATTTAAATAAAACACGCCCACAACATCCCCATTTGAATGACGCGACCTTACGCCGCAACACATACGTTACGCTGCCGTAAATAAGGGCGCAAGTTCTTTCTGAATACAGAACTTGTGCCCAAAGTTACAGCGGCGTAACGTATCGGGGATACGTTACGCCAGAAGAAAGATCCGCTGATCTTTCTGAATCTGGCCCATTATATTTTAGGTATTGTAGCATATTTGTAATAGTCACTAAACAAACTGTTCCAGCAAACAATTAAAAAATGTAAATGAAATTGCAATAGTGATCTGAAAGTCATAGCACTTCTGCTCAGCTTGAATTTTAGATACACAAAGAACTGTATGAATGGGACAATAGGAGCATAAAAAAAAAAAAAGGTAAAAGCATACCTCATTTGTTCCAGCAAAAAAATGATTTCATAAATCACCTACATGTTGACACTGAAAAGGTTTAGCCTTCTGCTTTGCACATCAAATATTCACTCATGAAACATTTGTTAAAGCAATGGATGAAACAGGAACAGAAATCATTGAGGAATACATTTAACAGAGAAAATAGAGAAAACAATTGATCTTCAGAATAAGGAGGCATTATTGTATGTTCTCAGATAAGAGAATTGATAAAAGATGACAAATGTGATGAATACAGAGTTGGGTAAAATTATAAAAACATTGCATGGCGCAATCATTTGGAAGTATTTGAAAAACAATTTTAAATATTATAATGGCAGGTTTACCCCACACATTACATAGTACAAGAATGTGTAAGTCCTGGTGTGTGATGTGGACGAGTGCTGCAATGTGCTTTAATAATGCTTTGTAGTGCTTGATTTTTTTTCTTTTTGTCATCATGTAATTTCTATGTGCTGCAGTATGTTCAAATCCATTGCACTGCATATGTCCTATTTTTTTCAGCATGTTGGTGTGTAAAGCCATAAATACATAAGCCAAATTGCCTTGTTCATGTGTTGGAACTGGTGTGAATGACCCCTAAAGCAGAAAACGATGAGGAAACCGTAAAAATTATTTCTGAAGTCACAGCAAGCAATTGGATTCATCACCCAATTGACAGTTCATTTTTTGTATTTTTTTAATCCTGACAAACTTGGTGCAGTAGTTGACAAACACAATTAAGAATAGTACCAGGACATTGCAAGAATTGAAAAAAATGGTAGCAAGGCAACTGGATTCCCAGTGCGTTGGCTGATTAATGCTGGATGCTTAAGGCAGATGTTCCTCGGGCAAAACTCAGCAGAGAATGAAACACTTTTAAGGCAATACTTCTGTGTTTTTAATTAACTTGTAAATGTAAGCTTTTAGCAAAGTAAAGTTGTGTGTTACTCAGAAGAAAAATATCAACACATAAGCAAGTTTGTACATTTGTTTTATGTTTAACCACTTGCTTACTGGGCACTTACACCCCCCTCCTGCCCAGGTAAAATTTCAGCTTCCGGCACTGCGTCATTGCTTTAACTGACAATTGCGCGGTTCGTGCGACGTGGCTCCCAAACAAAATTTACGTCCTTTTTTCCCCACAAGTAGAGCTTTCTTTTGGTGGTATTTGATCGCCTATGCGATTTTTATTTTTTGCGCTATAAATAAAAAAGAGCGACAATTTTGAAGAAAAATACAATATTTTTTACTTGTTGCTATAATAAATATCCCAATTAAAAAAAAAAACACATTTTTTTTTCTCAGTTTAGGGCGATACGTATTCTTCTACATATTTTTGGTAAAAAAAAAAAAAAATCGCAATAAGCGACTGGTTTGCGCAAAAGTTATAGCGCTTACAAAATAGGGGAGAGAATTATTATTTTTTATTATTTTTTTTTTACTAGAAATGGCGGCGATCTGCGATTTTTATTGGTACTGCGACGTTATAGCGGACACATCGGACACTTTTGACACATTTTTGGCGCCATTCACATTTATTCTGCGATCAGTGCTATAAATATGCACTAATTACAGTATAAATGTGACTGGCATTGAAGGGGTTAACACTAGGGGGTGAGGAAGGGGTTAAATGTGTATGCTAGGTGTGTTCTAACTGTAGGGGGAGGGGGGGGTGACTGGGGGGGTGACCGATCTGTGTCCCTATGTAGGAAGGAACACAGATCGGGCTCCTCCCTTCCAGAGACAGGACATGGTCTCTGTGTGAGCCGGCAATGAGAGATGATCTATGAGAGATCATCTCTCATTGGCCCACAGATCGCATCACAAACGACCGCTCTGATTGGCCGTTTGCCGCGATCTGTGATTGGCCGTGTCCAAGGGACACGGACAACACAGGGCTTCCCCGCAGCGCGCTGTACAGCGCGCGCTGGGAAAGCCAGAATGACATGCCGTCAAATGACGGCATGTTGGATTTTCAGGCCCGCGCTGTTGCCGTCATCCGACGGTAGTGCGGGCCTCAAGTGGTTAATGCTATCAGTTGCAAGAACATCATCCAATTTTTTTTGAAAGGTAGGTGTCAATTTTTCCATAAGCTTGGTGATCTTGGACATTCCACAAACATAACTGTTGTAGCCTTTATAAAGTCTTTGGGATAATAATGAATTTTGTAATTAATTGAATTTGGACGGAGTATGACACTAGCCTGCACAAGCGATTGACCTGCAGATCTGCACAGGGTAGCTTGCTTTGTTCTGTTTTAACTAAACTCATGTGACCTATGATGTCATTTTCAGGGGCAGTTGTTTATAGCCACAGCTGGGAGAGGACACAAATGATTCCCTGCACAATCCTGCAAATTAATGATATCTTACAAAATCAGTAAAACAACAATAAGTCTAGTGCTAGGGGACTGGGACACAGGTTCCCCTGGGATCAATGTATGGTGCCCTGTGGGAAACCAAAAAACAGTTGTGTGGAATTTCTGCACCATAAGCAGTGTAGGAATAGGCAATAACAACACCTTGTGTATCAACTTCACAAGGCTGGTGTGCAGTGATTAACCCTTTCCAGAAAAGCCGGTTTACAGTAGTACTTATTTTGTAAGAACAACACTCAGAAAAAACAGCCACAACTGGAAGCGCTGAATGGAAACTCCTATAGATGGAAAGCAATTGATCTCTTAATCACTTGAAAACAATCTCTGATGATGCCAATGTGGTAAAAACACACAAGTAAGTTTATTAAAACAATGATGTGGAATGGTAAAAGCCAACAAGTAAAACTATCCTCACATGGATGGAATGCTTGACCAACATGGAAACAACTGTACTGACAGTACCACTTCAATACCAGGCTTTTATACCACCTCCATACCGGGCCTATTCTGGCACTTCTCTCCTACATGTACAAATCATAATTTTTTTGCTAGAACATTACGCAGAACCCCCAAACATTATATATGTTTTTTTAGCAGACACCCTAGGGAATAAAACGACGGTCATTGCAACGGTTTACCTTGCACAGTATTTGCGCAATAATTTTTCAAACACCCTTTTTTTGGAAAAAAAAATTGTTTCATGAATTAAAAAAACAACAAAACAGTAAATTTATCCCAATTTTTTTGTATTATGTGAAAGATTATGTTACACAGAGTAAATAGATACCCAACATGTCACGCTTTAATTATGCGCACACTCATGGAATGGCGGCAAACTTCAGTACTTAAAAATCTCCATAGGCAACGCTATCATTTTTTTTTACAGGTTACCAGTTTTAATTTACAGAGGAGATCTAGTGCTAGATTTGTTGCTGGCACTCTAGCGCACGCGGCGATACCTCACATATGTGGTTTAAACGGCATTTACATATGTCGGCGGGACTTACGCGTGCGTTCGCTTCTGCACGTGAGCTCCTGGGGACAGGGGGCGTTTTAATTTTAATTTGTTCACTTTTATTTATTTTTTGACTTATTTTTTATTTATTTTTTTACACTTTTTTTTTCAATTTTTTTCACTTTTATTCCTATTACAAGTAATGTAAACATCCCTTGTAATATGAAATGTGTGTGACAGGTCCTCTTTAAGGAGAGATGCGGGGTCAATAAGACCTCACATCTCTCCTCCAGGCTGGAAACCATGAGATCGGTGAAAAAGAATTCACTGATCTCATGAATTGTTGCTTACAGCCGCAATCGCAGCTTTGTTTACTTACGGGGACCCGGGCGTGATGTCATCACATCGCGCCCGGGTCCTCCGACAGTCATAGAGATGACTGGTGACCATCTGGTCACCAGTCATCTCTATGATTCCTGCCGACGCCGGACGATTCGTTCTCTGGGCCCCCGAAGGCACAGGAGAGCCCGGAGAAGCACCAGATGGCGGCGGGAGGGGGGATGTCCCCTCCCGCGGCCTGTAATAACGAACAAGCAGCAGAACCGCCGCTATGATCATTCTTACGTCGTGCAGAATCGCCGGCTTAACAAGATGATATCTGGATGATGGCTCTGGCTGCAGGCATCATTCAGATATTCACCCGCAAAGCCCAGACCATCATTTGACGTCCACTTAGGATGGGAGATCCCATCTGTGGATGTCATATGACAATGGGCCAGTATTGAAGTGGTTAACAAGTGGTGGGATGTAAACCAGCTGTATGAAGCAGTGCTGCGGTAGTGGACTGGACTCCTCTTAAGAAAACAAGCTCCAATGTTAAGGGGAGAGGATGAATGCAGAGCCGGGTGGATGAAGCAGACCATCAGACTGGTGTACCACTGGTGGACAGCAGGGCAGCTGTGGGAGGGTGAGGAGCAGATCAGCAGCAGAGTGAACCTCAACATGGACTGGCAGGTGGAAGCGCCCGAGCATGACATCATCCACTCGGGGAACACAGATCCAAAGTGAGGCTTGGTACAAAGGAATATGGATGAAGCACAAGCCAAGGAGAGGAAGCGGAGATGGTGACTGCCATTATGACTTGAAGAAGGGCCATGCCCCGAAACACGTTGTCACGGTGGTAGCCACCATCTCTGCCTCCTCTCCTTGATTTGCGCTTCATCCATATTCCTGTGTACCAATCCTCGTTTTGGATACATGTTCCCAGAGCAGATGAAGTCACCCTCAGGCACTTCCACCTGCCAGTCCACGTAGCAGTTCACCCAGCTGCTGATCTGCTACTCTCACTTCCCCGGCTGCCCCGGCGTCCACCACCGGTGCTCCAGCCTGATGGTCTGCTCCATCCACCCGGCTCTGCATTCATCCTCTCCCTTTTTACATTGGAGGTTGCTTTGTTAATGAGGAGTCCAGTCTACCACCACAGCACTGCTTCATACACCTGGTTTTCATCTCACTGCTTGTTATAGGAGTTGTAAACGTTTTTTTTTTTTTCAAAAAGTTCCTTTAAGCTAGTGCATTGTTGGTTCACTTACCTTTCCTTCGATTTCTCTTCTAAATGTTTATTTTTCCTTGTTTTCTTTGTCTGAATTTCTCATTTTCTGTTCCTTCTCAGTAAGCTGTTCTGGCTCACTAACCCCCAGCCAGAACTGCTTGGATGATGGGGGCAAGCTTACTGAGGAGAAACAGGAAGTGAGGAATTCAGACAAAGAAAAAAAACATTTAGAAGCACAATCGAAGGAAAAGGTTAGTGAACCAGCTTAAAGGAACCTATTTAGAAAATAAAAAAATGAACCTTTACAAACCCTTTAAGGTACTGCCACAGTTGTTTCCATGTTGGTCAAGCATTCCATCCGAGTTTTACTTGTTGGCTTTTACCATTCCACATCATTGTTTTAATAAACTTACTTATGTGTTTTACTACATTAGCATCATCAGAGATTCATTTCAAGGGACTATGCAATCAACTGCGTTCCATCTATAGGAGTTTCCATTCAGCGATTCCAGTTGTGGCTGTTTTTTCTGAGTGTTGTTCTTACAAAATAATGGCTTTTCTGGGAGGGTTAAGGGAGGGTTAATCACTGCACACCAGCCTTGAGGAATTGATACATTCAAGAAGACTATCGAACTTTATTTGCAGGATATTGTCCTCTTCTGTGTAACTAGAAAATAGGAGAAGCCATGTTTGCTGGGCTGCTTAAATGCTCATGCTTTTTTTTCCATATAATAGTAGTATGAGGTAATTTTGCCAGCATGAAGCATCATAAAAGTGGAGATTTACTTATGTTATTATTGTAACAGTGATGGGCATTATTTGTTTTGTTTTGCTTCAATGGAATGCTGAGCTATGTCATATTTTAAGGTGTGATATCTTGGGCTTTGCTGCATTTCAGTTTGCTATAAATCTAATGTTGACACTTTTTCTGGGGAAAAATATCAATCTTAAAATCTTGTTCTTATTAATATCTTTGACAACAAGTCACATTTATACTGTCTAGGCAGGTAAAATACTATTCAGGTGACAACCCTACATCCATCTCGCCTGACTCACTCTCTCTAGTTTTCTACCATTTCCTTGTCACCAATCTAGGCTTTGGTTACTCAGTATTATAGTATTTGAAGGATAGAAGCCAGATGCCTTTGCAATACATAAAGCGGCCATTCTGAGTAAAAATATTTTCTTGCTAGCCTATCTCCTACCTACATCAAACCCATTCTATTTGTTTTTTTCCTCCCTTAACTTGTGAAGCAAGATACATTCACGTAAGTCACCCATAGGACCCACACTGCCTCTGTTTCCAAGTGGGGAACCACTGATCCAGTGCTGCAATGCGCCCCTGAGATCACTAGTCCCATGCTGCTGCTCTCTGATGATGTTGTGTGTCTGAGAGAAACCTGTTGTAGCCCACCCAATTGGAAGTGTCCATGTCAGACAAATACTGACATGGGAACCCAAAGATGAACTCAAACAGAAAGTAAACAGATGAGGAGCTAGATTGTGATGTGACCACAGTTACAGGAAAGTAAAAAGGGCTTTAATCTAATGTTATGGTTGTTTAACATAGCAATTAGTTAAAGGAGGATAAAGGCTAATGTGGGAGGGGGTGGTTTTACTCTGGGATGGGGTTTTTAAGAACAATATGCATTTAGGCTTTGGCTTGTGTCCACCAATAATAAATGCTCACAGTACATATGTGGCTGATGCATGGTGTAACGGTCGCCACCGTTTACGACCTTCCATCCATCCACGACAAGCTTATCTGACACACTCCGACAATATTGCATACACAATCCATATCAATTCCCATAAACAGACGAGACAGAGCTCCGTACTTGCTTCCAAAGATATGAACCCTTTATTAATATTTTCTCAGCTTCTTATACAGTTTCAAGCATAATGCAGTTAATCACAGGACAATGTAGTCTCCACCCCCTTCACGCCATGGGGGGCTTTAATCACCTTAAAAGGCATTCAGGTAAGCTAATTATGTAGACACGTCGGCACCGCATCATCAATAGAGTTAACTCAGAGAGGATGACATTAAAACCAAATACTATCACACCTGAGCATTAATACATTCCTGTATCCATAGAATTCAATTAACCTTTAGAATAACACAATAGGGTAAACAGAGAGCTTCACACCAGTGTTGAGCGGAATACGCCATATTCGATTTCGTGATATTTCACAAATATATAGAAGAATATTCGCGAAATATTCGTTAATATCGAATATTCGTGATATTTTATCAAAAAAAAAAATAGCAAAATTTCGCTATTGCGAATGCAAAATTGATTGCGAAATTCTCGTCTGCGCATGTGCGCGAACAACACGCGAAAACGGAGATCATTTCCTATAGGAAGCACAATGCTAAGCTCTAAGATCGCAATACACAGGTCTGATGCAAAAGAAGGGCAGAGAAAGTATTTGCGAATATTCTTAATACGAATATTCGCATTGCGAATATTCGGCAACATAAAATGATCGCCTCAGCTACTCGGCCCAGGGTCTCTAATCATACCAGCAATGCTTTTAGACGTCGATGGAGATCACTAGGATCAGATCTGTTTTAAAAATAAATTTGAAAAAATACGAATATTCGCAATAGCGAATATTCGCCGCGATATTCGATTTATTCACGAATACTTGAATATGCAATATTCGTAACGAATATTCGCAATGCGAATATTCGTGAGCAACACTACTTCACACAATGAAAGAGTCTTTCTTGCAATTAACACCTTTTGAACAGAATGTGTCTTTCACAGTGAATAGCCAACACCTCAAGACACTTCAATAGCCTTTATACAATATCTTGTGAGTCACTTGTCTTGTAGACCTGAATTAACACATTTCAAAAGCATGTGTGCCCAGATTGAATAGCCAACAGCTTTTGATATCTCAACACTTTGTAATATTCCAGTCCTGCAATATGAATTAATATTAATGTCCCATCTCATGTAATATATGAATTATGATTCTTTGTCACCCTATGGCCCTAGTGGACATAAGGTGACCCTAGACATAGGAATATCTCAGTCTGTCACGGTCATTCTGTTACATCTCTCCCCTTTCGGTGGAAGACGGACACAGGTGGGAACCCCAAACGGGTTGACTCCGAAGTCCGTCAGTAGTTCCTGTCCTCCAATGCTGGTATCCATACTGTACCTCAAATAAATGGCTCCAAACTGAGCATTACTCACCCCACCAACCTCTGCCTCTCTCAGAGAACACGCCTGCCGCTGGGCTCAGTCCATCATGCTGTTGGGGGTCTGGGCCAACTGCCCCCCCTTCCTGGGGTATACCAGTGGAGACTGAAGTCCCATCCACGGGTGCTAGGTGAAAACCCCCCGGTGCTTGCAAAGCAAAGCCGACATCCTCCTGTCCCAGTCCTGTACCATTCTCTGGGGTTGTGCCAGTGGAGACTGAAGTCCCATCCACTAACCCAGGAACCCCCTCTTCTGTTAGTGAGGAGCAGAGGCCTGGGGCACTCTGCTCTGTTGCCAGCTCTTCCGCTGGGTTGTTGTGAGTGGAGACCACAGTCCCATCCACTACCACAGGGTCCCCCTTTTCTGCTAGTTGGGAGCAGAGGCCTATGACACTCTGCTCTGTTGCCAGCTCTTCCGCTGGGTTGCTGTGAGTGGAGACCACAGTCCCATCCACTACCACAGGGTCCCCCTCTTCTGCTAGTTGGGAGCAGAGGCTTGGGGCACCCTGCTCTGTTGCCAGTGATTCAGCTGGGGGTAAAAGCTTTACCACCTCAGCTTGTTGCTGGAGAGAGGGGCCAACCGCCCCGGCTCTCTGGAACTCCACACCATCCGCTTCGGCTTTAGGGATGGCAATCTCCATTTTTTCCACTGCCGATTCATCAGCCAGGAGTTCACAGTTGTCATCTGAACTTTCCTCATAGTCCCAGGCAATGGGAGCCCCACCCTGCTGCTGAGCCGAGTCTAGCAGCTGTCTGTAGGCGACCTCCAGCTCCCATTCTTGAATGGCCAGAAATTCTAAATCTTCCTGTGACCAGTGGCCTCCCGAGATATTCAATTTTTCTTCTCTGTGCTCCATTATGTCCTCCAAGCGCCACTCCCGATCATCCCCGAAGTCGGGATCACTGGACATCCTCCAATACAACAATCCCAGGCCATCATAGTCATAGCCTTCTGTGGAGCTGTCATCCGCTGACCACGGGCACTCTTGGGCTACATACCACCGGAGGGCTCTGTAGCTCTCGTCCAGCTGCATCTCTGCCCGGATCAGCCTGCTTAACTCTGCTATCCACTCCTGCTTCAGTTGTTCCCCCAACAACAGCATTTGTACGTCATACTGCGGCCAGTACCTTGCATAGATGGAGGGCAGGACCTTTCCTTGGTGTTGCTGCTCCAGAGCTAATGCTTCCTTCCAGAGTTGGCAACGAATCACATCCGACCATCCCAACAGGACCTCCTCTGATACTGGTCCTCTATGCTGTATCCGCATCTCTTGTAACCTCATTTGGAATTCCTCTTCCATGGAGACTGGTATCTGCACCTCTCCTCTCTCTTTAGTTAGTGCCGCTGTGCCTTCAGCTGCTGCAGCACTTCTTTGCGGTCGCAAGGTGGCATCTACAGCCGCTATAACCCGGTCTATGATCTCCGGTGGAGGATTAGGACCATATTGTGCCAGTCCATGTTTAACAGCCCGATCAAAAAATTCTTCCTCAGGTGTCCTGTCTGTTACGCTGGGCCTCTTAGCTCTATTCATTTCGACTAGTTCTGCGATAATGTCCCTTTTCTTACAATTGCTGGCCAGTCTGCCCCGGCTCTCCAGTAAGTCCATGAGGGAAGAGAGCTTCATCCGTTCATACAGCTTCTCCATTGTCATGTGCCCTTGTAGCCGTCCTTCTGAAGATGGAATTATCCCACTGCTGCCACCGAATGTAACGGTCGCCACTGTTTACGACCTTCCATCCATCTACGACAAGCTTATCTGACACACTCCGACAATATTGCATACACGATCCATATCAATTCCCATAAACAGACGAGACAGAGCTCCGTACTTGCTTCCAAAGATATGAACCCTTTATTGATATTTTCTCAGCTTCTTATACAGTTTCAAGCATAATGCAGTTAATCAAAGGACAATGTAGTCTTCACCCCCCTTCACACCATGGGGGGCTTCAATCACCTTAAAAGGCATTCAGGTAAGCTAATTGTGTAGACACGTCGGCACCGCATCATCAATAGAGTTAACTCAGAGAGGATGACATCAAAACCAAATACTATCACACCTGAGCATTAATACATTCCTGTATCCATAGAATTTAATTAACCTTTAGAATAACACAATAGGGTAAACAGAGAGCTTCACACAATGAAAGAGTCTTTCTTGCAATTAACAACTTTTGAACAGAATGTGTCTTTCACAGTGAATAGCCAGCACCTCAAGACACTTCAATAGCCTTTATACAATGTCTTGTGAGTCACTTGTCTTGTAGACCTGAATTAACACCTTTCAAAAGCATGTGTGCCCAGATTGAAAAGCCAAGAGCTTTTGATATCTCAAGACATCCACTTTGTAATATTACAGTCCTGCAATATGAATTATTATTAATGTCCCATCTCATTTAATATATGAATTATGATTCTTTGTCACCCTATGGCCCTAGTGGACATATAGTAACCCTAGACATAGGAATATCTCAGTCTGTGACGGTTCATTCTGTTACACATGGATTAGAATAAATATGTTTGATAATGTGTTAGTTATTCTTATACTGTTTGTGTTTTGTGTTAATCCCAGTAAAGCCGTGTCATATCCCTTTCTTGGTCTTGATTGTTTTATTTGATCAAGACCCATTTTGGCCTCTAGAGTATAAAAGCTTTCCATTGGTTCTAAGCGTTACCCTTTGTTTCTTGTTTGTTGTACATTGCATCCTTTTTGTGTTACGGAAAAAAATCCGGGGCGGTGACCCGCTAGTATCACTGGAAGAGTGAGACATGGTGATGGACCATCTTTATAATCACAAATAGAAGAGTTCTCTAATCTGTCTGGTTTAGGAGTGACCTTTGTTCTGTTCTTCCTTACACTGTCTTGTTGTTAAAGTTGAATTTCGGGCACAAAAACTGTAGTTTACTGTAAATATATTCCTTAATATCCAATACGACACGGTCCCGACGTCCATACTTAACATTGGCTGCGCCTCACTATAGCAGCTTTATCTTTACGCCGTACAGACGCTTACGCAAATGACGTAAACACACTGCGCCGGGCGAACATACGGTCGTGGATCGCCGTATCTACCTCATTTGCATATTTAACACGGATGCGCCCCTAGCGTCCAGCGTAAATATGCATCTAAGATACGATGATGTAAGAAACTTACGCAATCCCTCTTGGTTCCTCCTGCCTGTAGCAGATTATTGTACTCATTACTGTATCCCGTTGGGGGGGGATGGACCCCGCCTGCCCGGCACAGCTAGTTCCCTTGTGGGGTGCTGGGGATGGCGGGTTCCCTCCTTCCTCGGGAGTTTTGAACTTCCGCAATAAATTGCTGAGATACATCTACTCCTTCTTATCTTCAACATGTAATGTGTCTTTTGAATAATTGCTTTGTCTGATGTTAATGGATGGCTCTGCCTGCAACTTTGTCAATATATAATTTTTCTGATTATTAATAAAAAACTATTGAAAGTAAGAAACTTACGCAAGTCGTATCTTAGCGTAAGTCCGGCATATCTTGTTTTCTGGATAGAAAACAATGACACGCCAGCGGGAAATTTGAATTACACCGGTGTATCTATAGATACACCGGTGTAATTCCTTTGTGGATCTGGCCCAAAGTTTATAAACCCACTTTGTATGCACCAAATGCCTTTGCAAATCCAGTTAGTAACACATAAAGGTAGCAGTAACATTATCAATGTACTACACATAACCCATGCAGAGAGCAGAGTTGTGGGAGGGATCCAGAAGGACCACCCACTACAGGCAGCCTGCAGAAAACTACAGGAGGGGGTGGAGATAAGACTATTCATTCTACACAATGAGAGGGAGCAGCAGTGACCAGTCTGTACTATAAAAACCTTCTTCACAGAGGCAAAGTTTCACACTGGCTAACAGATCTGGAAGAAATACACAAAACACACTAAGATTCAATAAGCGTACACAGGCCTCTTGTATTTAGATAATATTAGCTTATCCCAAAGTTCAGCTTCAAATGCTATTTGTTCAGCAAAGGAACAAGAGTAGGGCAGTGTAAAAGAGCTGAGGATAAACTTTAAATCACTCCTGAGCCAGAATTCTTATTTTTATATGTTCAGCAGGGGAAGCAGATAACTTTCCTGACTGACAGTGTTTTATACTGCTTGCTTAATACTTCTACAGTGCAAAGCAGCTTCCCCAGTGTGTTAAAATTGTCATCGCTCAGAGTCTAAAAACAGCTTATGTCAAATACCTGCTGCTCACAGGTGTATTAAACCACGTGGTTTTTATAAAACATAGTTTTACCTTTTTACTTCTTATGATGTTTTAGGCCTCGTACACACGAGGGGATATGTCCGCTGAAAACGGTCCGATGGACCGTTTCAGCAGACATCTCCGCTCGTGTGTATGGGCTAGCGGACAGATTTCTCCACCCGACAGATTTCAAAGCATGCTTTGAAATCTATCCGGTGGAATCTGTCCGCCCGACGTGTCTGCTGGTTAGTACACTTACCAGCAGACATGTCGTCCCCCACCACCGCCGCGCCGCCGCCGAATGGATTCGGCGCATGCGCGGAAGTGTTTAACTTCCTGGTGCGGTGACGTGGCGGTGACGTGGCGGCGTCAACGTCACCGCCGCGTCACCGCCACATCACCGCGCCGTCCGGCGGCGGGGAATTTGATCCGATGTTGTGTACACGCCATCGGATCAAACTCCCGATCGGACATATCCGATGGAAATGGTCCGCGGACCGTTTTCATTGGATATGTCCGATCATGTGTACGAGGCCTTATAGCTTTTATATATGGGTTGAATTTTCATCACTGAAGTCTTCAGACACTCAACTTTTAGCACCCTTGTTGTAATATTAATATATTTGTGTTTGTATTTTATATATTGTGGTATATGTATAGCACATATATGTGTCACATACAGGCATGCAAGGTTACACATCAAAGGGTGTTTGTTGACCAAAGGGGATAGGCTCCATTCACACCTAGGCGTTTTTACGCCTGAAGCGTGACGCTACAATACACAGGAGGGTCGAAATTGCATTGTTCTCTATAGAGACTGTTCACATCTCCTAACGCAGAATGCCGTACGTCGATAGAACGCCGAACGACGACTTTCAAACAAGTCCCGGACCCTTATTCGACGCGCGTATCGGGCGCTTTCGGCGTTCGGCATAGCCGACAATGAATGTAGAAAAAAAACACAGTTAAATACGATGCGTTTTGTCGCCGCAAAATGACGGGACAAAAAGCCTATTTTTTGTCGCTGCAAATACGCCGCAAATCGCCTACGCAAAGGTGTGAATGCAGCCTAAGTGGCAAAACAAGATTTACTACACATATCAAAGGGGACTTGTTGATGTCAATATGCAAGAATCCAGCACAAGTCTATTTTTTAACATCAAAACTGTGCTCAGGCCACCTTTGGTATCTTTAATCTAATTGCATATATCAAAAGAGAATTGTTAATATGCAAGAATGCAAATTAGGGCATGTGATGACTGAAGCCGTCTCCGGCTAGGGGTCATTATCTGTCACTCTGAGAGACACAATGTAGATCAAAGACGGCCAATCAAATTGCTCAACCATTCAGTGGCCATATAAGGCCGCGTACACACGATCGGTCAAAACCGGTGAAAACGGACTGAAGGACCGTTTCATCAGTCCAAACTGATCGTGTGTGGGCCCCATCGGTCAGTTATCCTTCGGTCAAAAAAAAGAGAGCTTGCTATAAAATTTTACCGATGGACGCCTGACCGATGGGTGAAAACCGATCGTTAGTATGCAAAAGCGTTGGTTAAAATGTTGCGCATGCTCAGAATCAAGTCAACGCATGCTTGGAAGCATTGAACTTCATTTTTTTCAGCACGTCGTTGTGTTAAAACACGTAAACATCACCGCGTTCTAACACGATGGTGTGTAGGCACATCAGACCATCAGTCAGCTTCACCGGTTAACCGATGAGAACGGACCTTAGGACCGTTCTCATCGGATGCACTGATTGTGTGTATGCAGCCTAAGCTGCCATTCAGTCTTGTCTAGTTATATTCTCTATGCTACAACCCTTAGTAACACCTCTTTGGTAGAATCTTTTACACTAAACATTTAGTTGTTTTTCTGTTCCTAGCCAGGCTTATAACATATTGGGATAATGTGTAAAAAACACAAGTGTTTTTTATAAAACATAATTTTACCACTTTACTTCCTATGATGTTTATAACAGCTTCATATATGGCCTGAATGTTCATCACTGAAGCCTTCAGACACCCAAAGTTTGGCACCCTTAGTAACACCTTCTGGTAGAATATTTTACACTAAACATTTAGTCGTTTTCCTTTTCTTAGCCAGGTTTATAACATATTGGCATAACCACTTAAGACCCGGACCAATACGCTGGTAAATGACCCAAGGTGTTTTTGCGATTCGGCACTGCGTCGCTTTAACAGACAATTGCGCGGTCGTGCGACGTGGCTCCCAAACAAAATTTGCATCCTTTTCTCCCACAAATAGAGCTTTCTTTTGGTGGTATTTGATACCTCTGCTATTTTTATTTTTTGCGTTTACAAAAATAGAGCGACATTTTTGAAAAAAAAACACTATTTTTTACTTTTTGTTAAAAAAAAAATCAAATAAACTAAATTTTATCAAACATTTAGGCCAAAATTTATTTAGCCACATGTCTTTAGTAAAAAAAAAAATGCAATAAAAAAAAATAGCTACCTAGCGGGAACAGCGACACTAATACAGCGATCAGAAAAATGATCGCTTAGTGATGCTGGCAATAGGGAGTGAAAGGGTTAACTAGGGCGGTGATCAGGGGGTTAAAACTTTATTAGGGGGGCTATCCTGAACTAACCTAACTGTTTTTTAACTGCCTTCACACTGACACTAAATGCAGTGATTAGACCTGCATTCAGTGACACTGTAAGGGGGGTGGGGGGGCACCAAGGGGTTAATTGCCTATGTGAGTGTGGTAGTGTTGTGTTGGTGCACACTTACTTGTATGTCTTTTCATACAGCGCTGGGAAAAGCGCTGCATGAGAGAATACATATTTCCTCCTTCCTGTTAAACACAGGAGGAGGAAGTGACAGGTTGGGAGCGCGCTCCTTGGCTGGGAGCAATCGCGGGGGGGCGGGTATTCGCCGACATCCGCCCCCAGATCCCGGATCGTCCCGGAGCCAGGGGGACCCCCACACGCCGCGGAGGGGGTCCCGATGGGACCCCCGAACCGCACTTAGGCGGGGACGTAAATTTACGCCCTTGTGCCTTACGGCATCCTGCGGCCGTATATGTGCGTGCGGGGGTCCTTAAAAAAAAAAAAATTATACAATATATATATTTGTACTGATCATTAAAAAAATGAGTTATAAATAGAAAAGCCATCCTTTTGCATCTACTGTACCTCATGATAAATCTGACCCCTATATGGATACACTGAACTGTAGCACTTTTCGCGTTGGTCTGCTGGGAGTATATGTTCTTGTTCTCTATATGGACACTATATAGCAGCACTGCTCACTTGTTCTGAGTGTAGTTTTCAGTACCTGATCTTATTCTGTATGCATGTATACTGAACAGTAGCAGTTCACTTGCATGTATGCTGGGTGTCATTTTTATCTGTTCTTTTTATGTATGTGTGTTTGCTGCATATAACCACTTTTCCTTCCTGGAATGTTGGGTGTAATATCCAATATTTATTCTTAATCTGTATGTATGGGCAGTGCACAATAACACTTCTCTTGTCCTGCATTCTCGGTTTAGTTTTCTGTGTCTTTTCCTATTTTATATGTATGGACATTGCACAGAAATAATTATTTTGCTTTGTTTTCTAGATGTAATTCTCAGTGTTGTTTTGTATGTATCATCTCAGTCAAGTAATATGTTACTAGTTCTACTATTTTTCTGTTTTAATTTTTTTGTTTTTCTTTCATTGTGCATTTAAAGATTCTGTACAAGACTTTGCTTGCCTGAAACGATGTGTCGCACAACCCCCATAGAAGCCGCTGGATAGGATGGATCCTCCATTCTTTTCCTCAACCTCTTTAGGAACTTCAGCCCTTCTGACACCTAGTTTGAGTGTACAAAGCATGCAATATCACAGAAAATCATGAACAATACTTAGTACCTAGTAGTAGTAGTACTATATCAAAGAAAACAGGCACTGAACCAGTGGCAGATTAAAAGACATATCTGCCCACACATGCGTCGAATAGATCCGACGCATGCATGGAAGTTATTTACTTCCTGGTGCGGTGACGTGGCGGCATCAACGTCACCGCCACGTCACCACGCTGTCTGCCCCTGGGGATTTTGGTTTGATCATGTGTACAGCGATCAAACCAAAACAGCCCAGCAGACAAATTGGATCAAATCGGTATGACAGACCGATTTGATCCGATATATTTGGTCGTGTGTACGCAGCCTAAGAGCTACAGATTTAGTATATCTCCCCCTTGGTGTCCAGATCATCATAAACAGTAGCAAGGCCACAAGTGCAGCAGTGTGCATTAATAACACTTTTACTGAACACAGGGACTATACTGCCTAATTGCATTAATTGCTACTATGCTAAGCCTAGATCGATTTGATGTGCATTATTCATGGAAATTAAGAAAAAGGGAAAATGGAACAGAAAGAACTTGCAGGATGGTTTTACGGTATGGGCTGTCCTTTATGCTGTTCTTCTGCTGGCTGTTTCTGGGACCCTTTAAGAAGTGTTGGTGCACTTAAAGCGGAGCTCCACCCTCAATTAGACTTTCGATTAATATTAATATGGCTCCTAATGGATGCATAATCCGCTATTTTTATAAAAATAACTGCTAGAGTACCTTATTTAGTTTAGTTTCATTTTGCATAGATTTGTTATGTTACTATTTTTGTTTCCTTATGTAATTTGTTTTGTTTATTTTCCGTTAAAACTCTTTTAGTTTTTGTTCAAATTAGTTAAATTTATACATTTTCTAATGGGTGGGGGATCCTGACGTGGATTTTTGAATTTTGAAAGAAAGACATTTGACCATTGCATTTACTCCGCAAAAAGAAAAAAAGTTGATAAACAGGAAGACAAATATTACAAATATTAATATTCAATTCATAATTAGTTCACTTAAAAACACATCCAGACCTTTCTTGAAAATAAGGGCTGGGATGGCAAAAACTCTATGATTATATGTCCTTTTTATACCGGTATCTGTCAGACAGCCTGCAATTTCAGATTCTTTTTATTAGGGTTTATGAGCTTGTTGATCTTTATGGGATTTTATTTCACCTGATGTGAAACCTGTTTTTAAGTTTTAGTGCTTGCTATCCTAATTTCTTTTTACTATTTTTTATGTTCTTTTTCTAATGCATTTCAGTACTCCCTGCCTATTGCAATGTAAATGCTTTCCTTTAATGCAGTGCCATATCTACAACCTTTTTTTATTCTATTAGTTTCCTTATATGTCTAGAAATGTTGTTCCAATAGTAAAATGTGTTCTGTATTTATTTAGGAGCTTACATTGTCTGATTATGCTTCTCTGAGTTTTGCAAAGTTGGCTTATTTTAAATTCATAGTTTTATTAGCTCATTTGTTCAAATAGTATATAGTTTCATCATTTGCAAATTGTGAAAACAATTCGAAATGCAAATTGGCAAAACCTAATTTAATATATTGGGGTTGAGCTACTAAAGGAACATAATGTGTACTTGAACATGATCGGATGATTGAAGTTAACACAGCTTAACTTTATTCACTAAGCTAACTGAAGGTTCATTTACAAAGTGAGCATGCTCTACTCCTTTGGTAACCTCTTTGCATTTGGGTTTGCTTGTTTTTGTTGACCTAATACACAATAAACATTTCCCTCCAAACTTTTTTTTTTCAAATAAGTATATTTTTTTTCTAGAAATGTTTTCAATTTTAAGTAGCTGGACATGTCAACCCTTTTCCTCCAAACCCTTGATGTTTAGATGTAGAAAAAAGTTTAATCTCCAGATTTACAGAACAGGAGATTAAAGGGGTTGTAAAGGTTTGTCTTTTATTTTCCAAATTGTTTCCTTTAAGCTAGTGCATTGTTGGTTCACTTACCTTTTCCTTTGATTTCCCTTCTAAATGTTTTTTTTTCTTTGTTTGAATTTCTCACTTCCTGTTTCTCCTCAGTAAGCTTGCCGACCGATGGAAAGTCAGCCAGAACAGCTTACTGAAGAGGAACAGGAAGTGAGAAATTCAGACAAAGAAAACATTTTTTTGAAGGGAAATTAAAGGAAAAGTTAAGTGAACCTACAATGCACTAGATTAAAGTAACCTATTTAGAAAATAAAAAAATGAACCTTTACAACCCCTTTTTAAGTAGCTTATGTATACATCTTAGTATGTGACTATTTGAAGGGGAATTTGTGAAGTCTGTGGATCACTTGTTTCTTGGTTTGGTGCCACAACTTTTGAAGGTGATTGTTAGATTGTAAAGTCTGGCAGAACATTAAAGGAAGGGGGAGGGTGCTTTTGTTATCCTCCATGCATGTATAAAACCTAAGTTGCTTTATCTTTAAATTATCAGAATAAATCCAACTATAGCGGAAGAGGATTATGACAAGCTTTTTTGCTATTGTACCCTATGATGTAGGTCTGTTTTGTAAACTGAACATGGGCATACTGTACCTGTGTATTTTTGTTTTGTACTAATCAAACAAAATGCTTATTTAAAAACAGCAGGGATTACATATTACAACAATGCTAAAGAGGACTATAGGTTTTGCATTTAGGGATCTTCATTCATTAATGCAATCCATAGATTGCACATTTAAACCAGGAGATTTTTTTGTTTTGATCAATACTCTGTATCCCAGTGTCTCATGGGTATAGATCCTCAAATGAATTTTTATCACAGTTTTAAGTTTTCAAAATCTATACTTTAAAATCATAATGGTCTTTATCTGTGAATTGTTTACTGATCTGTGGGTTAAACTTAAACAGATGGAATGTGTTTTGCGTCTAAATTTACAGATTTCATGGCCGGCAAATAACGTCATGTCTGCTTGCTACAATTTAAATTTCTAGCAGAATGTGAATGTCAGTATACAGTAGTTGTTCATGTGATAAAAAAAGCTTGAAAAAATACACTAAATCTCGTGTATATATTGAAAGCGGTTGTAAACTGCAGGTGATTAAAAAAGAAAATCCCTATAATTCCCCTGGTCTTCCTTCTGGGTTTGTGACCTCTGGCTACGTGAGTTGCTGGGGATGTGATGATGTCACTCCCGCAAATGCATGCAGGAGCTGCTGTTTTCTGCACAGGCTCTGGAGGTCCAGCACTGTAAGTCGGACCTTCAGAGCGCATGCGCTGATGATGTCATCGGGTGCATGCACTCTGAATATATCCTAAACTGTGCAAGTTAGGGAAATATTCACAGTACCTACAGGTATTTCTTATTATAGGCTAGCCTGTAGGTACAAGTGATACTACAGAGTTTTTTACCACTTAAAGCAAGTTCCACACTGGAGTGTTCAAACTCTAATCAAGAAGTGGAAAATTCGGGGTTTTGTTAAAACCAAACCACGGTCAGGTATACCAACTAACATTTAAGCCACAACTGCCAGGAAAATGGTTCAGTATGCAAAGAAAAACCCACAAATAACTTCAGATGAAATATAGGACTCTCTAAAAACATGTGTTGTGGCTGTTTCAAGATGCACAATAAGTAAGCACTTGAATAAAGATGGGCTGCATTGTCGAGTCACCAAGAGAAAGCGATTACTACGCAAATGCCCAACGTATCCCACTTACAATACACCAAACAGCATAGAGACAAGCCTCAAACCTTCTGGCACAAAGTCATTTGGAGTGATGAGACCAAAATTGAGCTTTTTGGCCAAAACCATAGCGCTTTTTGGAATGGTTTCTTCTGATTATATACATTTTCATCACATCTCTCCTGGTGTGTTCTTCCACATAGCAGCTTATTGGGCAAACGCAGGACGCAAAGTTTCATTACCATTGTCATACACATCCCGGTTTACTGGCGCCAGACTTTTTGCTGTTTTTTTGGCCACAATCATAAAAAAAACCCACTACATTTGGAGAGGAGTCAACAGGGCCTATGATGAAAGGTACACCATTCCTACTGTGAAACATGGAGGTGGATCGCTGATGTTTTTGGGAAGTGTGAGCTACAAAGGCACAGGAAATATTGTCAAAATTGATGGCAAAGGGGGCAATACACTGTATTAAAAACTGGGGTGTATAAACTTTTGATCAGGGTCATTTGGCTAGTTTCTGTCATCATTAAGATTTTAAAAGAGTAAACACAGTTGATTTATAATAAATGGCTTCAACCAAACACTAAACACGAGTGAAAGAAAATTAAAGAAAAGTTTTTGTGTTATCATTCATATTCTCTGAAAATGGCGAAGAAATCATAAATTCTGCCAGGGTATGTTAACTTATGAACACAAATGTATATATGAACTTATTCACTTTTTTTAAAGTGAGCACAAAACCTCTTTTCTCAGCATAGGCGGGCTTCAGGTGAGAGTCAAGAAATAGCAGAACAGTAATCTTCCCAGTGAATGGCTGTGCGGGGGAAGGGGGAGGGAGTTGTGTCATCACAAGTCTGACCATTGGAGGACAGGCAGGCTGTGCTCCAAGCACACCAAAAAAACTGACCACACTGGGAAAAGTGTGCAGGATAGCTTTTAACAAAAGTACATGGTACAACAAATACATATCAGTAATATAAACTGTTGAGGCAACATGTTCTTTAATGTTTCTTGTTAGTCCTTCCCCAATTACTTCCAAGTAAATCCTTTCTCTAGGGACCAACTATTGAGTCAAGTTTAAAAATAAAATATTTACAGTAGTATAGTGAATTTCACATCAATGTGATGTGTCCCTTATTGCTGTGAAAAAGGATAGATTAAGTAGAATATAACCCAGCACTCCATATATCCAAGATATCAAACCCCCCACACTCATTCCCCCTTCCCCAAAATAATTTTCTCTAACTTAAAATGAGATCCTTCTAAAAATACCTTTAGTCACCATAGCCATGTAAACAAATACCCCAATGTGCAACCACTAATTAGAAATGACTTCTCCTGGGTTAAAAAGAATAGCATAAGAGACCATACTGACAATTATAATGGAGAATAGAGAATAATGTACATTCAAAGTACAGCTAAGGCAAGTTGGAGAGAATTGTTCCATCAATATTCAGAAACAGATAACCAATTAAAATATCATCATCCAAACAATCTCTGTGGCGGATTAAAATTCTGCATACAATAAGCAGGATCTGCACCGAAGGTGGAGCTGTACCAGTTGGATCCAGATGATAGAGACCCAAGGGTGTAGGACAAATTACACTGATGAGCATCTTCTCTATTCCAAAGCAAAGGGAGAAACCAAAGAGGGATTCTAATGACCATATAAAGACTGGTACACCCCTGAAATCTAAGATACATATACAACATTTTACCTAAACGTGGAAATGGGAATGGCAAACGTGTGAGGTTCTTCAAAAACCAGCACAGGTTAACACTGAATTATATTTCAGACAGGAGGCTCATATCTTTGCATTAATCTTCCTTTTTAATGCTCATAGCAGAACATTTTTACAATAAAACAAACTAAAAACTTTTCCACATGGAATGATGGAAGAAAAACTACATTTCCCATCATTCCCAGCGTCTGTGTAACTCCCACCCCCTTGGGTGGTCTGAACCTATAAGTAGGACTGTCCTCATGTGTATCCTCCTCTTTCTTTCTGCTCATGGCAGAGATAAGTATATTTTATTATCCTTATTTGTGAATGTTTGGTTTTGGAAAGTTTTGTGGTTTATAACTTACTTCTTACAGTGCGCTCTTTTCTGTTTATATTTCCTTTATTATTATTTTATTATCATTTTATTATTATTTTATTATTATTATTTCATTATTTTCTTGTCTAATCTCTAATTGCTTCCCGCTCTTGTTTTGTCACCGCTTTTGCGGTGGGGATGTCACCTTACAGCATTTCTCTGCTGTGTTTTCCTTCCGTCATACAAGGCGCTGCTGTCACCATTGTTCTTTCTTTTTTCCCCTCACTGTCATTAGCCGTAGTATCGCGGGCGTTGGCATTGAAGGAGTGACGTATCATTCGCGCGCTCTCCCTCAGCGCGCCAACCAATCACGGCTCTCGCTTCAACATCTCGCGAGATTTTGGCTACATCTCAGCCTGTACTCTCGTTTCCCTCACCGCAACGCTAGTCTGCTGCTGAGCGGTGAGGGGAACGGTTTGCTTTAGGGAAATAGAACTTTTTCTTTACTGACCTAATTTAATCACTGCGATATATATATACACAAAGCGGAGCACTAGGTATTAGTGGTCTGCTAGAGTTATTCCTTCTAGATAATACGTCATATCTGCCTATATTCCTCTATTTGTTACCATGGCTGAAAAAACTGATATACCAGCATATGCCTCTACAGGTTTAACCTCTGGAAACCCGCAACTTTTATCTGTTGCACAAATACAGGAACTTATCAGCAGTTCCATACAGGCAGCTCTGGCTTCCCATACCAATCCTCCTATTTCTCATACTGAGGTGGTAAAAAAGGGCAAGGTCCCTTACAAGCGCAAACACTTGAATGCTTGTCCCGACTCCCCGGCAGGGTAAGTAGAATTTATGCTTGACGCAGGACCCTCCACGGCCTGCCGCCCTAACCATGCTGAAAACGAACGACCCTTGATAATCAAGGAGCTCTCAAAGAAAAGATTTAAATCTGTCCACCGGACAAAACCGGACTCCTTTAATGAGGACTCAGAGGACAACGCTTCAGAAGGCTCACTGATCGATGCATCAGAGGTCTCGGACTCCGATATGGAGGAAGCTGGGCATATGAATATTGATAATGGGGTCACTCCAGACCTACCAACAGAAATGCTTTTAGACTCCCTAGGCGAGCCATTTTTCAATCCAGAGAGTATTTCACATCCCAGGTCAGGGGACTGGACTCCCCTCCCCCATGTATCCCAGTATGTGGAACACTGGCTACGGAAAAGTTTAGACAGAACAAATAGGAATAAACTAAGGGCTGAGTGCCCCAGGCCTGTTATTCCAAACAAGGTGGCTACCACACCTGAGATCGACCCAGTACTGCTCAAATATTTAACCAAATCTGGCAAACATGCCAAGAAGGGCATCGAACGATCTTTTAAATTAATTCAAGACCGTATTCTGGATCTTTCAGGCCCCTTAACTAAAATTCTGAATCTCTCAGAGCAGGCAGCTTCCACTGAGGGACCAGTGGATTTGGTGCAACTCCGAGGGTGGGCTCAACGTGCCATTTGTCTGTTGGGTTCTGCCAACACGGCCTGCGCCGTGGAACGCCGCAGGTCGATCCTAATGAAATTAGACCCACAACTCTCTCATTTGGCGGAGTCCGAACCGGGTCCCTCAGCAGAGGGCTTACTTTTCGGTGATGACCTCATGAAAAATATTAACCGCTTCGTGGGCCTGTTTAACAGTTTAGACAAAGCTCAGACCTCTTTGAAGAGATCAGGTTCGGGGTCCAAGGTTTTTGGCAGGACCGGCAGAGGGAGAGGCCGATCTGCCGGTCGAAGCAATTATTACAGGGCCTACCCTAGAGCTACCGTTCAACCTTATTCGCCCATGCAGCAACAATATTCAGTACCAGTGGCACAACCTGCACCATTTTTTCCCCCCAGAGGACGTCCATGGAGAGGACATGGTGGCAGAGGCTTCCCTAGGTCACGTCCATCCACTGGTAAGTCTACCAAAGAATTATATTTCTCATATACCGATAGGGGGCAGACTGAGACATTTTATCCACGTCTGGCACACGATTACAGCAGATGTTTGGATACTAATGGCAGTAACAGGCTATCAAATAGATTTCGTCTCCCTTCCAATCTTGTCGATTCAACCACAGATGATCCGGTTTTCGGATCAAGATGTCCGTCTCATAGACGAGGAAGTACAGGATCTGGTGTCAAAATTAGCTGTAGTAGAAGTGGATCCTCTTTCTCCCGGGTTTGTCAGCAACCTGTTTTTAGTAAAAAAGAAAGACAGGGGCTTTCGCCCGATAATAAATTTAAAAGAACTGAATCAATACGTGACTTATCGTCACTTCAAGATGGAGGGGACTCATTTATTAAGGGATCTACTTTCCCAAGGAGACTGGCTGGTCAAAATAGACCTGAAAGATGCATATCTGACGATCCCAATACACCATTCTTCTCAGAAATTTCTAAGGTTCCTATGGAGAGATCATATGTGGCAGTTTACCTGCCTACCCTTCGGCCTTTCTTCGGACCCATGGTGTTTCACCAAAATAATGAAGCCAGTGGTAGCCGCTCTACGATGCAGAGGGGTACGTCTCATCATATATTTAGACGACCTCTTAATCATGGCCCATTCAAAACCACTAGCCGAATTACACAGAGATTGGTCGGTGTCACTTTTGGAGAACTTGGGTTTCCTCATCAATCACAAGAAGTCTGTACTGACTCCAACTCAGGAGATGGAATTTTTGGGTTTCACGGTAGACACCAGACAAGCGATCCTACGCTTACCCCAATCCAAACTGTCACTGATTCGGAAAGAAATCAGGACAGTTCTACGCAAAGGTCAGGTATCACTGAGAACCCTGGCACGCATAGTCGGCCTATTGTCAGCTTCCATCCAGGCAATTTTTCCAGCCCCTCTACATTACCAAGCCTTACAACGCCTCATAGCCCTGCACTTGAGGCAGGGTCTCCGTTATTCGGACAAAGTCCTCCTCTGTCCGGAATCAGAGGGGGAACTGAGATGGTGGCTCCACCATGCCATAGAATGGAATGGCAAGACTATTTTCAACTCTCGCCCAGATATCATCATAGAATCCGATGCGAGCCGCCAAGGCTGGGGGGCTCGTTGTGGACAAGCCTCCACAGGAGGGAAGTGGTCCGTGGAAGAATTATCCCTTCACATCAATGCGTTAGAACTCTTGGCAGCATTCTTCGCCGTCAAGAGTTTCCTCTCCCAGAGGTCCAAATGTTGCGTTCTCTTACGCATGGACAATGTGGCGGCAGTACAATACATCAACCGCCTAGGGGGCACCAAATCCAAAATACTAGCGGACATCGCGTCCGATTTCTGGGATTTCTGTCTTCTCCGGGACATCCTGCCTGTGGCGGAATACATTCCCGGGGTGTCCAATTATGCGGCAGATTGGAACTCCCGCTTCCTGTCCGATGCCAGCGATTGGACTTTGGACAGATCGGTTTTCCTGTCGATACAAGACCTTTGGGGTCCGTTTCACACGGACCTTTTTGCTTCAAGACTCAACCGACAACTTCCTCACTTTTACAGTTGGAGACCAGATCCCGAAGCAGCAGCAGTAGACGCATTCCTTCAATTGTGGCCGGAGGGGATACATTATGCCTTCCCCCCCTTCACAATGATCACCAGACTTCTCCTACACATAATGAATCAGTATGCGACGGTGGCGTTGATCACCCCCTGGTGGCCGACGCAACCGTGGTTTCCACTAATTCTGGGCATGTCAATCGACTACCCCAGACTACTTCCCCACTCGACTCATCTGTTGACGAATCCGAACAAGGGTCTACACCCGTTGTTACTGGAAGGCAGACTGCCGCTTCTTGCCTGGTTGGTTTCGGGATGCCAGAACCAGATTCAGACTTTTCACAGTCGGCTAGAGACCTCCTCGCCTTGGCCTGGGCCCCAGGGACTAGATCGGCATATCGATCTGCCTGGGGGTTGTGGGTCCGTTGGTGTGATCAACGACAGGTTGATCCCATTCATGCCCCTGTCTCCTCAGTGGTAAATTTTCTGGCAGAATCTTACGAACAAGGAAAAGCATACAGTTCCCTCAACGTGTACAGATCGGCCATTTCGGCATACCATTGTCCGGTAGATGCTGTACCTATAGGCAAACACCCTCTGGTGTGTCGTTTATTACGCGGCGTTAAATACAAACGTCCACCCCGCCCACGGTACCAATCGACGTGTATCCAGGGTTCTACAATTGTTTTCCTCTTGGGAAGACAATGACCAATTGTCCCTGAAGAATTTATCTCTCAAACTCACTACTCTTTTATGTTTGATTTCTGTTAAAAGAATATCTGACATAAGAGCCTTGGACATCTCTAGGCGACAATTTTCGCCTGAGGGGGTCAAATTTTCTATTGTGCGCAGGACAAAAACCAATCTACACTCGGTTTTTTACCCTTTCTTTCAAGCGCATCCGCGCCTCTGTGTGGTCCGTTGTCTGCAGACATACGAATCCTTTACTTCGTCCCTACGCTCTCCAGATCTTCCTCAGCTGTTGATCTCATACGTGCATCCACACCGTCCGGTGTCTTCAGCCACCTTGGCCAGATGGGTAAGATCAGTGATGGAAATGTCGGGTATAGATGTATCCCTCTTTGGCGCACACTCGACCAGAGGTGCGATGGCCACCAAGGTAATTATGTCAGGGGGTTCATTATCAGATTTGTTATCAGCGGCCGATTGGTCTTCAGAAACGGTCTTTCGTCATTTTTACTTCAGACCGGAGGATCATGTGTCCTTATCTGTCCTTCCTTCTTAAGGCTGTGTTGATCAAGTTAGGCTTGTATTCAGGAGGTGTTTACTTGTATTACATGATGTATTTCTGTATGTATAAGCTTTAAACTTGCAAAGATATGAGCCTCCTGTCTGAAATATAATTCGAGATTTTCCTAGCGGGTGACGGAAAATATTAATTATATGAAGACAGGAGGCGAGTATCTTCCCTCCCTACCCACCCTATTACGGATATTTTATTCTCTCTTTTCAGGGTTCTGAACTTCCCTCCAGGTGCCTGTGGGTGTTTGACGAAGTGATTCCTGGGTCCCCGTTGGGACGAAATCTTGGTTGAGATCTCCCGGTTGGAGTCTTTTCTTGACAACATGGTTATCACCAGTTACTTCCTGGACTGTCGTCGACGTCGGTTGACCGGCTGGCCGAGGAGTTATGACGCTGTTTTTTCCTTGAAGTTATCCTACATTGGACATTCGCTTCCAGAAAGAGGAGGATACACATGAGGACAGTCCTACTTATAGGTTCAGACCACCCAAGGGGGTGGGAGTTACACAGACGCTGGGAATGATGGGAAATGTAGTTTTTCTTCCATCATTCCATGTGGAAAAGTTTTTAGTTTGTTTTATTGTAAAAATGTTCTGCTATGAGCATTAAAAAGGAAGATTAATGCAAAGATACTCGCCTCCTGTCTTCATATAATTAATATTTTCCGTCACCCGCTAGGAAAATCTCGAATTATTATCTCTAATTGTCATTGGTAGGTGGAGGACTCATCATGGCTGTTTTTGTAGGAGTAATGCTCAAATATCCCAAAGGTTGTGTGGTTCTTTGGGACATTTGGGTTCATTTCTAAAATCTCCATTTTATTTTCAATATTTCTTTATTAAAATGTTCAATAAAGTGAACAGAAATGCATTCATTACAACATCTCGGATGTTCCGACTGAAGCAAATGAAACCAGGAAGAACAAAGTAGGTTTAATGAAGCATAGTCAGTCTTAGAAATTGAACGTAACAGAGACAAGGCATGTTTAGTATATAACCGTTGTGAACTCCAGGCGGGGGGCGATAGGGATTGAAAGGAAAGGGGGCACCAGCTAGGTAGGCATTTTTGCTGTGTCATAGCATGGGGGTGAGAGGAAGGTAAGAAAGAAAGAAAGAAAGAAAAAGGAGGTATTGAAATGGGTGGAGGTTGCATTATATGCAGAGTATCAGGTAGTAACAGTGCATTTGGGGTGTGTGAGCCAGGGTGACCACTTATTCAGGAAATTTTCCATACTCAAGTTTTTCTAGCGACTAGTCTCTCCATTTCACATTGAAGGTTTAAGTCTGTGATTGTATTAGCGATGGATGGGGAATTCGAAGACTTCCAGAGTTTGGTGATGTTCTGTTTCGCTGCAAGTAGAAGATGTACTATTACCACTCGTGATCTGGGGGGAATTACTCTATCCCAAGATGTAGCAAAGCTAGCGAGGGATTAGGGGTGGTTGGGATCTGTGAAATCGTGAAAATTAGAGCAAAGATTTATTTCCAGAATGAGCTTATGGACCTACAAAACCACAGAATGTGTGCTATGATTCCAGCACTTCCACAGGTCCTCCAACAGGTAGATGAATGACCTGGGAAGAATTTGGATAAGCGCTAGGATGTGAGATACCACCTATGTAGTGTTTTCTGGTACGATTCCCAATGGTTGGTGCAGTGGGATGCTGTGAAGGTGTGTTTAAATGCATGTATCCACTAAAATCTCCATTTTAACTTGATAATTCTTGATAATCTATTACCCAGATTTGAACCATACCACATGCATGCTGGCCAGAAAAACACAAATATGCAACCACACAATCTTTTCACAGAAAAAAATCAGCCTCACTGTTCATGTAAAATATATTTCATTTATCATATACACAATATACATTTATTATGCACAATATTATGAGAAATTATAACACCCTAACCCCCACAAGTAAATAAAATCCCAGTGTAACTCATGCAGAAGCCCTCTCAATTTATATTGCATGTTGTATTTAATAAATTATATATGTTTTACATGAGCAGTTTTGTTGATTTTTTTCATGAGGGTATTGTGGTTGTTTCACCGTGTTAAACCAAAAAGAAGTTAGGTTAGCCTTTTATTCTCTGTAATCACTCTTTATACTAGAGTAATAGTAGAGAGATCATTCTACATCCCACTACTTTTTTATTTTGTGTTGAACTTACATAGACCTTTATACAACAATGATGTAGTGCTTTATGTTAAAAAAGCTTGACCAACCCATTATGCCGCGTACACACAACCATTTTTAATGGTCTAGAAAAAAAAATGTTTTCAAAGTGAAAAAAAAATGCTGAGCAAAGCGCAGTGACATACAACACGTACGACTGCACTATAAAGGGTAAGAACCATTCAGATGGCACCACCCTTGGGGCTGCTTTTGCTGATTTTGTGTTAGTAAAAGTTTTGTGAGAGACGATTCGCACTTTCCAGTCTTCGTGCTTTTCAGTCTGTTACAGCGTGACGTATTTCCTATCTCCATTGCGAATGCTAGTTTTACCAGAACGAGCGCTACATCTCATAACTTGCTTCTGAGCATGCACGTTTTTTTCACGTCATTAAAGCCTACACACGACACGTGAAAAACGTCAAGAAAAAATAGAGCATGTGTCATTTTCACGTCATTAACCACTTGCCTACTGTGCACCTACACCCCCTTCCTGCCCAGACAAAATATAAGCTTCCGGCACTGCGTCGCTTTAACTGACAATTGCGCGGTCGTGCGACGTGGCTCCCAAACAAAATTGGCGTCCTTTTTTTCCCACAAATAGAGCTTTATTTTGGTGGTATTTGATCACCTCTGCGGTTTTTATTTTCTGCGCTATAAACAAAAATAGAGCGTCAATTTTTAAAAAAATGCAATATTTTTTCCTTTTTGCTATAATAAATAACCCTAAAAATATATAAAAAAAATATTTTTTCCCTCAGTTTAGGCCGATACGTATTCTTCTACATATTTTTGGTAAAAAAAAAATGCAATAAGCGTTTATCGATTGGTTTGCGCAAAATTAATAGCGTTTACAAAATAGGGGATAGTTTATGGCATTTTTTTTTTTTACTATTAATGGCGGCGATCTGCGATTTTTTTATTGGGACTGCGACGTTATGGCGGACATTTCGGACACTTTTCTGAAATTTTTGGTACCATTTACATTTATACAGTGAACAATGCTATAAATATGCATTGATTACTGTATAAATGTGACTGGCAGTGAAGGGGTTAACCACTAGGGGGCGGGGAAGGGGTTAAATGTGTGTCCTATGAGTGTTCTAACTGTGGGGGGAGGGGGGGGGTGACTGGGGGAGGTGAACGATTGTGTCCCTATGTACAAGGGACACAATCGATCTCCTCTCTCCCTGACAGGGACGTGCAGCTCTGTGTTTACATACAGAGCTGCACGTCCCAGCTCAGTTACTGAGCAATCGCGTGTGCCCGGCGGCGATCGTTGCCGCCGGGCACTCGCACGGGATCCCCGCAGAGCGGCGGGTGCGTGCGCGCGCCGCCGGCGACGCGCGTGCCCACCCGCGGCTTTAAAGGGACATCACGTCATATGACGTGATGTCAGGATAATGGAGTCGTCTGCCCGCCGTCATTTGACGGTGGGCAGATGACAAGTGGTTAAAAATGCTCTGGAGCCTACACACGATTGTTTTTAATGACCATTTAAAAAAAATACAATTTTCACGTCATGAAAAACGGTTGTGTGTACGCAGCTTGAATCTCTTTTATGCCTTGTACACACGGTCAGACTTTTGACCGTGCAACGGAAATAAAGAGAACAGGTCCGACTGCACTGTACGAGGCATTAGCCTAACAAAATAGCTATGGCACAAATTCTCTTTCAAATATTTAAGCCATCTTGCAATTATGGAAGGGTATTGATGTGATATCCTTTGCTATCATGCCACCAAAACAATCCAATATTCTTAAAAAGTTGGCTTTGCCTGCATCCATCGACACATTGGTGTCATGTGCGGTAAACCTATGGTAGGACAATTGATTAAAATAGGCATCATAGACTGTTTCATTGTGTTTTGTAATTTGTTGAAATTCTTCAGAGATGTTAAGGATGTTCTGAGACCCTAAACTAATTTGAGATATCTTTAACCACTTAATCACCGCCTCATAGCTGAATTACGTCTACAAGGCAGTTCGTTAACTCTGGGAGGACGTCCATGGATGTCCTCCCAGAATCGCGCCCCCTGGGGCGCGCACACTGGAGTGTCTGTGACTGCCGGGTCCTCTGGATCGCAGTAAATTGCTGCTGATAGCGGCCGTTTAAAACTTGATCGCTCCGTCCAATGATGGAGCGATCACATGTAAACAAACTGGCGTCATTTGATGACGCCGGTTCCTCCCTCCTCTCTCTGTACCGATCAGTACAGTGTGAGAGGGGGAGCGCAGGTGTCAGCAGTGCTGTGGCTGGATCTGTGACTATTGCAGTCACAGATCCAGCCATCCCTGCTCAGCCATCCCTGCAACTCCCACCCCAATACTCTGCAATACCCCCCTGCCCCAATACTCTGCAATACCCCCCTGCCTCAATACTCTGCAATACCCCCAGCCCCCAATACTCTGCAATACCCCCCTGCCCCCAATACTCTGCAATACCCCCCTGCCCCCAATACTCTGCAATACCCCCCTGCCCCAATACTCTGCATTACCCCCTGCCCCAATACTCTGCAGTACCCCTGCACAATACTCTGCAATACCCCATCACAATACTCTGCAATACCCAGAAAATACCCTGGAAAAAAATTGCATTTTAACCACTTCCCACCCGCCGGCCGTCATATGACGTCCTTGACTTTGTGCAGGGATATCTGAATGATGCCTGCAGCTATAGGCATCATTCAGATATCTTCTTTTTTAGCCGGCGATTCTCTACACCATAAGAATAATCATGTTGGCTGTTCCTCCTCTTGATCGTTCTTATGGGAGGCAAAAGTGGACAACCCCCTCCTGACGCCCTCCGGTGCTTCTTCCGACTCACCGCTACGATCGAAGCCAGGATCCTTTTTAATTTTTTTTATTTCAGGCTTCCCAGCCTAGAGGTGAGATGTGGGGTCTTATTGACCCCATATCTTGCTGTAAAGAGGACCTGTCATGCTATATTCCTATTACAAGGGATGTTTACATTCCTTGTAATAGGAATAAAAGTGATCAAAACATTTATTTTGGGGAAAAATGTGTTAAACTGAAATAAATAAAGTAAAATGAAAAATATTTTTTTTTAAAGCGCCCCTGTTCCCGCATGCTCGAATACAGAAGCGAACGCACACGTAAGTCCCGCCCACATATGAAAACGGTGTTCAAACCACACATGTGAGGTATCGCTGCGAACGTTAGAGTAAGAACAATAATTTTGGCCCTAGACCTCTTCTCCAACTAAAATCATGTAACCAGTAAAAATATTTAAAGCGTCACCTATGGGGATTTTTAAGTAGCAAAGTTTGGCGCCATTCCACAAGCGTGTGAAATTTTTAAGGGTGACATGTTGGGTATCTATTTACTCAGCATAACATCATCTTTCATATTATTCAAAAATATTGGGCTAACGTTAATGTGTTTTTTTTTTAAAGCACAAAACAGTTTTATTCAAAAAAAAAAGCGTTCGAAAAATTGCTGTGAAAATACCGTGCGAGATAAAAAGTTGCAACGACCACCATTGTATTCTCTAGAGTCTTTGCTAAAAAAGCATATATAATGTTTTGGGGTTCTATGTAAATTTCTAGCAAATAAATGATGATTTTTACATGTAGGAGAGGAATGTCAGAATTGGTCTGGGTGCTGTAGAACGCCTGAAGGTGCTCCCTGAATGTTGTGCCTCTGTATGTGACCACGCTGTGTAAAAGTCTCACACATGTGGTATTGCCATACTCTGGAGGAATAGCAGAATGTGTTTTGGGGTATAATTTGTGGTATGAGAAATAACCTGCTAATATAAAATTTTTGTGGGAAAAAAATAAAAATAAAAATAATCTTGATGACAACTTAAAAAAACTCACGATACCTCTTTCTAAATACCGTGGAATGTCTTCTTTCCAAAAAGGGGTCATTTGGGGGGTATTTGTACTTTTCTGGCATGTAAGGGTCCATTCACACGGAGCGGACCGTTTTTGTGTCCGCTCCGTGTGTGTCCGTCTGCTCAGCGGGGATCATCCGTAATCCCTGCTGAGCTGTCGGCGGACAGGGCGGTGCCCGCACACTGTGCAGAGACCGCCCTGTCTTTCCTCCACTCTCCCCTATGGGGAATCGGATGAATACGGACCGTCTGTCCGTATTCATCCGATCCAATCCGCCGGACGGAAGAAAAATAGTGTTTTCTTCCGTCCGAAAAACCGGATCTTTACGGACGTGGATCTTTGCGGACGTTAGCGGATGCATCATCCGCTAACGTCTGCAATCCCATAGGGATGCATTACAAGTCCGTAAACGGACGACTTGTAAAAAACGGACAAACGGTCCGCACATGTGAAAGGGGCCTTAGGGTCTGAAGAAATGAGGCTGTCAGTACTTCAGGTGTGATCAATTTTCAGATATTGGCACCATAGCTTGTGGACGCTATAACGTTCACAAAGTCCAAATAATATACACCAATTTGTACTTATTTTTTACCAAAGATATGTAGCAGTATAAATTTTGGCCAAAATTTATGAAGAAAAGTTACAAATTTGCTAAATTTTATAACAGAAACAAAGAAAATTCATTTTTTTTTACAGAATTTTCAGTCTTTTTTCTTTTATAGCGCAAAAATAAAAAACCCAACGGTGATTAAATACCACCAAAAGAAAGCTGTATTTGTGGGAAAAAAGGACAAAAATTTAATTTGGGTACAGTGTTGTATGACTGAGTAATTGTCATTCAAAATGTGAGAGCACCGAAAGCTGAAAATTGGTCTGGTTATTAAGGGTGTTTAAGTGCCCAGTGGTCAAGTGGTTAAAATACATTTAGAAAATCTGTATACTGTTTAAAATTCCTACACATTCTTGAAAACAATATTATAATTATGTTATTAACAATAGATAAATAAAAGCAAATGAAATGCAAAACGTAAGTAAATGCCATTGGCTTTCTGTAAAGCCCCGATGACATCTGGCAGATAGGAGTGAAACTGAGCTGTAAATACAAGAATTCCACCTGTTTATTAGGGATGTGGGATGTGAGATGGATATTGAGATCATTAGTGTTCAACATATTAATGAATTTCTTACATGATTAATTGAAGCTATGCTCATTTAGATCCAGGTACGAGCCTTGCAGATGAACAACCCACTTACAATTTGTGCAGCAATATTCATACTTGAATGGCTGTTCCAAGATTAAAATATGTGCTTGGCACATAATAAAAACAGGATAGCATTATTAATAACGTGACACTTAATGCTTAACTATAAGAAACACTTTAAATGAGATAAGAAAAGAACAAAAAACAGTGAAATGTGATAGAAATATGCTCTTGAACTTAATAAATGTCAGCAAAACAACAGTTAAAATGAGATAGTGGATGAAAAAGCCAACATATTTTTTTAATCAAAAAACACAGAGTTATCCCTTGTCTTTATGTAGAACTATGGCCCTGAGAAATATGTTAACATGTAACTGTATTTGAATGCCCTACAAATGAAGACAGAAATGTAGATTGAAGGTAGGGAGTCTTACATCTCATTATGATGAAATTGGATGTTTGAATCCACTGGATACATCCAATTATAGTGAAACTGTTTACAAGCAATGTAAAATATGTGTTGAGAATGTTAACTGATCTTACAGTTCCAAGTATAAAGCACCACTTAGAATGCTTATATCCTTGAATGTCACCATGCAAGTAGTTATAACAAGATATTAAATGAAAAATATTTCTCAAAGGAATGAGGACTCTTAGTTCAGAAATATGTACAGTATTATAAACACCTACGTTGTGAATTGTCATATATAATGTTAGACTCCTGTATAGTAGATTGTCTCCAATAGAAAATGTCAAAGTACTTGAAGTGATTGCTCTCAATAGAAAAAGGGTGTATGTGTTGCTCATACAGACGTTACCTTTAGATCATGAAAAAAGGCATGTCTCATGGATGTGTCAACGTGATTTTGGTATGGAAAAATCCAGACCATACTGAAAAACACCAAATTAGAGCACCATGACCAGTGTTTAACTATCACAAGTCACAACTATCACAGACATTTTTTACCCCCTTCCTGCCTAGGCCAATGTTTAGATTTCAGTGCTGTCATAGTTTCAATAACAACAAGCGCCCAGAGGCGATTTACTTCGCATGTGCTGCGCTATATAAGTTCTTCATTCATTCATTCATTCATTACTCAGTCATGCAACACTGTAACCAAATAACTTTGCATAAGATATAACTGTCCTTGGGTGGTCTTTAACCACCACTGGGTTATTTTCTTTATTGCCTAGAAAAAGTATTCACCCCCTTGAAAATTTTCACAATTTGTCATGTTACAACCAAAAACCTGAATGTATTTTATTGGGATTTTTTTATGTGATAGACCAACAGTGGCACATAATTGTGAAGTGGCATGCATTTGTATTCTGCCACCCTGAATCAATACTTTATAGAACCACCTTTCCCTGCAATTACAGCTGCAAGTCTTATTGATGATGTCTCTACCAGCTTTGCACATCTACAGAGTGATATCTTTGCCCATTCTTCCTTACAAAATATCTCAAGCTCTGTCAGATTGGAGGAAGAGCGTCTGTGAACAGCAATTTTCAAGTCTTGCTGCAGATTATCAATTGGATATAGGTCTGGACTTTGACTGGACATTCTAACACATACATATGCTTTATTCTGAACCATTCTATTGTAGCTCTGGCTGTATGTTTATGGTCGTTGTCCTGCTGAAAGGTGAACCTCCGCCCCAGTCTCAAGTCTTTTGCACTCTAACAGGTTTTCTTCCAAGATTGCTCTTTATTTTGCGCCATCCATCTTCCCATCAACTCAGCTTCCCATGACCCTGCTGAAGAAAAGCATCCCCTCAACATGATGCTGCCACCACCATGTTCCATGGTGGGGAATGGGATGTGTGTTCAGGGTGATATGCAGTGTTAGTTTTTTGCCACGTACAGCGTTTTTGCTTTTAGGCCAAAAAGTAACATTTTGGTTTCATCTGACCAGAGCACCTTCTTTTACATGTTTGCTCTGTCTCTCACATGGCTTCTCGCAAACTGCAAGTGGGACTTCTTATGGCTTTCTTTCAACAATGGCTTTCTTCTTGCCACTCTTCCATAAAGGCCAGATTTGTAGACATGTGCAGACTGGAATATTTCATTTAGTTTTTTCGTTTTCGTTTGGAAAATAAATTTATTTAGTTACTCCCGAAAATCGTTTTGATTTATTTTGTTTTTTGTTGGGGAATAGCTTTCGTCCGAAAATCCAATAATACTTGGTTTCTGTCGAATGGTCAAAAGAATATTCGACGGAACGTCGAATCTTTACGTCGAATCGTACATTTCCGTTCGAATATTCCGCCTACAAGAATTATAATGTTGTATGACTAGTAATAATGTCGAATCTATTTTCTCATAAATCGAAATCTAATCTCTGTAATGTTGAATCTATTATTTCTATAGTGTCAAATCTTTTCCCTATAATGTAGAATCTTTTCCTTATAATGTCAAATCTTTTCCCTATAATGTCGAATCTCTCCATATCGAATTTTTACCACAACGAAAACAAAAATAAAGCATTTTTTATGTCGGATCTTTCGGTTTTCGTTTCTTGCGCTTTCGTTATCGTTTGTTAAAACGATAACGGAAAAAACAGATTTTCGTACGAAAATGCATTCTAACGAAAACGAATGCACATGTCTACAGATTTGTGGAGTGCATGACTAATAGTTATCCTGTGGACAGATTATCTTACCTTAACTGTGGATCTGTGCAGCTCCTCCAGAGTTACCATGCTCTCCTTGCCCGGGCCTGTCAGTTTAGGTGGACAGCCATGTCTTGGTAGGTTTGCAGTTGTGCCATATTCTTTTCTTTTTTGGATGATGGGTTGAACAGTGCTTCTTGAGCTGTTCAAAGCTTGGGATATTTTTTTTTTAACCTAACACTGCTTTAAAATTCTCCACAATTTATAATCCCTGACCCATCTGGGTTCCTTGTTTTTCATGATGCTGTTTGTTCACTAAGGTTCTCTAATAAACTCATGAGGGCTTCACAGAACAGCTGTATTTATACTGAGATTACATTATACACAGGTGGACTCTATTTACTAATTAGGTGACTTCTGAAGGCAATTGGTTCCACTAGATTTTAGTTAGGGGTATCAGAGTAAAGGGGGGTAAATACAAATGCACGCCACATGTTTCAGATATTTATTTGTAAAATATTTTTAAAAGTTTTCATCATTCACCTTCCACATAACAAATATGTGGCACTTTGTGTTGATCTGTTACATAAAATCCAAAAAATATACATTTAAGTTTTTGGTTGTCACATGACAAAATGTGGAAAACTTCAAAGGGTATGAATACTACTTTTCTTACTTTCTGTTATAAAATCTTGCAAATAAATAATCTTTCTTTATACATTTAGGCCAACATGTATTTTGCTACATTTCTTTGGTAAACTTTATAAAAAAAAGTGTAAAAGTTTTAGGGTATACCGGCTATAATATATATATATTTATTTAATTGATCAGTCCTGATGTACTTACTGCTTATCTAATTCCTTGGGGCCTTAAGATGAAAGTATACTCCTTCAAAATGACCCCTTTTTTTAAAGTAGACAGTTTAAGGTATTTAGTAAGAGGCATGTGAATTTTTTGATGTTTTAATTTTTTTATCAAGAAAAGGTGGATATTACCAAGCCCTTCCATAATATGCATGTATAGCAACAGAAATAGTTTCTTATGAGACCGTAAAAAGTATTTTTGCCATAATTATTTTAAACAATATAATTTTAGTTTGTCGCTACACTAAAAATGTAACCTTCTGCACAACTCCTCCTTCAACACTAGCACTTGATACAAAACAAGTTTCTGCTTTACATTCATCGCTTAGATTATCTTTTTTTTTTCAAATTACCACTAATAAAGAGTCCCAACTTGTATCACATTGGTCATGGGTACCACACTCCCCTTGATATTCACTTTTCCCCTCCAGACCCACAAACATGAATTCAACTTACTCCAAGAAAACAAATTTTGATTATTTTTAGTATAATCAGTTTCAAACACACCAAATCAGATAACTGATTTATCTATACAACTGAGCAGACATGGACCTGTCATCTGCCCATTATGCTCTGAAGGGATCAGTGAGTGTGTCCCCTGTTGATCAAAACAAAATCCACCATGTGTGAAAGTGCCTTAGTAATTTTACTAATGATAGATGTACAAATGAAATCAAGAGAAAACATTTACTGCTGTTACAAAATATATCTATGGACAGGCATGGGTTAACCAAAGAAAGAAAGAACACCAGCTTTTTAATAACAGCTAACAGTAATGTTAAGAGAAAACATAGTGTAGATGAAAAGGTGCACCATAATGAATAAACAGAAATTGTTCTGCCTGTAATAATAAAATTGCAGGGGGCAAAACCAGGGAGAAGTAATACACACGGGTGATTTACCAAAAGAGGATACTTCCCAAGAAGTCCATATCTTATTGAACAAATCCATAAAACCTGTAAATATTACTGTGAGGTGTTCCGTGTTTCTAATCTCAGCAATGGAAATAAGTAGCAGGGACTAGAAAGTGATCTCAGTCATCCTCTAAAGTTGAAGAATAAATCTCCTGGGTACAAACAAGGTCCGTGCAGACAATCATTTTTTTAACTTTTTGGAGATACCTGGGTAAGGTGGCCAAGGAGATAATGGAAAGGATCCAAAGGTAGGCAGTAATTCAATAGTTGTTCAAAGATCTACTCAACGGAGATCCAATAAGGCTGCATACAAATGCATTGCCACACAAATATGGATTAGCATACTTTTGCTTCTTCAGAATATCCAGCAAAATCCTGACAACAGTGGATTATAAAGATGAAGAACTTCAGGAGTCTAATACCAGAACATAAAGGCCCTTATAAATGTTTTCCCTATACGCTACACATAGAGATGGATTAGAAGCTGTATCCCACATTTTTACCCATTATGGTTATTGTGTTTCCACTTTTTCCTGTTAAGGGATCTTCAAACACTGTTTTAAAGATTACATGTAGTTGAAATTGACCTTGAGCACAGATATGATCAAATTATGTAGGTCATTCTAAGCTCAAGGAGGGCTGCAAGACAGAAAAGAAATGTCTATATTGAAGGTAGAAATAGAAGGATCGCCTAGGCATAGAGGTCTTCTGGGTTTGCAGCTCCATAATGATATTTACATGTCACTGGATTTACAAGATGTCACAAATGGAACATACCTGCTTGAATCTAGGGTTGCATTTGTATGTATGTACCAAGTATTTCTGGATTGAACAGTACATTGCTTAAGATGGAGGTCCGCCTAAAAAATAATATTAAAAGCCACAGCTACAAATACTGCAGCTTCTGACTTTTAATAAATTGACGTTTACCTGTCCAGGGTGCCCGCGATGTCGACAGCCGAAGCCGATCAATCGCTCGGCTCTCGGCTGCCCCACCACCCTCCTAGGTGAGAGAATCAGGAAATGAAGCATTGCGGCTTTACTTCCCGGTTACCTACTGCGCGTCCTCACTGGTCCCTGCTGTATTCTGGGACCTATGTGTTTCCCAGAAGACAGTTTTGAAGAAAATGAACAGTACCCCTGGGGGGCTTTGTGTTGCAGCTAATAATTGTTAAATCAAGATACAAAAAAAATATATATTGTAATTTATTAAGAACAAATAAATAACAGGGTAAGAACACCCATCTGATACATATAGGATACATGGACACAAAAAGTGTCATTCAAACATTGGAATACAATAGGTAAATATAAGTAAAGCAAAATATTGATTTAACTTATGTGCAGAGACCCCAACGCGTTTCGACCCTTTTGTTGGTATAGGTCTTCTTCAGGGAGAAGAAAGTTTGCAGGCATAAGTTCTATAAAAGATATATATATATATATATATATATATATATATAATATATATGTACATAATGAAATTTGTTGGAAAAAGAAAAAGCAAACAAACACATGGGTATAATGCTATTATAAATACAGTCATTGTTACAGACATTAAAAAAGTATATAGTTACCAAGGTGAATGTCCAGAGCCAGAACCGGTAGCCAGAAACAGACCCAGTCGCCATGACGGGGAGTTCCCAGGGGACACTCAGAATAAAGGGAGAGATCAAGATTGCAAAATAGACCAGGTGGCGGGATGGGTGGAATACCCCCAAGCCCACGAGGGGTCGCAACCACGGACCCCACATTGGGCCGAAAGGAGGGGGGGGGGGGAAGGGGAAGAGAGGGGACCGGGCAGGGAAGGGAGGGACGGGAGGAAGGGCGGGCCCGACGGAGCGAGAAACAAAACACCCAAGCAGGATAGAACTGGACCCTACTGACCATGGCCTCTTATAACAACACCCTCAAAGTTGTACCCCAATTTTTAGCCACCCACAAAATCACTCCACCATTTTTAACACACCCTCATACAATTGACCACAAATGTTTGAAACAGAGGCAGACATTCAAGTTGTAAGGGCAAAGTAAACATATTTTAAATAAGATATGCATGCATAGTTAGGAGAGACATCTTGAAGCTGAGAGGAAGAAAAATGTGGTGCACACAGTATGCCTCCTGCCAAACACTACGAGGCCTGGTGAAAAAGGTGGGTGTTACTTCAAGGTGTATAGCTTGTTGTGTGATTAAAATAATTCCAACACTCTGCAGACCATATCGAGGAATGAGTAATCAGAAAATATAAAACTGCTATAGTAAGCAACAGAAAAATAAAAGGTTGAAATGTATTTTCATGTAATAGTAATGTTATTTCAACGGAAATATTTCTCAAAATCATCAATATGTTATGTTAGCTTTTACATTACTTAACAGAGGCTCTGTCACTCAAAACTCCCAAGTCGCATTGTCTTTTCCTCTAGCAACCAATTATTGCCTAAAGTAGATTGTGTACTAGAGTCTAGTGACTGTATTTTCTTCTTTATAAATACCAAAGCAGTAATATAATGAAAGTCAATATATTTTACTAGAAGATTTCAGTATAATTATGTCTGTAGCAATATAATGCTGTATAAGTCAGCATGGCCTAGAGATTAAACCAATCTAGCGTAGAGACAGTAATGGCTCCCAAACTGTATGAGATAAGGAACTCTATGCCCAGGTCCAGAGCAAGGCGTAAGCCTAAGCCAAACACCTTAGCAACGCAGAGCAAATTTTTGTAGTACATACTATAAGATTGTAAAAGACCTGGGACACAGCTGAGTACTCTCCCCCACTTTACCCTTTCAGCAAAAAAAAGCCCAACTCCCTCCCTTCCCAAAAAAAAAGATCCAGCAATAATATTTATGCTCAAAACAACACAAATCATCCTGGCCCCTCCCAGAACAGCTCCGCCCCAAAACATATATTCCTTCTCCCTTCCTCAGCACATATCACTATGCACCTCAATTCATCCTTCTAACACAAATACTATTCCCCTAAATCCTCCTTCAGACAAGTCCGCAAAGGCAAGACATTGAGACTTTTCCTAATAGGCTGATGTAATAAAACCTGGACGCAGGTAGTGAGCTCATCCCTTCTCCTCCTCTATTCCAGGAAACCAATAGGGTTTGAGCAGTGCCCCAATTAGAATATGACAGCTTTCAGACCTGGGACATTTTTTAACACAGGGACACATTTGGGGACATTTTATATATAGGGACAGGTTTCTAAAATTGGGGAATGCCCCTAGAAATTGAGGCTCTCTAATCAGGCTATTATAAAGACGCCCCCCGAAGACGTAATTCTCATGAAACATACGTCGGTCGGCGTAGCCTGGTCACGTTTGCTGTATGCCCTTATCTCCTGGCGTCCTGTAAGAGAGCTAGCAGCCGACACAAGCCTTCACGTCCTACATGGAAGTGTGGTGACCTGATCCTTGGATCGATACTAATAAGTCTGCAGCCCCAGTGCCGGGATGGGCACTTTTTAATGTAAGTGGCCATTTGGCCCATGCTGTTTTATTTTTTTAATTTTTCTTATTTTTCTTATTAAACCGGTTGCACCCTTTTGAGGGGTGAGGTAAGTAAAATGGGGATTTGGGGGGGGGGCGGTACCGTCAGATGTTTTTAGCAAATTTCCCCAATGGGTTGCATAACTGAACCTCTGGATTCTTCTTAGTAACAAAGCAAGAAATTACTTCTGCTGTCTATCCATGTAGATAATTGAAGGCCCTGGTAAGATCCACCCATACTTAATTTTACTGCAAGACAATCATCAATTGATCTGGACTTTGCTGATTAATTTAACCACTTTTTGTTGTTTTGTATGTTCAGTGACCCTCACTTTCATATACTCACTAATCAGTTTTTTATTGCACTCACTAATGATTATTATTAATTTATTATTTACCACTCCATCACTTTATATGAATGTATTCACTTAGGCTCCATGCACACTGGACTTAAAAAACGTTGATTCTACAGGTGTTTGACGTTTTTTTCTCCTGCCTCTAGAAGCACTTCTATTGTGCTTTATGTGTCTTTGCACATTATTGACTGTTACAGGCATTTTCTGTCAGGGACGTTCAGAGGCAGGAAAAAAAACCTTCTCTATCGCGTTTTCTGGAAGAGTTTAGAAGCTGTAAAAACGTCAGTCTCTCCTAAACTCTCCTAAACTCCTCTCAACTCCCCTGAAAGTCAAGTGCCAACGTTTTTTTAGGTCTGTTGTGGGAGTAAAAACTTTTGCAGAGGCGAGTGTAGTGCAAAAAACGCCTATAAACTAAACTCTCATAGACTCGCCTAAACTCTCATAGACTCGCCTAAACTTTGTACAATATGCTTTTATTTTGTATCTTTTATGCCACGTTTTTTAAGCTAAAAACGTTGATGTTTTTTCTGCTCCTAGTGTGCATGGAGCCTTTTTGTTTGTTCCACTTGTTTTAAGCATATATTTATATGTTAATAAGTCACTTGTCTATCCAATTAAATTTGTTAGAGCGCCCTCTACCACACTCACATATATTATAAAGGTTATTTATTTGACTTACAAACTGGGTGCTAAATTTATAATTATTAATAGGTTAAGGTGCTTTTTGGTTTTGGTTGTCTTTGGCCAGATTTTTGTGGTACTGCATTCGAGGATCATTGTTTGCCATTCTTCCTATTTGAGGGTTTTAGCTCCTGGCTTGAGCATGTTAGTGTATTATGCCTGCACCACTATGTCACGGTTATATGCAGAAGTGGGCAAAGAATTTGTCTGGTGTTATCTCCTTGTTATCAATACCACTTTGAGCAGCACACTCACACCCCCTTAAAGGAACACTAAAGTTAAATCTTTATTTTTTTGTAAAATAACAAACATTACCTCCACTGTGCAGCTCGTTTTGCGCAGAGTGTCCCCGAACCCTGTATTCTGGGGTCCCTCAGCGGCTGTCTCGGCTCCTCCTCACAAGAGCTTTCCACCTTCATGTGAGAGAGCGGGCATGGTGGAAATCTTTTGCGGGTGCGCTGTATCACTCGCCCCCGGTGCGCCACGTCATCGGATGTAATTGACAGCAGCGCCAGCTTTTTGCCATTTTTGCCAAAATACATTAGCAGGTCACATTGGGGAGATTTACTAAAACTAGTGCACACAGAATTTGGTGCAGCTGTGTATACTGACCAATCAGCTTTTAACTTAAGTTTGTTCAATTAAGCTTTGAAAATAAAACCTAAAATATGATTGGCTGCTAGGCACAGTTGCACCAGATTCTCTGTGCTCCAGCATTAGCAAATTTCCTCAATGGGTTGCATAACTGAACCTCTGGATTCTTCTTAGTAACAAAGCAAGAAATTACTTCTGCTGTCTATCCATGTAGATAATTGAAGGCCCTGGTAAGATCCACTCATACTTAATTTTACTGCAAGCAGGTGTATTTATACTACAGGTCTATGACTTTGGCTAAGAGTGGACCTATCTTCTTTCATAGAAACATTGGCCGGGATTCAGAAAGCTTTTACGGCGGCGTATCTCCAGATACGCCGCCGTAATTTCAAATCCGCGCCGTTGCATCTTTATGGTGATTCAGAAAGGCAGTTACGCCTGAATTTTTCCAAGATACGACCGACCTAAGTCTCTTACGCCGTCGTGTCTTGTGTGTATATTTACGCTGGCGTCTAGAGGCATCAATTCAGGAACATACTTGTGCCTGGCGTATTACTATACACCGTTTACGTAAGGCGTATGACCGGAAATGTTACGTTGTTTACGCACGGCTGTGCGTAAGTTACGTTCACGTCGTAGGCAGTGTTTGGCGTGTCTTAGGCATTCTATCTGACGTGCGCACTGGGTTACGTCCACGGATGGCGCATGCGCCGTTCGTTCGGCCATGCATCTACATGGGGTCATGCTTCATTATCATACAACACGCCCCCTACCTGCCTACTTTGAAATACGCGGGCTTACACCGGCCCATTTACGCTACGCCGCCGTAACTTAGGGCACAAGTTGTTTCTGAATACGGTACTCGCCTCTCTCTATATGAGATGCGATATTCCCCCCCGAAAGATACGCCAGTCTTTCTGAATCCTGGCCATTATGTTTCTGGTTGACATCCATTTGGATGAGTTTTGTTGCCGAGACCCATACACATTACATTTTATAGATAAACACAACGCTAGGTCTCATTACATTTAAATGTTGTGGCTCTACTCAAATATTTGCATGACATAAATGTGTTGCATAGATCATCTTTGCAATGCATTCTGACCTGACTAATTTACCTATTGAAGTTTATTTTGCCTTGGATGGATATCCTACATTCCATATATTACTTGTTTTGGCATTCACCTGAGGGGTTTAAAACGCTAAGTATTGCGGTCTTCAGTGCTTTTTTTGCATGTAACTTTAGATGACAATCACTTTGAAACGTGTTGTATGGTGCGTGCCATTTCTAATCATTTAAGTAGAAAATCTGCATGAGCAGCAACCACACTGTTTGTTTTTGAGAACAATCAGTTCCAATACTTTGACATTTGCTAAGCAATTCACTATTTATGAGTCTAACAACATATGAGACAATACAATCTCCAGGAGTTTATAATATATGTTTTCTAAACATTAAGTACTCTGGCGAGATGTTTTTTTTATATATATCTTATTATAATTACCTGCACGGTGACAGTCAAGGATACAAGCATTGTAAAGCACAAAGCATTGTGCTCTAATGTGTCGCTTTATACTTTTACTTTCAGGTGGAGCTTATGATCTTTCCAGTATATTATATATGGCTGATTAACAGTTTTTGTACAATTTCATAATAAATTAATGTTTATGAAGCTACATACTAAACATAATATATGATATAAACATATATTTATATATATATACCGTATATATATATATATATATATATCCTGTTAGACAAGTTAATAGTCTATGCACTTAGGCCCAGATTCACAAAGCACTTAAGTGCAAATTTGGCGTATCTGTGCGCCAGACCCACAAACCAACATACGCCTAAAAACTGGCCACCCTACGTCGATGTAGCTTACATATGCCGGTGTAGCGTGGGCGCACTTTTCGTCTGGACGCATGTTGCTGCTCCCATTGATTAGGCATTCAAACGGCGAAATAAGGAAATACAGCGATTCACAAACGTACGTGCACTCGACGCATGCTACTCGAGGTGTGCGTAAGTTGTAAGTCCAGCGTAAAGTTATTCCCCATAGATGAGGTGCAACCCGGCAACAGACATGCAAAGGTCTGCACCAGAGTACACAGGCCGGCGTATTGGGCATACGTTGTGTTCACGGCGTACGTGGTGATCCGGTGTAGCTTAGGCAGTTGTGCCGGCGTGGTGCTGCCCAGAACCAAAAATGTTCTTACAAGCTACCAGCATGATCATTGATGAGGAAAAGGATAGTCACTCAGCATAACAGGATAGTCACTCAGCATCAGCATAGGTAGTCTTGAAGGGATCTGACATTAAAAAAAAAAAAAAATTATTTACATCAGCAACAGGTGCTTGGTAGCTGGTGGTGATCCAAGCCTGATTCATTTTTATGAAGGTCAGTTGATCGACCGAGTCGGTGGAGAGGCGCACCCTGTGATCGGTTACAAAGCCTCCAGCAGCACTGAATGTGTGTTCCCGAAAGAAAGCTGGATGCAGGACAGGCCAGTAGCTCAATTGCATACTGTGCAAGCTCTGACCAGTAATCCATCCTCAAGACCCAGTAAGCCATAGGATTTTTGGTGGGAAAGGTGTCCAAGTCTGATCTTGCCCCTAGGTATTCCAGCACCATGTAAAACAGACGCTGGCGATTTGCTGGAACCGGTCATACCTTGGGTCTGCGGACTAAAAAATTGTCTGAACACATCAGTCAGATGGCCACCTTCTCCACCGCTCCTTCTGTGGCTGACTGAAGCCTCAGCAAAATGTTGTCCAGGACCAGGATTTTGTAACCTTCCAGTTTCTGGGAACGCGTTGCACAGACATTTCTGCAAGGCCTCCTGAAGATGTTTCATCTTCTGCTCCCTCTGCACCGGCATGATAAGGTCCGCAACCTTACTCTTGTAACATGGATCAAGGAGGGTCAGTAATGATCTCTCTCCTTGATAGCACAAATACGAGGATCCTTCCTCAGACTGTGCAGGATCAGGGAGGCCATACAGTGTAGGTTTGCTGAGGCATTCAGTGCAGAGTCCTCTGGGTGACTGAGGATGACAGGATCCGCAGCTACCTCTGGGTCACTGAGGATGACAGGATCTGCTGATGCTGACTGCTAGGCTCCACCTCCATGCTGTCACAATCCTCCTCCTCCTCCTCCTCTTCCTGTGTGATGGGCGGGTAAGCAGGAACACTGTCTGGATAAAGGGGGTCTTGAGAGGTAAGGAAGTCCTCCTCTTCCTCCCTCTGTTCTGCCTCAAGGGCCCTGTCCATTATTCCATGCAGCGTGTGCTCCAACAGGTGGATAAGAGGGACAATGTCACTGATGCATGCACAGTCACTGCTCACCATCCTCATGGCCTCCTCAAATGGTGACAGGACAGTACATGCATCCCTGATCATGGCCCACTGTCGTGCGGAAAAAAAACCCTAAGCTCTCCTGAACCTGTCCTGCTGCCATATTGGCACAGATACTCATTGAGGGCCCTCTGCTGCGTGTGCAGCTGCTGCAGCATGGCCAACATAGAGTTCCATCTGGTGGGCATGTCACAGATTAGGCGGTTCTTGGGCAGGTTGTATTACTTTTGGAGGTCTGCCAGCTGAGCACTGGCATTATATGACAGTCGGAAATGCACACAGAGGTTCCTGGCCTGCTTCAGGATATCCTGTAAGCCCGGGTACCTGCTCATGAACCACTGCACCACCAAGTTAAGAACATGAGCAAAATAGGGCACATGGATCAGTTGTCCTTGTCACAGGGCGGAGAGGAGGTTTTTGCCATTGTCGCAAACCACCATTCCTGGCTTAAGCTGGCATGACGTCAACCACCTCTGAGCCTGCCCTTGTAGAGCTGACAGAACCTCTGGCCCAGTGTGGTCCCCAAGCACACCAGCTCAAGCACCGCATGGCATTTTTTTGCCTGCGTACCTGCGTAGCCCCTTGAACGCCTACGGAGCACCGCTGGTTCCGAGGAATCATCAGCACAGGAAGAGGCCACAGAGGAAGAAGAAGAGGAGGGGGTGGAGGAGAGAGGTGTGTCACAACCAGTAGTAGCATTTTGGAGGCGTGGTGGCGGAACAAACTCCAACACTACTGTACCTTGTCCTGTGTCCTTCCCAGCTGCCAGTAGAGTCACCCAATGCACCGTGAAAGATAGGGAACGTCCCTGTCCATGCCTGCTGGACCATGAGTCAGCGGTAATATGCACCTTACCACTAACCGTCCTGTCCAGCGAGGCATGGACATTGCCTTCCACATGCCGGTAGAGAGCCAGAATTGCCTTCTGTGAGAAAAAGTGGCGTTTGGGAACTTGGCACTGAGGTACCACACATTCCACAAACTTACGGAAGGGGGCAGAATCTACCAACTGAAAAGGCAGCAGTTGAAGTGCTAGCAATTTAGCTAAGCTAGCATTCAACCACTGGGCATGTGGATGGCTGGAAGAGAACTTCTTTTTTGCGCTGCAGCAGCTGGGCCAGGGAAATTTGCCTGTTACAATCTGACTCCAGTGTACCGATAGTAGATTGCCCGCAAGTACTTGGCTGTGACACACCTAATTCTACACCTTCAGTCCTATCAGTGCAGGCTTCAGAGAGGACTGAGGGTATAATGGGGTTGGGGATCCAAGCTGATGAGGAGCAAGGAGAGGTCTGCTTGGTTCTTTGGTGTGGGTCTTTGAGGTACGCTTGCCAACGAACTGCATGGCTGGTCGACATATGTCTGGTCAAGCATGTGGTTCCCCAGCGGGTGATGTCTTGCTCACGCGAGATAGGATTGAGACAGCGGTGAGATCTGATGCACTCGTCTCAAAAAAAGCCCACACCAAAGAACTTTTGGAATAATGCTGAGAGACAGCAGCGCCCTGCACATTGTAACGACTCTGCTATGTGAATGTACTAATTGAATAGGATCTCAGCTGCAGAGGCTTCTCAGGCGTAACCACCAGTTCACTCTCTATTCATTCAGAGAGTTTGGGGTTTAACTCATCACAGCCTCTAAATGGTAGACAACATAAAGGTTAGCGAAGCCTATTCCAGCATAAGCATCAGCTACTAAAGAAGACAAAGTAAAGTTTCCACAATACACGGTAGCACAGATAAATGCAATGTGATACAGAAGTACCCCGGTTCTATAATATAGTGGGGCTGGAGATTGGCAGTAGGTACTTGTTATTTTCTTACTTCATACTGCAAAACACATATAGTTGTTCAGCTCAGTCCATAAGAGATTGGAATCTCCTTACAGTGACACTGATGGCATAGACCTGGTATTTCCCTAATGACAGGGAGGACAGGATATGGATAACAATGATTGCTGTATAACTTGTTATGGTACTTGCGGTTCTGCTGGGGGTAGTGGTGCTTAGTTAGTCTCAAGCAGGGAAGGTGTACGGAGATCCCAGAGTGCTGGAAGGAGGAGATCCGGATGATGGCTAAGTGGTATCCGTATTGCGGTATGCAAGCTAGCGTATGTGGCGTTCCCAGGTGACGGCAGGCGTTCGACAAAATAACGGAACACCCTGCCGTCATCTCTATGGGGTTTAAATAGCCGCAAAGTCGCGGGGAATGGGAGGAGGACGCTGAGTCGCACTTCCGCGTTCCAGCGTGCAGTGCAGACATCCGCTCACCGGAAGTGACGCGGACGTCTTGTAGAACGGAGCGCAGCTGCTAGAATAGGGTACAGCTGCGCTCGTTCTGCACAGTGTAACAGCAGGGATGTTACATACTCCCCTCCTCAAGGGAGCATCTCTGGTGCTCCCAGTAAGAGAGGGGCGATTAGGGTACCTCCGATGAAATTGTTTGATCAGACGAGGGGCATGTATGTCTGAGGAATCTTCCCAAGAGTCATCGAGTTGATCATAACCTTGCCAGCGTATCAAGTATTGTAGGGTAGAACCACGCTTCCTGGAATCTAAGATCTTTTCAACCTCGTATTCAGTTTCACCAAGCACTTCCACTGGAGGAGGGGGGCATGGTTTCCTGTTAGGGAATGGATTGGGGACAAAAGGTTTAATGAGTGAGACATGAAATAAGGGATGGACTTTTCAATCTGGGGGCAGAAGCAATTTAACAGCGTTAGGATTGATGACATGAGAAATTGGGAATGGACCAGTGAATTGACTGCCAAGTTTTTTTGAGGGTATCTTGAGATGAAGATTTCGGGTGGAAAGCCAAACCAAATCCCCGATTTTATATTCGGGAGGTACAGATCTGTGAGCATCATAATATTGTTTTTGTCTTTGCTGAGCAAGTTCTAGGTTGGACCGTAAAATGCCCAGTGTTTCTTTTAGATTAGAGAGATAATGATCAACTGCTGGAACAGTATCTGGAGGGAAAGTGGATGGTAGACTGTTGGGGTGGAAGCCATAATTGGCAAAGAATGGTGTGAACCGAGATGAAGAACTGGTGGAATTGTTATAGGCAAATTCAGCCAGGGGAAGTAAATGGAACCAATCATCTTGAAGGTGTGTACAGTAACATCGTAGGTACTGTTCAAGGATTTGGTTAACACGTTCTGTCTGTCCATTTGTTTGAGGGTGGTAGGCAGTGGACATTCGGTGGTCAATGTGTAGAGCGTTACATAGGGCTTTCCAGAACCTAGAGATGAATTGAGATCCACGATCCGAAATGATTTGAGAGGGAATTCCATGAAGTTTGAGAACATTGTTAATGAAAGCCTTCGCTGTCTCGAGGGAAGTAGGCAACTTCTTTAAGGGAATAAAGTGCGCCATCTTTGTTAAGAGATCTACTGTTACCATGATGGTGTTTGCACCGTTTGACCGAGGGAGGTCAACTATAAAATCCAATGAAACAACTTCCCAGGGTCTATTAGGTACTGGGATGGAGGCTAGTAGACCGAAAGGGGGTTTCCTTGAATGCTTGTTACGAGCACAAATTTCACATGAGCTGACATACTGATGGATAGTATTAGACAGATGGGGCCACCAATAGTCTTTTTTAACAAGATGAGTGGTTTTGCGGATACCAGGGTGTCCGGCTAAAGGAGAATCATGGAGATGTTTGAGAAGTAAAAGTTGTAATTTGGGTGGAACATAAATTCTGTTGTGCAATGTATAAACACCATCAGGTTGCCTAATGAGATCTTTTGGTAAGCTAGAGAGATCTTGGGATAGAGTCTGGGAGAGTAACTGTCTGAAGGAGGTGGTAACTCCAATGAAACGGTTTGGAGGAATGATAGAGAGCTGAGGAATCTCAGTGGATTGGTCTTCATTCATACGGGATAGGGAGTCAGCTTTGATGTTTTGTGAACCAGGCCTATAGGATATAAAAAAATCAAACCTATCAAAGAATAGACTCCACCTAACCTGACGGGCGGAGAGTGTCTTACAAGCTTTCAGATGTTGTAAATTACGGTGGTCCGTAAGGATGGTTATTGGGTGAGTGGAACCCTCCAGTAGATGCCTCCAGTTCTCAAATGCATCTTTAATTGCAAGGAGTTCCTTTTCCCCAATAGGGTAGTTCTTTTCAGCTTGTGATAGTGTCCTGGAGTAAAAAGCTACTGGGTGTAGAGGCTCAGATAAGGTTGGACGTTGGGAAAGTATAGCTCCCAAGGCATAGTGGGAGGCATCAACTTCTAGTGTAAAGTGGTACGAAGGATTAGGCAGTTGAAGAATGGGAGCCGAAGTGTAACAGAGCTTAAGAGAGTCAAAAGACTTCTGGGCTTCCTTTGACCAGGTGAATGGTGTCTTTGTGCTGGTTAAAGCACTCAATGGTTTGACAATGGCTGAAAAGTTTTTGATAAACTTGCGGTAGTAGTTTGAAAAACCAAGAAAACGTTGAAGAGCTTTTCTAGAGTGAGGAACTGGCCAGGAGATAATACAGTCCACTTTGGAACGATCCATCTGGATGCCTTGAGGTGTAATTTGGTAACCAAGGAAGGAAATACTAGACTGGCTGAACACACATTTTTCAAGTTTGGCCTATAAGGAATGTGTTCTAAGTCTGGCCAGTACCCAACGAACATGTTTAGTGTGTTCCTCAAGGGTGTCAGAATAGATCAAGATGTCATCCAAGTAAATTACTACAAAGATATCAAGGAGATCCCGGAATATGTCATTTATGAACCACTGGAATGTAGCAGGTGCTTTGCAAAGTCCGAATGGCATTACAGTGTATTCAAAAAGACCATATCGAGTTTTGAAGGCAGTCTTCCACTCGTCTCCAGGACGAATCCTGATTAAATTGTAGGCACCCCTGAGGTCTAATTTTGTGAACATTTTTGAGGTTTGAAGACGTTCGATGAGTTCGGGAATGAGGGGTAATGGGTAGCGGTTCTTTACAGTGATACTGTTGAGGGATCGGTAATCTATTATGGGCCGGAGAGAGCCATCCTTATTTTTAACAAAGAACATGGCAGCACTTGCGGGTGAAGTGGAAGGTCTAATAAAGCCCTTTTTTAAGTTATCATCAAGATAAACTTTAAGGTGCACCAATTCTGGTTGTGAAAGCGGATAGATGCGAGCAGTTGGGATCGGACTGTCAGGAATGAGATCAATCGGACAGTCATATATACGATGGGGAGGGAGTTTCTCTGTCTTAGTTTTACTGAAAACATCTGAGAAGTCATGTAGATAACTAGGGAGAACTTCAGAGTGAACTTCTGTGGAGAGAATCGTATATATATGGGGTAACAAGTCTGCCTGCAATATGTGGAGTTTAGACTGAGTGAGTGATTAGACCATATGAAAGTTGGTTGATGGAGTATTAACCAAGGTAGACCGAGAACTATTGGAAATAATGGAGATGGAATAATGTCAAAGACAAGGGTCTCAGTATGGTTGTTCCCACAAGTGACCAGTAGGGGAGAGGTTTGAGAGGATATTGGTCCAGAATTGGAACTAGAGACATCAATAAAAGTGACAGTGAGAGGTCTTTGCTTAAGCACACAAGGAATTTTATTGGATTTTAAATCTCTAAATCAATAAAGTTGCCGCAGGCACCGGTGTCGACCATCGCGTCAATGCTGGTTCTATGATGATCCCACTGTAAGGTAAGAGTAATGGAGATAAATCGATTAGTGGTAGTTCCCGGTGGGTTGGTTTTACAAATGTTAGATATGGTACCTTCAGAGTTCCTCTTGAGGAGTGGACAACTGGATACCATGTGGTCTGGAGCGGAGGAGTATAGACAGAGGTTATGAGCTCTGCGACGTTGTTTCTCGGCCAGTGATAAAGGACCTCTGACAGTTCCGAGTTCCATGGGAACCTCCTTAGGTGGTGACTTGGACCTCCTGAGGGGTGGAGGAAGATAAGTGTTCCCACGTTCAGCCTTCCTTTCTCGGAGGCGTCGGTCAATGGTGAGAGATAGGTGCATGAGATCCTCTAAAGATGGAGGGAGTTCAACGCGAGCAATCTCATCTTTCATAGGTTCAGAGAGGCCTAATCGAAATTGATTACGGAGTGCAATATCTGTCCACTGGGTCTCTCGGCTCCAACACTTAAACTCTGAAATGTAGTCCTCTACAGGTCTTTTCGCTTGTTTGAGATTCCTAATTGTGTCCTCTGCTGTAAGCTGTTTATTGGGATCCTGATATAGAAGTGACATCTCATCCAGGAAAGTATTAAATGCCCCTAATAGGTCACCATGTTCTTCCACATAAGCATCAGCCCAGGCTCTAGGCTCACCCTTCAGGTAGGATACCAGGGTGAGAATTCTAACCCTGTCAGAGTAATAGGTGCGGGGGCGCAATTCAAACATGAGGCGACAAGAACTAATGAACTGGCGGAAAAGCTTTCGGTCCCCTGAAAAGGGTTCTGGGGGGCAAACCTTAGGCTCAGGTCTCTCCCTGGGTTGTGCTAAGTTTTGATTACGTAGGGCCTCATTTTCTAAACGAAGATCGTTCATAGAAGCGGTGAGGGTGTCAACTCTTTGTGAAAGTCCAACTAGGTGGTTAGCAAGCTCTGCTGGATCCATCACTTCTGTTAAAGGGGTTCCGTTATTATGTAACGACTCTGCTATGTGAATGTACTAATTGAATAGGATCCCAGCTGCAGAGGCTTCTCAGGCGTAACCGCCAGTTCACTCTCTATTCATTCAGAGAGTTTGGTGTTTAACTCATCACATAGCAAAAAAACAGGATGCGCTAGAACTTATTATTAACAGACAAACAAACTTAGTGTCCATGGATAGTAATCATAAACTACTGAACAAAAATAGTGTCCATAAGTGATAAAACAGAGGATTAGTGTCCAACTGATCCTATTTGGACCAGTAATAAATATATTAATGTATTTAAAAAAAAACACCAGTGAGAAAATTGTGATGTTGACAATAAACGTGGTGACATTCAAAGAAGTGCTGATAGTAGATCCTCCACCATGCAGAAAGTACTAACTGCTTACCGGAACACCGGTGGTCTCTTAACAAAAAGAAGACCCCAGAAAGCATATATGTACCCAATGGAGGAAGGTGGTAGACCAGGTGAGTTATCGATCCCCTTCAGGTTGGAAACTCGGAACCAAATGCCAGGGAAAAGCAAAAAAGGCCACAATAGTGTAACAACGTCTTAAAAATTTATTTTAAAAAAAGCCAAAAACACACTTACATAAAATAAAGGCATGTCAGTGGTATGCTGGGACTCCGGCCGGAAGCGATCCATGCAAATACTTGACCCGTCCAAACGAGGTATGGGAAGAGATAAACAGTGGGGGATGAACCGATGAGAAACACTATCCCGCCCGACCGGTTTCGCGACAAATCGCTTAATCATGGGGCACGGGTAACACACCGGGTCATCCCCCTTTATAGGTCTCGGTACAAACATCAAATAACGTCAGTGGTGACGTCAGTCGCGATGCGCGCGCTCGCAACCGAAATCGCGTGCGCGCGTCGCGTTGAACAAATACAAAACTTTAACAACATAGCCGGACACATACACATCCAGCTGAGAATGGAGGAAGTGCCTGGCCAATCAATGCGAGCCCGCCTTGCGCCGTCTCCCAATCAGCAACGGCGCGGGGCGGGTAGTGGGAGGTCACGTGATCATAACACAGCGTCGCGCATCTGTAGATGCGCCGAGTGAAGATGACGTCGGGTCACGTGACAGGGGCCACCGTATCGCAAGCAGGAAAACGTCACAGGAACCGCCACGTCACACATCCGCGTGCACCCCCAACAGATCAACAGCATCGCGCACCTGCAGATGCGCCGAGAGTGCGTGACAGCAGGTCACATGACAGAGGCATATGACACCGCGTCACGTATCTACGTACAAACCCGGCGCCGCCTATACAGATCGCAGGGCAAAATCAAAACGGGCGGACCGGGGAGTCACATGACCCAGCAGATAGCGTCACGGGGCCGCGCGAATCGACAGCACCGCTAAACTGAGACAGTGCTATCAATCCGCGGTGCACACCAGCTCATTGGGGTGACCAATCAGTTAAAAAATAATAAACAGAACCGCATCTCATTTGCAAGGATCGCCAGGCCAGGAGTGGTCCCACTCTTACAGGGCTAACAAATAAATTAACACATGAGATTAACAGTACATGTATAAAAACTGCTGAGTAATTACAAGACAGCAGCATATAAAATAAATAAAAACAAAGTACACTGAGATCCCATGGAAATGTAGCAAAAATGATGCGGAAGTCATAATAGAGGACCACAGCAGTCAAGATACAAGAAATTCCAACAGATTACAAACATACGCAAATAGATATACTCACAGTTCAAAACCCCCCCTTGATGTATGGCATACAGACACAGGCCAATGCATGGTCAATGTGTATATGCCAACCCAAAAAAAGGAGCAATATTCAAATTACTATATGTGGGAACACCCAGCTGTCATTGGATGGTGGTTATAACACAAAAATAAACGAGAGAGAGCCCTAAATTAGGAATTATTAATAAAGGCATTAATGTCTGTATCTATGTTTAAACCAAAAGGCACAAAAGTTTTTGCTCGGTATATCCAAGACATTTCTTGTCTGGAAATCTCTCTAACGAGATTGCTCCCTCTCCAGTGGGGACGATATTTATCAATCCCGATAAATAATGTGTTCGAGGGATCTCTGTTATGTTTGAGATCATAATGTCTCGAGACAGAGTGTTTCTCAAAGCCACTTCTAATCTTTGAGATATGTTCATTCAGTCTCACAGATAGCGCTCTTTTGGTCCGTCCTATATATTGTAGGCCACATGGACATTGTATAAGGTAGACCACCCCCTTAGACGCGCAAGTTATAAACTGGTCGATTTCAAATGACTGCTGGGTAGCTGTGGACTGGAACTAACTGATCTTCCTTCCTCTACATGAATTTAGGGTGCAGACTTGGCACCTCTTACACCTATAGTACCCTATAAGGTTGTCAAAAAAGGTCCTAGATGCTTTAGGAGGGTCATGAACACTTGGGGCGATTCGATTACCAACCGTGGAGACACCCTTAAAAATCACATTAGGTTTCTTTGGGAGAATGGGAGCCAAAACCTGATCTGTTGCAAGAATGTGCCAATGTTTTTGTATCAACTTTTTGACACTATAGTGCTGTGCAGAAAAGGTGGTTATGAATGGTATGGCAAATTTATCATTCGCAGCTCCCTTATCCTTGTCAGCCAGCAGTACAGAGCGGTCTACATTACTGGCCTTCTCCAGTGCCTGATGTAACGAATGTGACTCGTATCCCTTCTCCTGGAACCTTGTTGATAATACCAAAGCCTGACTTTCAAAAGTACAAAGATCAGAACAGTTACGTCTTAGACGCAAAAATTGTCCTAAAGGTACTGATTTCAGCAGCCAGTTGGGAGATGACAACTGTCAAGAGGTATATAGGCATTCCGATCCGTTGGCTTGAAGTAAGTTGATGTTACAAACTTGCCTCGCTCAACGGTAATCTGAAGGTCTAAGAAATGGATGGAATGTTGGCTGGTCTCAAAATTAAACTTGATACCCTTGCTGGTATTTTCATTTAAACCTGACATATAATCACGTAGGTCAGCCTCACAACCGTCCCACAGGAGGAGGACGTCATCGATGTACCTTGCCCAGAGAAGAATCTCCGGACGGCGACAGGTGTCGATGACATCCTCCTCCCATTTGGCCATGAAGAGGTTAGCCAAACTGGGGGCATATTTAGCCCCCATAGCTACCCCTCTATCTTGTCGATAAAACAAGTTATCGCACAGAAAGTAATTATGAGTAGCTGCATATTTCAACAGCAACATAATAAAATCAATCTGTGCTTTGATAAGTCCCGATTGTCTCTCCAAATGAAGGAGTACTGCCTCAAAGCCCAATTCATGTGGTATAATCGTGTACAAAGATGTCACGTCTGCTGTGACCAACCAGATGCCTGGTTTGGGTGTAAGCCCGTCAAGGATATTAATCACCTGTTTGGTGTCTTTGATATAAGACGGTATCTTTTGTACCATTGGTTGTAAAAAAGAGTCTATATACTTGCCCACCCGGGACGTAATGGAGTCTATCCCACTCACAATTGGACGACCGGGGGGCAAGTAAGGCTCTTGTGCACCTTCGGAAGATAGTAAATGACAGGCGTCCGTGGGGCGCTCGGTACTAGAAAAAAGGCCTCTTTTTTAGTGAGAATCCCACTCTTCAGACCCTGTTTTACCAGTGTATCTAGTTCCTTCTTATAGGAATTAAGGGGATCCCTGTTGAGGGGGGTGTAGGTATCCGTATCATCCACCAACCTGTGCATCTCCTTTAAGTAGTCACAGTGGTTAAGAATCACTATACCCCCCCCCCTTGTCAGCTGGTCGAATGACCAGGGATTTGTTTTCACACAGAGATTCAAGGCCCTTCTGAAGGTCCCTATTCATCCTATGTTTTTTTATCTTAAGACCCTCCAAATCATCAAGTATTACATCCCTAAAGACCCTAATGCTAGGGGCTAAAGAGCCTGGTGGATTAAAAAGAGAAGCATTCGACAGAGTTGAATGCTTGAAAACACTAGTCGTACCTTGCCCAGACATAGGGTTAGTGAGAAAATGTCTTTTAACACTAAGTCTCCTCGCAAATTTGTGTACATCCATGTATGTTTGAAATTTACTGAGGTTTCTGGGGGGCGCATATTTTAAACCCTTGTCCAGCAATTTAAGTTCAGTCGTGGATAGTGAATGGTCACTAAGATTGTAGATACCCACTCCTATGTTCTTTTTCGTTTTGGACGACTGGGCCCTCCTCCCCCCTCTAGTCCCTCTCTTCGTTTTAAGGTGACTCCCTTGGTGGGAGGGGCCCCTCGAAAATCCCAATTTTGGTTAGAGATGTTGTAAGGTAAATTCGGAGGATGGTCGTATCTCACATGCCCATTACTCAAGTCTGGATAATTGCGGTTAAACACAAATGGGTTATGATTGAAATTACCCGCATTATGGCTTATCCCTGTGGGTGCCACATAACCCCTGGAATCAAATCCAGACAGGGGAGCAAAAGGGTTATGTGTGGGTATGTTAAAACCAAGATTACTCTGACCGGCCTCTTGTTGTAAACCAAAATTATGGTTCCCAAACCCCATATTGGGTGGGGGGAACCGATAATCTGGGCCCTTGTCCCATGACTGGGGGGCCGAGAAATGGTCGTAGTAAGCTCCCTGACGATTGGGAAAGCTCCCCCTCGGGGTGCCCCCGGAGGTAGCTGCCCTCGGGTTGTTCCCTCCAGGAGGACCCCGGCTTTTTTTGGGGTTCCCATTGAAACTACCAGAGGCTTTCTGGCGGGGGGGGGGTGAGTGTGGTTCCCAATTTGTGGTACTGGAGCAAAACTGCTCACACCCTCAGATTGAGAGGTAGTGTCCATCCCTAACTCACCCTCCCTTTTATCTGATATTTTCCTCTGCCATTGGAAGACCAAATTAGTATTATAGTCTTCACTATCGCGGAGAAATTTCTTTTTCTTTTTAGTTTTTTGTTCTTTTTCCTCCTTGTCCAGAAGTTTGAGCAGAGAGGAAGAATGATTATTATAGTCATCGCTGTTTTTATGGGGAACCAACAGTTCCCTGACTGATTTAATCTCATCATCAAGTCTGGCTAGTTTGTTGGCCCTCCTTTCCAGTAGGAAGCGCAAAAAAGCCACACCTGAGTCATTAAAATATTTGTACCAGCCCAGAAGATCCGAGTCACCTTCTTGCGGGGATACTTCCCATCTGAGGCCCCTAGGGACCATAGAGCCTTTAATATACGTTTCAAGGAACGCCACGTCCCATTGGGTATGTAGCTCTGACACTACTAAGTTTTTTAAACGCAAAAACAGACCACTGATATCAGATTCGGGAGCTATAGGGGTTGTGTCAAACACTCCCTCAACGTTAACCACTCTTAGAGCGGAAATCGAAAATATCCATATTTGCAATGGAAATAAAGCAGCAGTTGGAATTAGTACAAGAAAGTAAAGTGAAAAAGGGGAAGGTCAACTGCGCTAAGGCAAGCAAAGAAACAAAAAAACAAAGCAACAGAGTGCTGGTGATCTAAAGTGAAATTAGAAACTCAAAAGAAGCTGCACCTGACTGTAGTTACAAACACAGATAAACAAATAGCAAAAAAACAGGATGCGCTAGAACTTATTATTAACAGACAAACAAACTTAGTGTCCATGGATAGTAATCATAAACTACTGAACAAAAATAGTGTCCATAAGTGATAAAACAGAGGATTAGTGTCCAACTGATCCTATTTGGACCAGTAATAAATATATTAATGTATTTAAAAAAAAAACACCAGTGAGAAAATTGTGATGTTGACAATAAACGTGGTGACATTCAAAGTAGTGCTGATAGTAGATCCTCCACCATGCAGAAAGTACTAACTGCTTACCGGAACACCGGTGGTCTCTTAACAAAAAGAAGACCCCAGAAAGCATATATGTACCCCAATGGAGGAAGGTGGTAGACCAGGTGAGTTATCGATCCCCTTCAGGTTGGAAACTCGGAACCAAATGCCAGGGAAAAGCAAAAAAGGCCACAATAGTGTAACAACGTCTTAAAAATTTATTTTAAAAAAAGCCAAAAACACACTTACATAAAATAAAAGCAAACAGGCATGTCAGTGGTATGCTGGGACTCCGGCCGGAAGCGATCCATGCAAATACTTGACCCGTCCAAACGAGGTATGGGAAGAGGCAAACAGCGGGGGATGAACCGATGAGAAACACTATCCCGCCCGACCGGTTTCGCGACAAATCGCTTAATCATGGGGCACGGGTAACACACCGGGTCATCCCCCTTTATAGGTCTCGGTACAAACATCAAATAACGTCAGTGGCGACGTCAGTCGCGATGCGCGCGCTCGCAACCGAAATTGCGTGCGCGCGTCGCGTTGAACAAATACAAAACTTTAACAACATAGCCGGACACATACACATCCAGTTGAGAATGGAGGAAGTGCCTGGCCAATCAATGCGAGCCCGCCTTGCGCCGTCTCCCAATCAGCAACGGCGCGGGGCGGGTAGTGGGAGGTCACGTGATCATAACACAGCGTCGCGCATCTGTAGATGCGCCGAGTGAAGATGACGTCGGGTCACGTGACAGGGGCCACCGTATCGCAAGCAGGAAAACGTCACAGGAACCGCCACGTCACACATCCGCGTGCACCCCCAACAGATCAACAGCATCGCGCACCTGCAGATGCGCCGAGAGTGCGTGACAGCAGGTCACATGACAGAGGCATATGACACCGCGTCACGTATCTACGTACAAACCCGGCGCCGCCTATACAGATCGCAGGGAAAAATCAAAACGGGCGGACCGGGGAGTCACATGACCCAGCAGATAGCGTCACAGGACCGCGCGAATCGACAGCACCGCTAAACTGAGACAGTGCTATCAATCCGCGGTGCACACCAGCTCATTGGGGTGACCAATCAGAAGGCCAGTAATGTAGACCGCTCTGTACTGCTGGCTGACAAGGATAAGGGAGCTGCGAATGATAAATTTGCCATACCATTCATAACCACCTTTTTTGCACAGCACTATAGTGTCAAAAAGTTGATACAAAAACATTGGCACATTCTTGCAACAGATCAGGTTTTGGCTCCCATTCTCCCAAGAAACCTAATGTGATTTTTAAGGGTGTCTCCACGGTTGGTAATCGAATCGCCCCAAGTGTTCATGACCCTCCTAAAGCATCTAGGACCTTTTTTGACAACCTTATAGGGTACTATAGGTGTAAGAGGTGCCAAGTCTGCACCCTAAATTCATGTAGAGGAAGGAAGATCAGTTAGTTCCAGTCCACAGCTACCCAGCAGTCATTTGAAATCGACCAGTTTATAACTTGCGCGTCTAAGGGGGTGGTCTACCTTATACAATGTCCATGTGGCCTACAATATATAGGACGGACCAAAAGAGCGCTATCTGTGAGACTGAATGAACATATCTCAAAGATTAGAAGTGGCTTTGAGAAACACTCTGTCTCGAGACATTATGATCTCAAACATAACAGAGATCCCTCGAACACATTATTTATCGGGATTGATAAATATCGTCCCCACTGGAGAGGGAGCAATCTCGTTAGAGAGATTTCCAGACAAGAAATGTCTTGGATATACCGAGCAAAAACTTTTGTGCCTTTTGGTTTAAACATAGATACAGACATTAATGCCTTTATTAATAATTCCTAATTTAGGGCTCTCTCGAGCATTTATTTTTGTGTTATAACCACCATCCAATGACAGCTGGGTGTTCCCACATATAGTAATTTGAATATTGCTCCTTTTTTTGGGTTGGCATATACACATTGACCATGCATTGGCCTGTGTCTGTATGCCATACATCAAGGGGGGGTTTTGAACTGTGAGTATATCTATTTGCGTATGTTTGTAATCTGTTGGAATTTCTTGTATCTTGACTGCTGTGGTCCTCTATTATGACTTCCGCATCATTTTTGCTACATTTCCATGGGATCTCAGTGTACTTTGTTTTTATTTATTTTATATGCTGCTGTCTTGTAATTACTCAGCAGTTTTTATACATGTACTGTTAATCTCATGTGTTAATTTATTTGTTAGCCCTGTAAGAGTGGGACCACTCCTGGCCTGGCGATCCTTGCAAATGAGATGCGGTTTTGTTTATTATTTTTTAACTGATTGGTCACCCCAATGAGCTGGTGTGCACCGCGGATTGATAGCACTGTCTCAGTTTAGCGGTGCTGTCGATTCGCGCGGCCCCGTGACGCTATCTGCTGGGTCATGTGACTCCCCGGTCCGCCCGTTTTGATTTTGCCCTGCGATCTGTATACGCGGCGCCGGGTTTGTACGTAGATACGTGACGCGGTGTCATATGCCTCTGTCATGTGACCTGCTGTCACGCACTCTCGGCGCATCTGCAGGTGCGCGATGCTGTTGATCTGTTGGGGGTGCACGCGGATGTGTGACGTGGCGGTTCCTGTGACGTTTTCCTGCTTGCGATACGGTGGCCCCTGTCACGTGACCCGACGTCATCTTCACTCGGCGCATCTACAGATGCGCGACGCTGTGTTATGATCACGTGACCTCCCACTACCCGCCCCGCGCCGTTGCTGATTGGGAGACGGCGCAAGGCGGGCTCGCATTGATTGGCCAGGCACTTCCTCCATTCTCAGCTGGATGTGTATGTGTCCGGCTATGTTGTTAAAGTTTTGTATTTGTTCAACGCGACGCGCGCACGCGATTTCGGTTGCGAGCGCGCGCGCATCGCGACTGACGTCGCCACTGACGTTATTTGATGTTTGTACCGAGACCTATAAAGGGGGATGACCCGGTGTGTTACCCGTGCCCCATGATTAAGCGATTTGTCGCGAAACCGGTCGGGCGGGATAGTGTTTCTCATCGGTTCATCCCCCGCTGTTTACCTCTTCCCATACCTCGTTTGGACGGGTCAAGTATTTGAATGGATCGCTTCCGGCCGGAGTCCCAGCATACCACTGACATGCCTGTTTGCTTTTATTTTATGTAAGTGTGTTTTTGGCTTTTTTTAAAATAAATTTTTAAGACATTGTTACACTATTGTGGCCTTTTTTGCTTTTCCCTGGCATTTGGTTCCGAGTTTCCAACCTGAAGGGGATCGATAACTCACCTGGTCTACCACCTTCCTCCATTGGGTACATATATGCTTTCTGGGGTCTTCTTTTTGTTAAGAGACCACCGGTGTTCCGGTAAGCAGTTAGTACTTTCTGCATGGTGGAGGATCTACTATCAGCACTTCTTTGAATGTCACCACGTTTATTGTCAACATCACAATTTTCTCACTGGTGTTTTTTTTAAATACATTAATATATTTATTACTGGTCCAAATAGGATCAGTTGGACACTAATCCTCTGTTTTATCACTTATGGACACTATTTTTGTTCAGTAGTTTATGATTACTATCCATGGACACTAAGTTTGTTTGTCTGTTAATAATAAGTTCTAGCGCATCCTGTTTTTTTGCTATTTGTTTATCTGTGTTTGTAACTACAGTCAGGTGCAGCTTCCTTTGAGTTTCTAATTTCACTTTAGATCACCAGCACTCTGTTGCTTTGTTTTTTTGTTTCTTTGCTTGCCTTAGCGCAGTTGACCTTCCCCTTTTTCACTTTAACTCATCACAGCCTCTAAATGGTAGACAACATAAAGGTTAGCGAAGCCTATTCCAGCATAAGCATCAGCTACTAAAGAAGACAAAGTAAAGTTTCCACAATACACGGTAGCACAGATAAATGCAATGTGATACGGAAGTACCCCGGTTCTATAATATAGTGGGGCTGGAGATTGGCAGTAGGTACTTGTTATTTTCTTACTTCATACTGCAAAACACATATAGTTGTTCAGCTCAGTCCATAAGAGATTGGAATCTCCTTACAGTGACACTGATGGCATAGACCTGGTATTTCCCTAATGACAGGGAGGACAGGATATGGATAACAATGATTGCTGTATAACTTGTTATGGTACTTGCGGTTCTGCTGGGAGTAGTGGTGCTTAGTTAGTCTCAAGCAGGGAAGGTGTACGGAGATCCCAGAGTGCTGGAAGGAGGAGATCCGGACGATGGCTAAGTGGTATCCGTATTGCGGTATGCAAGCTAGCGTATGTGGCGTTCCCAGGTGACGGCAGGCGTTCGACAAAATAACGGAACACCCTGCCGTCATCTCTATGGGATTTAAATAGCCGCGAATTCACGGGGAATGGGAGGAGAACGCTGAGTCGCACTTCCGCGTTCCAGTGTGGAGTGCAGACATCCGCGCACCGGAAGTGAAGCGGACGTCTTGTAGAACGGAGCGCAGCTGCTAGAATAGGGTACAGCTGCGCTCGTTCTGCACAGTGTAACAGCAGGGATGTTACACACATGCGGAGCTCTGCATTGTGATGCAGTCAGTGTGCTGCCCTTAAGCTGGCCCCTGGAGGGCATCCTGCCTTGTTGGAGATGTACTTCCTCCTCCTCTCTCCTATCAGGCACCCACTTGGAGTCATCCCCTCCCTCCTCATCACTGTAGAAAACCTGGCAGTATGCTGAAGCTGGGGTAACATGATTGCCAGATTGCTGTCCTTCTTGGGCACCCCATCTTTCTGGGCTCACGTTACTGCCTTCCTCTAGCTGTGTACCATCATTGGAGCCTTCAAAGCGCTGCGCATCCTCCTGCAGCATGTACCCAACACTGTGGTCAAACAGTTCGGGGGACTCCTCAGGAGGACATGGTGGAGCTAGGGAAGGAGTGACTGATGCCATTGAGCAGAGGGAAGAGGCCACATTGGCAGCTGCTTTGCCAGACAAAGTACCCTGAGCCTGGGTAAGAGAGGATGAGAAGCATAAGGACGGCTTGGTCATCCACTCTACCAAGTCTTTGGCATGTTGCGGCTCAACACGGCCAGCTGCCAAAAAAAAGGATGAGCGTGTCCCACGGCCACGTGCTGATGAGGATGCACCGTGTCCATGACCAGCACTTTTGCCTCTAGACGCAGAGCGTGCTTGCCCTCTTTTATCGGCTAGTGACTCTCTGCCTCTCTTTGTTGTCCTTCCAGACATACTAATGGCCTGCAGGGAGATGTAGCTGCACAAATACTGACAATACCTGCTGATCCCTGCCTGTGGTATTAATATGAGCAGATCTCTGCCTGTAGGAATTAGTATGAGAACACCACTTTTACGTAGCTTTAGGTGCACACTGTGCAGAGGACACAGGCAATACAAACACCATTTAGCTTTAGTTGCACAATGTACAGAGGACACAGACAGTACACCACGTGAAAGTACTTGCAGAATGATTCCCTGCCTGTGGTATTAATATGAGCAGATCCCTGCCTCTAATATGAGAAACACCAGCTTTAGGTGGACATTGTACAGAGGACACAGACAGTACACCATGTGAATGTACTTGCAGAATGATCAACTGCCTGTGATATTAATATGAGCAGATCCCTGCCTCTAATATGAGAAACACCAGCTTTAGGTGCACACTGTACAGAGGACGCAGACAGTACACCATGTGAAAGTACTTGCAGAATGATCAACTGCCTGTGATATTAATATGAGCAGATCCCTGCCTCTAATATGAGAAACACCAGCTTTACGTAGCTTTAGTTGCACAAGGTACAGAGAACGCAGACAGTACACCAAGTGAAAGTACTTGCAGAATGATCCCCTGCCTTTGGTATTAATATGAGCAGATCTCTGCCTCTAATATGAGAAACACCAGCTTTACGAAGATTTAGGTGTACACTGTACAGAGGACACAGACAGTACACCACTTAATAATACTGCAGCTAGCACAATCACCTGCCTGCCTGTCAGTATATTAGGAAGAGCGGATCTAGTTAAACTCAATACAGTGTATAAATATATATACAACACCAGGGATGCATATATATCCTCTACACAATGTAACTCTAAGGCCCCATACACACGAGCAGACAGATTTGTTCAAATCGGTCGGACAGACCCATTTGAACAAAGCTGTCTGCTGGGAACGTATTGGTTTGATCGTGTACACACGATCAAACCAAAATCCCCGCCGGCAGACGGCGCGCTGACGTGGCGGTGACGTTGACGCCACTACGTCACTGCACCAGGAAGTAAAACACTTCCGCGCATGCGTCGAAACCCATGTGCGCGTGAGCGTACTAACCAGCAGACATGTCGGGCGGACGGGTTCCCAGCCGACAGATTTGAAAGCATGCTTTCAAATCTGTCGGCTGGCCAAATCCGTCGGCTCGCCCGTACACACGATCGAATCTGTCTACTGGGACGGTCTGGCAGACTGTTTCCAGCAGACAGATTTGATCGTGTGTACGCGGCCTAACTGACTAGCCTGCCTGCCTGTTTTATCTAACTGCAAAAAATGACACTCTTTCGTCTCTGTAAACCACCGCATCACACTACACAAGGCTGCCAGGGATGTGGCCTTATATAGTGTGGGGCACGTACTAAACCCCCTGAGCCATAATTGGCCAAAGCCACCCTGGCTTTGGCCAATTATGGCTCTCCGTTTTTTGCAAGCTGTGATTGGCCAAGCATGCGGGTCATAGTGCATGCTTGGCCAATCAACAGCCAGCAATGCACTGCGATGCCGCAGTGAATTAGGGGCCGTGACATGCCACTCGAATTTGGCGCGAAAGGCCCATAACGTTCGTTAATCGACAAACGGTCGAACATACGATGTTCGAGTTGAACATGGGTTCAACTCGAACACGAAGCTCATCCCTAGTCATTAGTTAATAAGGTCAGCACCCAACAGCCATGTCATGTAACACACTGTAACAGTGCCAGCCATGATAGGGTGTGCCTGTGTGTTATAATGCTCATGATCTTAAGCTCAATGTGTTGCTTTTTGTGAACACAAGCAGAAAAGAATCTGTTTGTTCAGCTGGGAATCTGTCCACCGATCCCCCTGCTGAGTGGACTGGGCTGATAACAGGTCCGTGTCCACTCAGCTTATACAGAGCAGGCACAAACACAGCCCACTCTGCTATAAGGGCGGCTGGTGTAAACAAACCAGCTGTCCGTTTACACCCAACTGCCCTTGAATCCAATTGACTAGACGGAGGGGAATGGATCCCTTTACATTTTGTTTAGCGGATCTGATTGGAGGTAGGCAGGTGTAAATGGACATTGCTCTATAGTAGTGATGGGAGGATGAGATCAGACCTGTCATGTGAACCCACCACCAACCTTCTCCTTTTAACTACTTGCTGCCCCGCCTAGGTACATTTACTGCAGCAGGGTGGTACGGGCAGGCTGGATCACAATCTCTCTTCATCCAGCCTGTTTCTGCACTTTGTTTCAAGATGGGCTGGGGGAGGGGCTATGGGCAGGGTTGAGGGTGGAACTGCAAAGTGGACCCCACCAGATAGGCTGAACGGGGCCCTATGATTTATATCAGCGGCCCTGCTTGTTGGGCAGTGTATTAGTCCTCAAATGAACACATTTAGACCAATTTAATGGTTCAAAGAATGTCAGGCAAAATGGTCAGCCCCTCATGCATGTTCACAAAATATTTTTGAAAAAAAGTTTGGACACTCCTGACCTCCACCTCCAAATATTTACATGTATCCTGAAGTGGGATCCCTCATAGCTGGTTCACACCAGATGCAGTGGCACTGTGTTTGGAGGGTATTCAAGTGCAGTCACCACTAGTGTTGCTCACGAATATTCGCATTGCGAATATTCGCTACGAATATTGCATATTCGAGTATTCGCGAATAACTCGAATATTGCGGCGAATATTTTCAAATTTATTTTTAAAACAGATCACATCCTAGTGATCTCCATCGACGTCTAAAAGCATTGCTGGTATGATTAGAGAGAGACCCTGGGCCGAGTAGCTGATGCGACTCTTTTATGTTGCCGAAAATTCGCATTGCGAATTGTCGGCAACATAAAAGAATCGCATCAGCTACTCGGCCCTTCTTTTGCATCAGAGCCAATCAGAATAACTTGAATATTCGGCAAAAGGAATATTGCGCGATTTTCTTCTCCGCCCTTCTTTTGCATCAGAGCTAATCAGAATAACTCGAATATTCGACAAAAGGAATATTGCGCGATATTCCTTTTGCCGAATATTCGAGTTATTCTGATCGGCTCTGATGCAAAAGAAGGGCGGAGAAGATAATCGCACAATAGGAATATTGCGCGATTATCTTCTCCGCCCTTCTTTTGCCCCCTTATTCTTCTTTCTTTTAAGTAGTTAGTGTAGAGTTAGTGTTTAGTGCATATTAGTTTAGTAATACAGGAAATGATCTCCGTTTATGAGAATTTCGCAATCATTTTCGCATTAGCGAAATTTCGCAAATTTTTTTTTGGATAAAATATCACGAATATTCGATATTAGCGAATATTCGCGAATATTCTTCTATATATTCGCGCAATATCGCGAAATCGAATATGGCGTATTCCGCTCAACACTAGTCACCACCACATGGACAAGGCAAAATGCCTTGTCTCCTATGGGCCCAGTTCACACCACTGCACAGCAGTACTTTTTTTTCAGTGCAGCACAGTGCGAGACAATCCACTGCCTTTCTCTGTGTGTCTAGCAAATGAACGTTATGAGATGTCTGCGTGACATTTCAGGAAAGTTCATAAAAAAAGGAAAGAGTGCGATCTGACAAGCTCAGTGCTTCATCACTGGTCTGAGCTCAGTTGAATTGCACCACACAGCAACCTCTGTGAACCAGGCCTCAGTCATTGCCATAATAATAGGTAGAGTCCACGTGAAGCAGTGTTTCTGATTGGCTACCTTTCATTGAACAGAAGATTGTGCAGGGGGAGAGTAGGCAGTGGGACTGTAATGTAGAGATAGAATGCTATAGTAGCTTAACCACTTTCTTACTGGGCACATATACCCCCCTCCTGCCCAGGTGAAATTTCAGCTTCCGGCACTCCGTCGCTTTAACTGACAATTACGCGGTCGTGCGACGTGGCACAAAATTGACGTCCTTTTTCCCCCACAAATAGAGCTTTCTTTTGGTGGTATTTGATCACCTCTGCAGTTTGTATTTTTGGCGATATAAACAAAAAAAGAGCGACAATTTTGAAAAAAAAAACACAACATTTTGAGTGAGACAATAATAGGGCCCTATTATTGTCTCACTCAAAATGTTGTGTTTTTTTTTCAAAATTGTCACTCTTTTTTTGTTTATATCGCATTACGAGTATGTCAAAATCTATTTTCGGGGGATAAAGTATCGACAGGTAATTCACCACTGATGCCTATATTAGGTAATCCCCAATTCATACCACGTACCGGGTTGATTCAATAATGGAACGAGGGCTGTTTCAGTTCTGTTTCTTTTTTTGGGGAGGGGGATTATAGGAAGGAGAATGAAAGGGGACTGCAAATAGGAAGGAGTAGATAGAATATTCTGGGATAGAAGCTGAATAGGAAGAGCCATGAGATAGCGCCCCCCCCCCAGGCCTGATAACAGGAGAAAAAATAAATAAAAATAAAAAATAAATCCCATTGTGTGTAACTCGAATAAAGATTACATTCCTTTATGTGGCATGGGTAATGCAACACTTTTCCAAACTATGCCACTAAGCATCATGTGGAGATGCACCCTACATTTCTGGCAATGGTGGTCTGTCCATACAGGGCACAGGGGTGCCGCCTCCCAAATCCATGCCCGTAATCTAGGGCACCGGACAAATGGATTCTAACAACGTTTTTTTTTGTAAGCACACGATTAGAGCCTGATGCCGCGTACACACGACTGTTTTTCATGATGAGAAAAATGCAATTTTTTTGATTGGTCATAAAAAACGATTGTGTGTAGGCTCCAGAGCATTTTTCTCGACATGAAAAATGGTCGCATGTAGGCTTTAACAACGGGAAAAAAAACGTGCATGCTCATAAGCAAGTTATGAGACGGGAGCACTTGTTCTGCTAAAACTAGTGTTTGTAATGGAGATAGCACATTCGTCACGCTGTAACAGACTGAAAAGCGCGAATCGTCTCTCACCAAACTTTTACTAACACACGGTAACACAAAATCAGCAAAAGCAGCCCCAAGGGTGGCGCCAATCCGAATGGAACTTCCCCTTTATAGTGCTGTTGTACGTCACCGCGCTTTGCTCAAGCATTTTCTTTCACGATCATGTGTATGCAAGGCAGGCTTGACAAGAATCACGTCGAGAAAAACTTTGTTATTTCCATGTCATTAAAAACCGTCATGTGTACGCAGCATATTTGCTATTGTCTTCCTGATTCTACCTCCTGGTCAATCAGGAAGCCCATGTTGTCTGCTGTCCGTCTCTCCCCAGGGAAGGGTTATGTGGCGTTATTTTGCCACCTCAAAATATTTAGCATCAGCCGCCACTAATTTCTGGTCAACTTAAAGGGGTTGTAAATGTAAAAAAAAAAATCCCTAAATAGCTTCCTTTAGTCCTCCTTCACTTACCTCATCCTTCGATTTTGCTTTTAAATGTCCTTATTTCTTCTGAGAAATCCTCACTTCCTGTTCTTCTGTCTGTAACTCCACACACTAATGCGAGGCTTTCTCCCTGGTGTGGAGTGTTGTGCTCGACCCCTCCCTTGAAGTGAAGGAGGACTGCACTAAGGTAAAGTAAACATTTTTTTACCTTTACAACCCCTTTTAAAAGCCGATAGTATTTTAAGCAGATGTCTCTAATTTATGTTTGCTGTTTTGGATCCATCTTCTTATTGTAAGTTTAGATATTGTCTTGTTGGTTGGTAATAGACATGTTTTGTTTTGGAATTTTGTTTTCGCCAGAAAAATACATTTATTAAATGAAATCCAAATTAAGGTCAAATCTGTCATTGAAGGCTTATGGTGTCTGTCGAATGTTCTAAGAAGATTCAACGAAATCTTAAAAAAAATCTTAAAAAAAAAAAAAAGAAGATTTGACGGAATATAAAAAAACAAAAAAAAAACAAGATTCAATAGAATCTTTAAAAAAAAAAAAAAAAAGATTTGACGGAGCAACGATAATTATTATTACTAGTCAACCAACATTAGAATTCTTCTATAGCCTATGGGCTGAGCATTTCACCATAAATGTCCGCTTGCTGCGATCGTATGTTTTTAGCTACTTAGTCGAATCTTCATGTCTCTCTATGTCGAAACTTTTCTCTCAATGTTGAATCTTCTCTCTTTATGTAGAATAATATTGGACTAATAGAGTTAAGGCTAGGCACATTCGACCACAACGAAAATGAAAAAAAAAAACATTTGTTTATGTCGGATCTTTCGGTTTTCGCTTTCTGTGCTTTCGTTATCGTTTTTTAAAACGATAACGAAAATACCTGAAATTTGGATGAAAATGCATTTGGACAAAAACGAATGCACATGTCTAGTTGGTAATACATTTAACCACTTAAGGACCTTCTGCACATATACATCGGCAGAATGGCACAGCTGGGCACATCCACTTACAGGTGCGTCCTGTACTAGTACCCAGCCGTGGGTCGAAGCTCCGAGACCAGGACCGCGGGATTCGCGGACACGATCGCCGCTGGAGTCTGGCGATCGGTCCCCAGAGCTGAAGAATGAGGAGAGCCGTGTGTAAACACGACTTCCCCGTTCTTCACTGTGACGGCGTCATCGATCGTGTGATCCCTTTTATAGGGATACACAATCGATGACATCACACCTACAGCCACATTCCCCTACAGTTGTAAACACACATTAGGGAACACATAACCCCTTCAGCGCCCCCTTGTGGTTAACTCCCAAACTGCAAATGTAATTTTCACAATAAACAATGCAATTTAAATGCATTTTTTGCTGTGAAAATGACAATTGTTCCCAAAAAAATTATTAATAAAAATGCAATAAAACTATCCCCTATTTTGTAAACGCTATAAATTTTGCGCAAACTAACCGATAAACGCTTAAAAATATTTTTTTATATATTTTTGGGGGATATTTATTATAGCAAAAAGTAAAAAATATTGAACTTTTTTCAAAATTGTCGCTCTATTTTTGTTTATAGCGCAAAAAATAAAAACCGCAGAGGTGATTAAATACCACCAAAAGAAAGCTCTATTTGTGGGAAAAAAAGGACGCCAATTTTGTTTGGGAGCCACATCGCATGACCGCGCAATTGTCTGTTAAAGCGACGCAGTGCCGAATCGCAAAACCTGGCCGGGTCCTTCAGCTGACTAAAGGCTCGGGTCTTAAGTAGTTAATGGCAATTTAATCACTAGACACATTTATTGATTATACATGAGTAAAATAACAGATGGTAACCCCCCTATAGCTCAGAATAATCTTTTTGCCTCTTTCTTTGTATTGCTGCTTTCTGAAGACGCCTCTTCCCAGGTGCTATTTTTATTGATCCATATTTGACACTGATGGCACAGCGAGGGAATAAAGTTTGTACTAATAGGCTTTTATGCCAACAGCAAGGTCAGTTAATGTAATGTCACTTTTAGGCAGCAGTTTCCTGTAGAACAGCACTCTTTCTGGTAAATTCCCTGTCCTCTTCTCTTTTTCTATGATGCTTGCTGATGCCTGTTCATGGCATGCTCTTGAGGGGCAGAAAATACATTATTTCGCAAAGAACAAAATGCTTTTCTCTATAGTCTTACGCTGTCATGTATTTCTCTCTCTGCCTTATGCACAATTTTTGATAGACTGACAGAGGGAAATGGAGCAGACAATTTCAATATAGCTAGAAGAAGCACCTGTACTGGGATAAAAAAAAAAACACATAATGCTAAAAATGAAGAGTGTAGAGGAGAGCAACACTACTTGATTTTTTCCACTGATTGTGTTTGTCAAAAAAATTAGGAGCTGATTTTTTTAAGGATCCGTTAGACTTGTGTACACAAACACTTTGCTTCTTTTAACGTCAGTGCAAGAAGAGAAACCTGTTGATGTTAAAGGCTCAGCTGTCATCCTAACAGCACGCTGCATGAGAGCTGCTTTTTATTTGCTTTGAATTTTTTGCATTAAGTTTGTCATGAGCCTTTATTGGCAACTACCTAATAGATATACCAATTTACTAAAACAAATGAACAGGAGTAGGAATAATGTTATGTTATAATTGCTTTTCTGACAAGCTAGCTGCACCAGTGGTGGCGCACAAAGCTATCATGTAACCTAAACCTAGTTAGTTGGTTGTATAGTACATGATGTTCATTGTGTGGTACAGTCTTAGTTTGCTGTGTGCTTTAAACATCCAATAATGTTAGTTTCTATTCTTACAAAATGTAGTACTGAATGTGAACATCAACATTTTACTTAAAAACAAAAAGCATTTGAAAGAAAACAAATGCAATGAGCTTCCTGAGCGATTCAATCTAGGTTGTCATAGAAAAAAAGGCAACGTCTTGTTTTTATCATTTGTATTCCTCTTCCAAGCACCAGCATATGGAAATGTGTATGTCACCTAGTGCATGAATTTCAGCCCATGTCCAGTTGAATACCCCCATGCTTACAGTTCACTGAGGTTTTTGCAGGAATCAAGTTTTTGTTTTTTTTTTGTTTTTTTTTTCCAGTTTTTGTTAACAACTTTAGCTCCGGATGGTACTATCCCCCCCCCCTCTTGACCAGGCTATTTTTTTCTAAATTTACAGCACACCTGCTATGAAAGTAGCCAGGCGCTACACTAGTAATGGCGTCAATCAGCGTTTTTTTTAGCGGGACTGAGACATTGTGACATTGCAGACAAATTGGACACCTAATGCCTCATTTCCACTGAGCGGAACGGTTCGGGTCGGTACAGTTTGGAAGGGTTAGAATGGTTCGTCCTATTCAGGTGAGCATTTCCACTGCAAGTCAGACCTATTATCTGGACTGAACAGCGATGTGGTGTTTGTTTTGTTTTCCTTTCACGTGAGCATTGACATTTTTATGTCCGCCAAACAGTGAAATGTATTGTGTGACACCAGTAGCTCCGCCCTAACCGAACCGTACCATTTTCTATGGACCCACATCTAAAGCAGGACCCTGAATGGTGCGGTGTGGTTTGGTTGTATGGGCCACTTTCATAATGGAAACAATCAAAATAGCGTACTGTACCGAACCAACCCGAACTGATCCGCTCATTGGAAACGAGGCATAACTGACACTTTTGTCACTTTTTTGGGGACCAGTGACACTATTACAGTGATCAGTGCTAAAAATATGCACTGTTACTGTACTAACGACACTGGCAGGGAAGGGGATTAACATCAGGGGCGATCAAAGGGTTAAATGTGTCCCTAGAGGTCGCTTGCTAACTGTGTGGGGTTGCTCCGACTGGAGGAAGACATAGATCCATGTTCCTGCTTAGCAGGAACACAAGAACTCCATCTTCTACCTTGTCAGAATCGCAATATGCCTTGTTTACATAGGCATATTAACCTTTAAAATTAGCACTTTTGATTTCTCCCATAGACTTTATAGGATGTTCCACGGCTTTTCGAATTTGCCACAAACACTCCAAATTGTTCGCTGTTCGGCGAACTGGCGACCAGCCAAAGTTTGAGTTGAACTCATGTTTGACCCGAACATAAAGTTAATCCTTAGTATGGGTCTTTACTGACAGCTGCATTCTATTTCTCTGTAAATGTCAGTTTTGCTGTAGTAGGTTGTATATATCATACAGATGCATCATTTCAGAGATGAGTTTAGGGCACACCACAAGCATGTTATTTAATGTAATTTAGCATTTTTAATGTTGCTCTTTAAGTATTATTGTATCCCCATCAAACATTTTTCCCAGGACATTGCCCAGAACCCCCCCCCCCCCCCCCCCCCCCCCCCGTGCCATTTGTTTGAAAATCCCTTTAACTATTAACTTAGTTTTTTTGTATTCAGCCCACTGGGTTGAACAACTTGTGTACCAAGCTTATGGTCACTGTTGAAAATCTTTTTTTATTTTCATTTGCTAACCTTACCTAACCACTCTACTGAAATGAACTGAACACTTTCCAACCTGCTTATTTTGAAATGTTTTTGATTGGGAAAATAAATAAATAAGTGAAATAATTTTAAAAAGCCTAGTTTGCTGAAGAAAATGCACATACACTAGCGCATTGATTGTGCAAGCAACAGCAAATTATATTCTATCCAGTTACAGCATATATACATTCCTACAGCCAAATGTATGCCACCTATAAAGTTATCCTCTTTAATGTTTTTAGGTCTGCTGTTTTTTTCAAATGGTCATAACAGGTAGAAATAAATCTGCATAAAGTACAACAATTCAAAATGTACATACTGTATATGATGCAGTCTGTAACATGCATTAACTACTTACCAACCACCTAACTTGGATGTACTGTGGCAGGTCTGCACTATTGCGCAAAATAACATACCAGTAAGCCATTTTGTGCAATATCCACTAGGGGGCGCATGCACGCTGCTGGAGGAGCGATCACGTGCTGATTGGACATAAAGGGAGCCAATCAGTGGTTCCAGTGGACCTGATGTCCACCAGACACTCGCAATCATTCACAAGAAAGGCAGAGTGGCGGTAAACGCAATGCAGGTGGGTCACCTATACACGTCACTGAGTAACCCCAGTGATTCTCCTTGCGTTTCTGGCCCTGCCCTCAGCTATATAAATGCTGTCAGGCTGGAGGTGCGTCATTCGTCGGGTGCCTCCGGTGGAGGCAGGATCGCGTGCGTCGTATCCCCACTGAAGATCATCGCTGGAAATCGAGAATGGATTACATTGCTGGAGATCGAGAATGCATTACATCGCTGGAATCTTTTTTTTTTTTTTTATTAAAAGGACTCGTCTCCAGCCATCTCCTGCTGTTTTTAACATTTTGACATTTTTTGTAAAATAGTATGGGTACAATGTACCCCATACCAATTCACATAGGGGGCGGGATATGGGGGTCCCCTGGCAAGGGTTGTGGGGTTGAGGCCCTTGTCCCCATCAACATAGGGACATCCTCCCCATGTTAAGGGCATGTGGCCTGGTACAGTTTAGGAGGAGGGGGCGCTCTCTCATCCCCCCTCTTTTCCTGTGGCCTGCTAGGTTGCGTGTTGGGATAAGGGTCTGATATGGATTTTTGGGGGGAAATCCACGCTTTTTTTTTTCCATTTGGCACCCCTTAAAATCCATACCAGACCTGAAGCATCTGGTATTTATTTTTGGAGAAACCCCACACAATTTTTTTTATTTGACGCAGGGTTCCCCTTAATATCCATACTAGACCTGCAGGGCCTGGTAATGGAATTTGGGGGGACCCCCGTGTATTTATTTTTATTATTTTTCAATGACTTTCAATGACTTTTATCTGTATTGCCGGAAACCGGCAATTCATTATAGCCGCTGGTAGTTTTAAATGACTTTTTTTACCTTTAGAAATGTCATGTTGTGCAGAGAAATATGGGAAAAATGCGCTACTTTACAGGCATACTATGGACACCCTCAGGTATGAAGTTTAAAGGAATATTTCACTTTTATTGTTTCACTTTAGGCATTATTAAAATCACTGCTCCCGAAAAAACATCAGCTTTTAAAACTTTTGTTTGCATTGATACATGTCCCCTGGGGCAGCACCCAGGTACCCAAACACTTTTTATGACAAAAACTTGCGTATTAACCTTTAAAATTAGCACTTTTGATTTTTTATGTTCGTGTTCCATAGACTTTAACGGTCTTCGTGTGTATGAACACATTTTTTGCCTGTTCACATGTTCTGCTGCTAATCGAACCGTGTTCGGCTCATCCCTACCCCGTACACACGGACTGACATTCTGCCTGCGTGTATGTCAGATGAGCATTCTGAAAAACCAGCAGCCGACAGACTCCCAATCAGAGCTCTCAGCCAATGGAATAGTGCTGAGTGCTGACCAGAGTGTTCTTGCTAGAGACCCTCCCTCTGAACACAACAGCTCAGTGGGGGAGATTGCTTCACTAACTTTGCACAGTTAGTACAGCGGCTCCCACCAGAACTGACATTTTTTTTTTAGTTCGACCTGCTGGGTTGAACAGAAAAAAACTCACAGTGTGTACCAGGCTTTTAAGCAGTAACTAAATACATTTTTTACAAGACCTTTGTTAAAAGTAAAAAAAAAAAAAAAAAGGACAAAAGTACCATAAATTCAATTCATTGGCAATTAATTGTCGTGACATTATTGAGCAAATATGGTCATGTCTATACTTGTAAATGACATCACCTGAGAGACCATGTTTTTTTTTGATATTTCAGGAGCTGTCATTAGTGGTAAGTGAGCTTCAGGATAAGACTTGCTAGTGGGACGGCAGGCAGACCCTAAATGGTCTGGTATGAATTTTGAGGGGCTCATGCAGCTTACATTACAGTTTACATTCACCTGTCAGAAATCCTTGGCTGGCATCTGACTGGGCAGTGTGGGGATGACTGAATGGTTGTTAGAAACCTGGATAGCCTTTGTCTCCCCAACAACCAGGAGTCCTGAGTGGGAAGACATCATATTAAAGAGGAACTGCAGTCTGCTAACATAATTTGTAATGAAAACATCGTTGACTTTCCAAAAGCTTCCCTCCAAACACTTTGCATATTATTTTATATATAATGTGATTCTGTACTTGCCAAATATGCTGCAGAAATCTCCCTCCACTAAGGCCCCTTTCACACTGGGGTGGGAGCCGCGGTGGCGGTATAGCGCCGCTAAAAATAGCGGCGCTATACCGCCAGAATTGCCTCAGGAATCAGCCGCTATCGTTGTGGTGTTAACCTCCGCTAGCGGCCGATAAAGGGTTAATACCGCGCGCAATGCAGCTCTACAGAGGCGCATTGCGGGCGGTATTTCCACGGTTGTTTTAAATGGGAAGGAGCGGTGAAGGAGCGGTATACACGCAGCTCCTCTCACCGCTCCAAAGATGCTACTGGCAGGAGATTTTTTTCTCTCCCACCAGCGCATCGGCTCAGTGTGAAAGCCCTTTTGAGTATGCAGTATGCAGTGCAGGAGTTTTTCAGGCGGTATAGCAGCGCTATTTTTAGGGCTGTACCAATTGAAAAACTCCTCAGTGTGAAAAGGGGTCTAAGTCTGGCTGCATCCATTTTAACTGTGGGCAGATGAAGCTGCTGCCTGTTCACTTCCTGGATTTACACAGGCACACCTCCAGCCCTACAGCTCTCATTGGCACTCTTATGACTCACCCCCTCCCATCCTGGCAATCTCTGACAAGAGTGAGAAAGAGAGAGCTGTGTATGATGTCAGAAGCCTAGGATTTTTACCAGACAAGAAATAGGAAGTGGGCTGTATAAGGTATTTACTGGTAGAGAAAAAAAAGTTTTACTATCCAACGTCAAAACAACAAGGGCAGAAGATTTAATAGATGGAAAGATGTAACAATGACTAAAGGTCCAGTTTAAGCAGTGGTTCTAATACCGCTCCCAAATGTTTCACTTCCCACTGTAGGTGGAAGTTTGGCTTGGCAAACACTCATTTAGTCCAGCTGTTTGCCGGGCCTCTGAACAGCCATTGCTCATCCTTAGTGACAATTAGATTTGTTTTTTTCAAGATTTGTGCCAGGTTGGACAATGTTTGTTTTCAATTTGGTTTCATTACTACCAAGCATTAACTTTGCTTTAACAATAATTAAATAGGATTTTCAGCAGTAACATTTTTTTTTCAAGGTGTGTGATTGAAAAGTCAGTCTAATAAAAAACACAACACAAATGTGTGTGGCCAGTCAGAAAAAAATAATTGGATTAAAAACATGAAAAATGATACATGTGTAGCTAGGATGGAATGAACTGTTTTTTTTTTTTTTTTAATGGATTGGCTGACTTGACTTGCTTTTTCAAATATTGAGTTATGTTTTTAACCCCACAGTTGTTTTCCCTATGCAAGAAGATGAGTGTAGAACAAAAAAATCTCAATTGAGTCAATACAGTAGGTGAAAAAAGAAAGAAATATCACTTTTATTTTAAACAGCATTATGTGCAATTATCTGTAATCTGTCTACTAAAAATTCACCATAGACTGACAGTGAGGGTACCTGCACTACGTTTTTAAATCAAAGACTTGAGATATGGCAGCGATGATTGACAGCAAATATCTGCAGTCTCTCTTATCAGCTTCTTAATAAATGGTATATTTTGGGCTCTAATACTGGGTCAGTGAACTGTTTAGACAGTTTCCAAATCAAGACACAATCTGGGCCTGTTTCAGAAGGCAGACCTAATATTTTTTAAGTAACTTTGTTAAAACTGCCCAACAAAGTTTTTTAAACTTCATTTTAAAAAACGACGTTGCCTACACACCATACAGTAGGTGACTGGGATATTGTGTCAATCTCGCTCCCTTTCTCGGCGAGATTGACCACCTACGAGCCCCATCGCGGGAGCCAGCGCCGAGCTGGCTTGCCGCGATGGAGAGCGAGCGCGTCATAGAAGCGACGGGAATCCGACGCGGATTCCCACCAATTCTACACGTGGGCGGAGTTTGTTATGAATCCTGAAGGAGAAATCCCCGCCGGATTTTTAAAGAAAAATCCGGCATGGGTTCCCCCCTCAGGAGCATAACGGGCCCTTAGGTCGGTTACGGGTTGTAAGGAGACCCCCTACGCCGAAAAAACGGCGTGGGGGTCCCCCCACAATCCATAACAGACCCGTATCCAAAGCACGCCGGCCGGCCGGTCAGGAAGGGAGTGGGGGCGAGCGAGCGCCCCCCCCCTCCTGAGCCGTACCGGGCAGCATGCCCTCAACATGGGGGGGTCAGGTGCTCTGGGGTAGGGGGCGCACTGCGGCCCCCCACCCCAGAGCACCCTGTCCCCATGTTGATGAGGACAGGGCCCCTTCCCGACAACCCTGGCCGTTGGTTGTCGGGGTATGCGGGCGGGAGGCTTATCGGAATCTGGAAGCCCCCTTTAATAAGGGGGCCCCCAGATACCGGCCCCCCACCCTAAGTGAATGAGTATGGGGTACATTGTACCCCTACCCATTCACCTGCAAAACAAAAGTTTAAACACAAATAAACCACACAGTGTATTGAAATATTTTATTAGTTGGCCGCCGGGGGGGGGGGGGTGTGTATGATCGCTTTTAGAAAAGCGCCCCCCTCCGGCGGGCTTCTGTGGGGGGGTGGGTGCCGCCGTCTGGTTCTTTTCCGCCGCCGGGGGGGGGCGCTTTGATAAAAGCGCCCACCACCCGGCGGGCTTCTTTCGACGTCTTCGGCGGCTGGGGGGTCTTCTCCCACTCTCCGGGGTCTTCTCCCGCTCTCCGGGGGTCTTCTCCGCTCTCCGGGGGTCTTCTCCGCTGTCCGGGGGTCTTCTTCTTCTTCAGGACTCGCCGCCGCTATCTTCGTGTGTTAGCTCAATTACTAGCGGCGGCGGTCCCCTCTTCTGCGACGTCGGCGTCTTCTTCTTCTTCTTCTGCTGTCCAGATGTTGACGCGACGCTTCCTCCCGCTGTTATGCCCGGCGCGCGGCTCGCAGCGAAATATATAGGCCTGTCTTGTGACGTCGCAGTCCCATCATGCTCCGGTAGGTACCACGTGGTACCTACCGGAGCATGATGGGACTGCGACGTCACAAGACAGGCCTATATATTTCGCTGCGAGCCGCGCGCCGGGCATAACAGCGGGAGGAAGCGTCGCGTCAACATCTGGACAGCAGAAGAAGAAGAAGAAGAAGAAGACGCCGACGTCGCAGAAGAGGGGACCGCCGCCGCTAGTAATTGAGCTAACACACGAAGATAGCGGCGGCGAGTCCTGAAGAAGAAGAAGACCCCCGGACAGCGGAGAAGACCCCCGGAGAGCGGAGAAGACCCCCGGAGAGCGGGAGAAGACCCCGGAGAGTGGGAGAAGACCCCCCAGCCGCCGAAGACGTCGAAAGAAGCCCGCCGGAGGGGGGCGCTTTTCTAAAAGCGATCATACACACCCCCCCCCCGGCGGCCAACTAATAAAATATTTCAATACACTGTGTGGTTTATTTGTGTTTAAACTTTTGTTTTGCAGGTGAATGGGTAGGGGTACAATGTACCCCATACTCATTCACTTAGGGTGGGGGGCCGGTATCTGGGGGCCCCCTTATTAAAGGGGGCTTCCAGATTCCGATAAGCCTCCCGCCCGCATACCCCGACAACCAACGGCCAGGGTTGTCGGGAAGGGGCCCTGTCCTCATCAACATGGGGACAGGGTGCTCTGGGGTGGGGGGCCGCAGTGCGCCCCCTACCCCAGAGCACCTGACCCCCCCATGTTGAGGGCATGCTGCCCGGTACGGCTCAGGAGGGGGGGGGCGCTCGCTCGCCCCCACTCCCTTCCTGACCGGCCGGCCGGCGTGCTTTGGATACGGGTCTGTTATGGATTGTGGGGGGACCCCCACGCCGTTTTTTCGGCGTAGGGGGTCTCCTTACAACCCGTAACCGACCTAAGGGCCCGTTATGCTCCTGAGGGGGGAACCCATGCCGGATTTTTCTTTAAAAATCCGGCGGGGATTTCTCCTTCAGGATTCATAACAAACTCCGCCCACGTGTAGAATTGGCGGGAATCCGCGTCGGATCCCCGTCGCTTCTATGACGCGCTCGCTGGAATGTACTTTTACTATTCCAGCGAGTGCGAGATGTCGGCAGCCTGTCGCCGAGATTCAGCGCGATGCTGGCGTGCTGAAAACACATTCTCGGCGGCAGGCACTGTAGTTTTCTGAAAATGCTCTTGCAAAGCGCGGTTACGTAAGACACGTTCGACGGCACTCTGTTCCATTGAAGCTCCTGTCTCATAACTTGCTTCTGACCAAGCGCGGGTTTAAAAACGTTGTTTTAAACGTCGTTTTGCCCACACACGATCATTTTTTGACACAAAAAACGACATTCTGAAAAACAACATAAAAAATTCAAGCATGTTCGAATTTTTTTTTGGTCGTTTTTCAGAAGACATAAAACAAAGTTTTGCCCACACACAATCATTTTAAATGACGTTTTTTAAAACAACGTTTTTTTTCATCACAAAAAGTGATCGTGTGTACGCGGCATACAACTCTGCAATTAAAAAGCTGCGCATTAAAAGGGACCTGAACTCTGAAAGCTGTGCCTACAAAAAGCAAGCCCTGCATAAAGGATTAGTTATCAACGTTGCCTCTAGGCTTCCTGCAGATGATTTTCCCCCATTATTAAATCTGTATAATACAATGGTTGTAAAGTCAGAAGGTTTTTTTATCTTAATGCATGGGAATCTAGACTGCAAGTCTCCCTCCCCAAATGAGAAACAGTATTCATTCATAATGAATAAAGACACTCAACGCCGAAGCTTGGTATATAATTGGCCGCAGCACGTTTATTGGTATAATATTTAAATAAATTAAAATCCATTTAATTTTTTTTTTTTTTTATATATATATTTTTATTGAAAGAAGGTTCATACAAAGTATATATATATATATATATATATATATATATATATATATATATAAAAAAACAGTTGTACATTTTTTAAAAGTTTCGTACAAAAGAGAGAGACAAAACTGCTGATTGACAAGAAAACGCAGAACTGCAGTAAGAATGAGTCACCTGGACTGGGCCAGAGATAATGAACCTGTGTTCCCGAGTGGAAGGGGAAATCGGGAGCAGGGAGGTTGAATGCCACTGAAACAAACAGTCATTATATTCAGCAAGTTATAGAACCACAGAGAGGTGAACTGGATGGATCAGAGGCGCAGGGGTGACCTTATTGCTCCCAAGGGGAGCTTAATGCCTAAACAAGAGATAACATCAGAAGGAAACTAAAAGAACATAACGATGCAATAACAAAAATAAAAGGGGGGGTGTGAGCACCATAATACAACAGTTAAAGTGGAAAATAGTCGATAGCGAGGCTATGGCAATAGATTAGGAGGCGGTAGTTCCATTATGTCCTGTGTCAACGGGGGCGTGGTAGTTGAGTGCCCGGGGGACAGTATCCAAAGGGAGAGGAGAGGATCAGATACCCCAATGGCTCAGATAGGCTTGAGTCTCTGACCCCATAAAGTCATCAAATTGGAGAGACCAAGGCAGGCGGAGGCAGGGGAGAAGAGCTGCGGTACCGAAAAGACAAGTGTTGGAAGTTCATTATATCCGTGGGGATGAGTGATGAGATCATGAAGGGTTTCCATTTGAGATAAAAACGTGTTTTCATCCGCTCATGAGTTAAGTCTGTGTTGAGCTTATCTGTATAAAGCAACTTCAGCGGGTCCTTTTTAAGTTGGGAAGGTAGTTGGACTGGCGTTGGAGGTCCAGTTCTTCAGGATGGATCTTCTAGCGAGTAGGAGGCATATCAGAATCCAGTCTTTGCCGGAGGGGATTGGTAGAAGTGACCAGGGTAACAGTTGGGGGTCCCAGTGACCGAAAATGAGAAGCAGAGGATCCTTGGGCAGTTTTAACAAAGTTACTTAAAAAATATACGATAGGACTTGGTCCCAAAAAGCAGAGATGATAGAGCATGACTAGAAGCGAAGGGCCAGGGAGGGCTTGAGGTGATGACATAGGGGGCATTCGGGCGTGGTGTGGGCTTGATTGGCATATATGGGATATGAGCCCGATTTTAAGTTGAGTCTCTCTCCAGGTCTCGTTGGAGATCAATTTGTGGACGGAATTAAGGGCAATTATTTTTATTAATACATACCGGTAACTTGTAAATAATAAGTACAAAACAGCTTAGTCTTCAGGACTGAAGCAATACCGCATATCAATACAAACAAGTCCCCCCTTTAAATGTAAAGGGTGGCAAACTACATAACGTGCCTGTGACAAAGGGTGTGGGGGGGGGGGGTGGGGAGCTTGTTGCTGACTTCTGACCAACTGTGGAATATTTGAACGGGGTCTGCTTTATATAGAGAGACCCTTTTCTAGAATACTCCAGCTGCTCTTGTGAGGCCGCGTACAAACGATCGGTCTATCCGATGAGAACGGTCCGACGGACTGTTTTCATCGGTTCACCGATGAAGCTGACTGATGGACTGATGTGCCTACACACCATCGTTTCATGAACTGATCGTGTCAGAACGGGGTGACGTAAAACACAACGACGTGATGAAAAAAAGAAGTTGAATGCTTCCAAGCTTGCGTCGACTTGATTCTAACCAATGCTCGTGCGTACTAAAGATCGGTTTTGACCTATCGGTTAGCCGTCCATCGGTTCAATTTTAAAGCAAGCCGATGAAAACAAACTTCAGTCCGTTTTCATTGGTTTGAACCGATCGTGTGTACGCGGCTTGACCCTCTTGGAATTTCTACACGGTCATGTGATGTTCTGGATAATTCCCCAATGTTATATGACCCAGTTTTTCCTGCCTAAGAGTCAAACAAATTTCTCTTAAAGTGACCACTGTTTTTAAAAGAAAAAAGCTGGAAGGGGGGAAGCCACATGCCCATGCTGTTCTGGCTCAAATACTTAAGCCCTCCCAGTTCATTCTATGCATTACCAGCAGACATGTCGGCCCCCACCGCCGCCGCGCCGCTGCCGATATTTGGCGCATGCGCGGAAGGTTTTACTTCCTTCTGTGACGCGGCGGCGTCAAGCACCGCCGCGCCCCCCTCCGGCGGCGGGGAATACAATGGTGTGTACACGCCATACCTGAGCTCCATATTGATCCAGCATTGTTGCAGGAGAGTCTTGGCTGCCCAGGACTTTGCCTCCTTATTGGGTGAGATGATAGCACAGTCAGTCAGCCAATGAGGAGAGAGAGGGGTGGGGCCAAACCATGGTTCAGTTTCTGAATAGACACAAAAAGCAGCAGTTTGGCTTGGATGCCCCCATAGCAAGCTGCTTGCTGTGGGGACAGGAGGGAGGAGTCAGGAGTGCAGTCGAGGGACCCGAGAAGAGGAGGATCTGAGCTGCTCTGTACAAAACCACTACACAGAGCAGGTAAGTATAACATGTTTGTTAAAGAAACTTTAGTATCACTTTACCCAAAAACAAACATTTATGATATGGTGGCTTTGCAATTCTTAGATGTGGTGGCTGCATTAATTTTTCTTTTTTTAGGCATTCTTTATTTTATTTTCACCTGATGATCCTGACAGTAAGTATGTTTTTTTAACAGAACAAACTGTCCTGCAGATGTAGCAAGAGGGTTGAAACAAATCATTTACCTCTGACAGGGTTGCTTACAATGAACAATTTTTATTAATTTATGTAAACCTTTAGGCCCCATCCATCCGTTTACGGATGAAAAAGGGACATACGTTGATCCCTATGAGATAGCCTGTCTGCAATCCTCCAATTCTGCAGACGGAGGAAAATCATATTGGGTCCGTGTTCATCCGATCTCCCCAGTGTGCGAGGACCGCCCTGTCATCCGCCGGCTCATGCGGAGGTTCACAGGGCGGATCATCACGGATCCGTCTAGTGTGAAAGGGCCCTATTCCAAAAGGAAAAAAAGTAAAATGTTGCAATAACTGCTCGAATAGTGTTAGCTGGAGTACATCTTTAATTTGTTAGTCAAGTGCATCTAAATCTTTTAGTGTATCCAACACTACCCACCTCCCAAATGCTGTTGTCCAAAGGTGTCCCTGTTGCTCCTCCATCCAGAGTCTGTTACTGGCTGGATCACAAATAATGAATAACAAGAATTAACAAATAGTGATTAGCAAGAAACCAAATGCAGCAGCCATGTTTATAGATTGGTAACCTCTCTTACCTCACACATACTCAGTTGTACCAAGCAGTCCAAGAGAAAATGATAGCATATGAGGGAAAGGAGCCCTGAATTGACAAAAAAAAAAAAGGTTTCATGGTGAGGGATATAGCTTGAAGATAATTAGGCAATAGGAATGAGCCAACACCCCCCTCCCCCTGTTCGGTTTGCAGCAGAACATGCGAACAGGAAAATAATTTGTTTGAACACGCAAACACCGTTAAAGCCTATTTGACACGAACGTGAAAAATCAAAAGTGCTAATTTTAAAGGTTAATATGCAAGTTATTGTCATAAATAGTGTTTGGGGACTTGGGTCCTGCCCCAGGGGACATGTATCAATGCACAAAAAGATTTAAAAGCTGATGTTTTTTCAGGAGCAGTGATTTTTTTTTTGTTTCATTCTTTTTATTAGAAAGAAAAAGAGACAGTTACATGTATCACAAGACAAGGTAAAGCATTGTTATACAAAATCTCGTCAATGGCAAGGTAATCACAAGATAAATCAGACTGAGCGTACCTTAGTATATGTGATACAGAGCATAATAGTGAGAACAAGGCTAACTAGCCAATCAAGTGGATCAACTAGCACAGACATAAAATGTGAGAACAGAATTTTCAAGGGACATAAAGTAAATAAAGGAAAACATAAATCGAACAAACAAATAAACAAACAAAACAAACAACAGGTCTAGTGCTGGAGTAGTAAATTCAAAGATCAAGTAATTGGATCTCAAAGTAAGGTATTCATGGGGAGGTGAGTTTCAGAAACAATCACCGATCTTTTACCCAAATTACCCATAATCGCCATTGACGATCAAAGACGCGTTTAGAACCATACTTATAGGCCAGTAGGCCCTCAAATGCGAAGTTCTGTTTAACTAAGTCAATTACCTCTCATAAGTTAGGAGAAAGATTGGACTTCCACTTCCTGGCTATCAATAGCCTAGCGGCCAACAAGATGTGGGTTACAATTTTCCGACAGTCTGGAGGGAAAAGGTCAATACCCAAATTAAGGATTGCTAAAGCCGGAGAGGGTTTAGTGAGAATCCCAGTGATATCCGAGATGACACGGAACACTATATTCCAGAAACTAGTAAGGTTCTTACATGACCAAAACACATGGAAAATCTGGCCTACCCCTCCACAACCTCTCCAGCAAAGCGGAGAGTGCGAGGTATAAATTTTAGAAGGGTTTGTCTCCAACTTCAAGATTAACCAGAGTAAGTCAGAAGCAATTAATATATCCCGCAAGACCAATGTTATGAATCCCTGAAGAGTAACCATAACTTTCAATGGGAGCAAAAAAGCCTCAAATACTTAGGAATAAAGTTGACCCCGACTATAGATGCTATATATGATGCTAACTTTAAGCCCCTCCTACAATCCATTACAAACAACTTACATAGATGAACTCCAAAATCCTTCTCGTGGTTTGGTAGGGCGTCCATACTTAAAATGACTGTGTTACCAAGACTGCTGTACTACTTTAATGCCCTGCCAATCAAATTACATACTACCTTCTTTTCCAAACTACGTGGTGCACAACTGAAATTTCTATGGGCTGGGAAGAAGCCGAGAATTAACTTCTCACAGCTTACTCTTCCCAAACATAAAGGAGCCATGAATAAGCACTGATCCAGTGCGAAACGCGTCGACTGTTCCTTGTTTCTACTGCTGTGACCCTATTTTTGTACATGCTGTCTATTGAATAAAAGACCACCCATCAGGTTTTGGAGTGTGGCTATCCATTTTTCTTTGTCTTCATAAAGGAGGTATCGGTCTCCCGGATTTTAGGAAGTATTACATTGCCGCCCACATCACCAGACTCATAGACTGGCACTGCCACAAATCATCCAAGGACTGGGTACAACTTGAGACAGACCAACACGCTAATCATATTTCCTTTCATCCTTGGTCCACTGCATCAAAACTGACGAGTAGAATCCCTCACCCTTTGGTGGCCGCCACTATGGCGGTATGGCATAGCGTTGCCCCGACCCACAGTTTAGCATCCATACCAGGCCCTTTGACCCCTATCACAGATAATCCGGACTTTCCACCGGGCCTGGGTGTTAGACTCCCAGAATCCTCAATACCCACGCAAAAACTCCTCGCCACTCATTGTCTATCGGGCAACAGGATAATAACTTTTAACACGTTAAAATCGGAACTGGGGGAGGCCTTCCCCGGCTTTTGGTTTTATCTTCAGACACAAAATTTCCTACTTAATGGTAAACATAAAAAGGCATACTGTAAGACACCTACACAACTTGAGAGAATTTGCCTAAATAGCATTCCGATCCTCAAAACGACTGCGATGGTTTACTCGTGGTTATGCCAACCCCCGGCCTCTTCACAGAATAGACTCAAAGCCCAATGGGAAAGTGAACTTAATGTGTCACTGTCTGACGAACAGTGGGAAAGGGCCAACATATTTGCGCATAAATGTTCCCTCAGCTCTAGATTACAGGAAATATCCTACAAGATTCTTAATCGATGGTATATTACCCCCTTAAAAATTAAGAGATGGATGCCTGCAGCATCTGATACTTGCTGGCGTTGTGAAAAAGAAATCGGATCCCTTACGCATATATGGTGGTCATGTCCCCTGATACGTGATTATTGGACCCAAATTAAGCTTTGGACAAAATTCATTACAGATACATGTATCACTCTAGATGCAGCTGCTTGCCTACTGCATGTTAATGATATGTCAACCAGAAACTACAAAAACTCGCTCACTAGGCACTTACTGACAGCTGCAAAACATTAATCCCCCTATATTGGAAGACGACTAAATGCCTCTCAGTTAAAGATTGGTTAGACAGAGTACAATACATTTACAAAATGGACGAACTAGTGGCTATGAAAAGAGAAAGCTCGCTGTCCTTCAATGACACCTGGCAACCATGGGTTATCTTCAAATATTCCAATGATTATCAGAGATTGATGGCTTGAATCTAACCACGACTTCTTACAGATTGGGACGAGTATACCCTATGGTATGGCTTACCTGATACCGCACGTTGTATTATCTTGCATGTAAACTGTACAATGACAAATATGTATACAGGTCTCCTGACTGAAACCTACTTGAATAGAAGTATTGCTTCATGTTGTATAAACCCTCTGCTTATGGTGTCTCCCTCCCCTCCCCCTTTTTTTTTTCTTGTTCCTTTCCCGATTCCTCAAAGATTCCCGATGCTATAACTTACAGATCTGACAAGCTATTCCTGATCAGGAGAACGGGCTCCTGACCAGTATGTAATTACTTACAAGTCAATATCTCCGCAATACCTTTATAGTTTATTTGTATGAGTGTTCTATAGATTACTTGTTACAATCTTATTTGCACACTGCGATGTGCAATGTTTATTTCTTTGTTTTGCTATTTCAATAAACTTTGATTGTGATAAAAAATTTTTTTTTTAGAAAGCCTATAAGGGGTAAGGTACCACCTCAAAGCTATTTTATGGGTCAGTTCCCAATGGTTAGCACACTTTGAGGCTTGGTAAACAGCCTTGAAAGCTGCCTGCCATTGGTGGGTGGAGTATGAGTCCCCAAGATCCAGCTCCCATCTCTGATAGGGGGTGGATTTATGGAAACTAAGTTTATCGTGAAGGAGATTGTAGAACAGGGAGGTGCCTTTGGTGGGAGGGGGAGCATCATTAAAAAAATTCCAACTGTGTTTACAAAGAGTGATATCAACGGAGGCTAGGGAGGTTAGAAGGTGGGAGATTTGAAGATATAGATAGTGATCCGTGGTTGGAATATTAAATTCCCTTTGTAGTTTTGTAAATGATTTAGGGGTTGTCACTTCCATCAAATGCTGTATAGTCAGAACCCCTCGCCTCTCCCACGAGTGGAGAGATGAGTTGGGAATCAGCAGCTCCGCGGTTCTCAGCGGTATCGGAACAGAAACTACCCGACACCGAGGAGGAGTCACGGAACGGAGCCTCCTCCATGCTTTGGAGCAGTGATTTTAATAATGCTTAATGTGAAACAATAAAAGTGAAATAATCCTTTACATTTCACACCTGGGGGGTGTCTATAGTATGCCTGTAAAGTGGCACATTTTTCCCTTGTTTAGAAAAGTCCCTGCACAAAATGACTTTTCTAAAAAAAAAAAAAAATTACTCGTGGCTATAAAAAATTGTCAGGTCCCAACAATACAGATAAAAGTCATTGAAAAAAACGTCATGGGTTCCCCCCAGTCCATTACCAGGTCCTTGGGGTCTGGTATGAATATTAAGGAGAACCCCAAACCAAAATTAAAAAAAATGCCTGGGGCTCCCCCCAAAATCCTCCCCCCTGGTATGGATATTAAAATCCATTTTTTTTTTAACAGTCCCCCTTAAAATCCATCCCAGCCCTTCAGGTATGGATGGGGTTGATGGGGACAAGGGCCTCATCCCCACAACCCTTGCCAGGTGGTTGTGGGGGTCTGCAGGCGAGGGGCTTATTGGAATCTGGAAGCCCCCTTTAACAAAACCCATGTGAATTTGTAACAGGGTACATTGTAACCCTACCATTTCACCCAAAAAAAAGACAACATTTAAAAAAAAAAACACACATAGCTTGGGACAAGTCCCTTAATAAACAAGAAAAACATTTCAGGGATGTAATCCTTCCACAACCCGATGATACATGCCACCATGATCGATTCCATCTCCATGGGAGGCACCTGCTGAATGACGCGGACCTGCCGTGACAGCTCTTAAATAGCATCGGGCTTGGGTGACCCTGCCCCCCTCTGACACAATGGGGGTTTCTGGCGGTTTCCCCCCGTGGCATCATGGGTGACCCCATCCCCCTCTGACGTAACGGGGGTTTCACAAGGATTACTGTGTTAGTATGGCCCAGTGGGGTCAAGGTGGCTGGGTTTGGACAGGTGGGACATTGCAACAAAGTGGAGATTTTTTGCAGACACCTTATGTGTATCTGTAAGGTCACATAGAGAACACCAATACCTGTCTCTAGGCAGCCACCCACACAGTATAGGAAGTTTAAGACAGGATGCTCTGCTCTGCAAAGCAGCCAACACCTCCATAGTCGCTGCAAAGCAGATAAATATGTAAATGAAGAAAACCACAAAAGTTATAGGAAATGTGTGACGTGCAAGTTATATGTACACTGTCAAAATCTATAGATGGGGCATTTTGGCTCTGGCATGAATCGGGCTGATTGCCACGTTGGCCAATGTGAAATAAAAATGGCTTTCCTAAAAGTTTGTTGTTCAGTCTGTTGTTCCTGGCTATCTCCCGCTTTATTTCCATGCAAAACAATGTTTGACAAGCATTTTATACATGACAACAGATTAGCAAGAGATTATCTAGAGCAGGGGTGCCCAACCTTTTGAAGAGCGAGGGCCACTTAAGCGACTTGGTAACCAGTCATGGGCCACAATGAGCAGGTCTGTGTCCACTCTGTATATGCAGAGCGGACATGGAAACATCCCACTATACTCTTTTTTTTTTTTGCGGATTGGTTTGTATTTAGGACACAAATCGGTTTACATCTGCCACTCCTTAGAGGTGAATAAAGGGTCCAATTGGGTCAGACTGACCGTGTGAAAGGGGTCTGAGGCTGCTTTCACACTGATGCGCTGCAGTTTACCTGCACCAATGGTGCAACGCAGTGTACCTTTGGCTATCCTGCACTTTGCAATAGACTTCTATTATATTCTGCAGGTGTAGTGCACTTTCAGAAAGCTCGCCAAATGACAGAAGTCTATAGCTCAGTGCAGGTAACCCACAGGTGCACTGCTCTGCACCTACGGATCAGTTTGAAAGCAGCATAGTAACCACTGCAGAACAGATATGCCCATATGTACACTGTGATTTTAGTAATAAAACTGACCTTTAATAACAGTGTTCTATTCTATTCCATCCCAGAGCAGGAGGTCGTGGGCCACATCAAAGGGCTCCGCGGGCCACATGTGGCCCCCGGGCCACTGGTTGGGCACCCCTGATCTAGAGAGACAGCACAGCAGAAGGTGCCCACCATGAGAAGTAGCAAGAAAATAAGATACATGAGTTAATCTTGCGTGTGTAAGTTTTAGCTTGAGCTATGTAAACCGAAGTATAACTCACTAGGTAGTATGCAGACAACACGTAAAAAGGAACCACCTGCTGGATAAAAATAAGAATACAAGATATTGATAATCAATATTTGATACTTACTTGACAAAAATAAGGTATTACAAGTAAGCTGTACAAAACTGCCTGAAAATAGTAAATTTGTCTTTTGGATTAGAGTTACTCTTTTATTTATGACACACTTTTTCTATGTGTCTGTAAATTAAGCACACTTCAATAAACTTTCAAACAAACAAGCGTGTGTAAGAAGCCAAATGTTGATTGATCAGGCATCATTTTTTTATGCTCAAACGCAATCAAAGTAAAAAAAAGTAAAAATCTCAACTGGCATTGTGCCAGTATTCAGAAGTAGCAGCCAAGATGCTGCTGACAGACTTCTCATATTGATGCTATAAGTGAACTGTTAGCTAGGAAGAACACATGGGAACAGTCTGGAGTTTATTGACATGTTGCTTGGTGCCATGCAATATTCTGATGCACCAGGCAATTTGCCAAGAGCACATTGTAAAATTGTAGAAGGAACTGTAAGTACTAAAGGTTCTACTGACTTAGAATTTCTTTAAGGATGTTCTGCACTGATCTCCTCTCAGTAACAGCTGTCCATGCACTCAGAGGGATTTGAGCTCTAGATGTACATACAACTGTCTGTTAATAAAAATGAGAAATATGAACTTTGAACTTTGAACTCTTTTTATAGGTTTATGTGTACACACACACACTTACATTTTATTGAATCACAGTGTATATAATTTTTTTTTTACACTGATCAAGAGAAATATACTCTTTCATGTCAAAATGAAAAAGATCTTTTCAATGTGATAGAAATTAAAGGAGATCTAAAGTCACAGCATGCCCTTTCATGTACAACATCAGCATTGTGATAGCAATACAAATGTCAGTCTTTTCTTGACAATTCAATATAAGCGGATTAAAAAAAATATATATATATATTAGGGCTGTTACTGATCAAAATTTTTGTGTTCGATTAATCGTTTTTTATTTTAATCGATTAATCGACTAATTTCGATTAATTATAACGCACATACAGATCCAACTACTTTTAGCTGATCTCCTTGTAGGCTGATTCCCAGTGCAGCTACCAACAACTGGAAAAATGGATAGCAGGATACAAAAGACACACAAGGGCAGCGCTCGATGGGAATAACATTAAAACTTTTATAATCTTCAAGTAGGTAACAAAATAAATATTGCACTGGAGATAAAATTGATGTAGCTACATAAACTGTAAAAATGGTGCGAGTAATACCAAACAGTACCAAAAGCAGTCATAAAAATATGTAGCCAAGTATGATACTGGTATAAAAATGTGTACAATGATGCCACTGCTGAATCCAGATGAGGAGAGGTTAACATCAGTCTGTCGGCATGTAGATGTCCCATGAAGGGAACTATCACAACTCCCAGTGGATGGTTGTAGAATCCCAGGTTGATAGAAGGAAGTGATAGAGGGAAGTGTAACAGCCCTTGCGTGTGGCAGATAGTAAGGTCCCGCCAGCATGCAGATATGAAGGCACAGCAAAGGAGCCCTTCAGATGGACACGGCAAGCCCCACCGGTGTCCGTGATGTTACCGGATCTCCGATGGAACTCCCTGAAAGCCCAGAAGCCCGCGGAGAGGCGAGTACCAATTAAAAGAATTGTAATCAATCAAAAAAATTAAAGATTAATCGATTAATTAAAAGTTAATTTGCACAGCCCTAATATATATATATATATATATATATATATATATATATATATAATGTATATATAATTTCATGTTGTTAGTGCTGTCTGACTACTGGTGATCTCTTTTAACAATTTACTGGATTTCCCGTATGCTTTGTGACCCCTCCTCTGCTCTTTCCTTTGCTTTACATTTTCAATTTATAAGAACTAGATAGCCCAATGTATGCCAGTTGTCTCATGGGGTGTGTTTCCTGTGTTAACTGTTGCTCTTAAAGAGGAAGTAAACCCCGATGGGTTTTATTTCCTCTGTATTTCCCTGCAAAGGTAAAGCATAATGGGCTACTTACTATGCATCGCAAAGTAGCCGATTATGTGTCACTTAATTGAAACCGAAGCCTGCGATGTGACCGCTGTCCCCTGTGCAGGAATCGTCTATTCTTTACCCCTCTTCCTCTGTGACTGGCCGGAGTTGCGTGACGCCACTCCCACGTGCACACGCGGGTGCCGCCAGTCACGGCATGACCCATTTAGAAAGGGCACAATGTGCCCTTTCTAAAGTGTGCATGCGCCAAATACATTGGTGCATGCGCAGAAGACATTGGCGTATGGGGACAATGTAAATATCTCCTAAACCAGTGTTTTTCAACTCCAGTCCTCAAGGCACACCAACAGGTCATGTTTTCAGGCTTTCCATTATTTTGCACAGATGATTTGATCAGTTTCACTGCCTTAGTAATCACCACAGTCAGTTCACCTGAGGGAAATCCTGAAAACTTGACCTGTTGGTGTGCCTTGAGGACTGGAGTTGAAAAACACTGTCCTAAACTGTGTAGGTATTTAGGTATATAGGCTTACCTGTAGGTGAAAGTGCTTGTACTGAGTTTACAACCACTTTAAAACTCTTCCTCTATAGCAGTTCTGTAGTTCAGGTTCTATGAAATGTCTTACACAGTAGTGCATATACAAGTGATTATGTGTCCCTGCAACCAAGGAAGTGAATGTGTGGAATTCTTTGAAAAGTAATTTTTTAAGCTTTCAAATTTACATGCTGGATATTAAATTTGATGTGGAAATGTATTTATGATTTTACATTTTGACCATTACACTTACAATGAAAAAAACATAAAGTAGCTGACTGCATACGTATCTACCCCACCACCACCCTTAAAGTTTGTTTTTAATAGATGTAGCTTTGGGGACAATTAAAGCCTTGAGTATGTGTAGATAGGTCTCTATTAGCTTATTTTTACATCTGAACACTGATTTTTTCTGTTTTCTCTTTGTAAACCTGCTTCTTCTGCGTCAATTTGTCTTTTTCAAGTCTAGCCACACATTCTTTTTTAGACTGACATCTGAACTTGGCATTTCTAGGAAATTAACATTTTTGGTGATTTTGACCTTATTTTTCGGTTTAATGGCTTGCTGGAAGACACATTTTCTTCCCACAAACCTTGGGTTTCCTGTAGACCACATTGAATTGTTCTAAAGGATTTCCCCTGTATTTTATGTGCATTGACTTTATTCTTTACCCCTCACAAGACTTCCAGGGCCCACTTCAAAGAAGCACCCGGCAGCATGATGCCAACGTGTTGAGTGATGACCAAAAAGCAACATTTTGGTCAAATCAGATGATACAATTTTCTTCCAGCTGCCATCCAAGTCATACCATGTGCATTCTAGAAAATATTAGCTGTCATATGAGTTTTAGTTAACAGTAGCTTTCTTTTTGTACTTTTTCAACTACCATTGAGTTATTATAATATTGGTACTTGATAGTAGTACTCATTCATATGGGGATACTTTTGTTAAAGGGGTCTCCTTTAAAATCCATACCAGACCTTAAAGTGGTTATAAACCCTTTTTGCAACAGATAAGCCTATAATAAGGCTTACCTGTAGCTATCCTGGATATCTCCAAAACTTGCACGGTTTAGGAAATATCCCCCTGTATCTGCATGTGCCGAAGACATTAGCACATGCTCACTGAAGCAGTGGCACGTCATGTCGTTGCTCCAGTTGGACCGTGCTGCTTCTGGCGGCTCCCACATGCTTGTGAAGGAGTGACATTGCACGGCTCTGAAAAAACTTCAAAACAAATCAGCGCTCATGGATATCTAAAAGTCCAATAATAAATATATCAAAAAGGAAAAGATTGGTAAAAAATCCATTTAATAAAAATTCTACAGTTATAAGGAAATACTTTCCAGATAGTTCGGTGTGCAGTTAACTGCAAGACTGTAGGGCTAGATTGCCATACACACAGTGTGCAAATGTGATAAGTTTCACCGACAGTCACTTCTTAATTCATGGGTTTAAACATCCTGGGTTCAGTACACATGCCATCGTATAGAGGAAAATGTCAACAGTACCTTTGGGACAGGTGGCAAGCTTGTAGTGATGTGAAAATGGTCATCCGATCTATGGTAGGTGCCTGGCCTCAGGTAATCCACATTACCGGCGTGTCACTGCGGGGCAGAGAAGACGGAACCGTCCGACAAATCCTGCAGCCGGGAACACAGCGCAATGAGGTCTGGAGAGGCGTGTGCTCGTTCCGTTCGATCGCCTTGACGTCACACGTCTGAGACGCCGCTCCACGTTCAGAACCGAGGAGCAAGGATGTACTCGACGCCCTCTACTGGAAGATCCGCAGACTGCAAGCTCCCAATGCAACACAGTGACAAATGTCAGCGGGAAATATAAAAGCTCTGTAGCTGCTCTTGCAAAAATGGCAGTTTAGGAGCCCTCATGAATCAGAGGACCAGGATGAGGGGCAATAGTGTGGTTTTAAGAGCCTTGACGACGCGTTTCGCGCTTCCTAGCGCTTTTTCAAAGAACGCTGTGTCCCCGGCTGCAGGATTTGTCGGACGGTTCCGTCTTCTCTGCCCCGCAGTGACACGCCGGTAATGTGGATTACCTGAGGTCAGGCACCTACCATAGATCGGATGACCATTTTCACATCACTACAAGCTTGCCACCTGTCCCAAAGGTACTGTTTCCACTGACATTTTCCTCTATACGATGGCATGTGTACTGAACCCAGGATGTTTAAACCCATGAATTAAGAAGTGACTGTCGGAGAAACTTATCACATTTGCACACTGTGTGTATGGCAATCTAGCCCTACAGTCTTGCAGTTAACTGCACACCGAACTATCTGGAAAGTATTTCCTTATAACTGTAGAATTTTTATTAAATGGATTTTTTAACAATCTTTTCCTTTTTGATATATTTATTATTCGACTTTTAGATATCCATGAGCGCTGATTTGTTTTGAAGTTTTTTCTGCGTGTTGGGTACTTCTGGGTACTGTAAATCCTGCAGCTCTGGACTATCCACCCTATACCTTACATACAAACTATATCAGGGTTATCTGTATCCACATTTAGCGCCAGTGATTTTTCGTGTATATGATTGCACGGCTCTGGCGAATCACAAAGCTGGAGTCCGCGGCCCCGGAAGGAAGAAGAGCGAGAAGATGGATGCAGCCTGCACAGGGGATAGCGCTGGATTCATTTGCAGGTAAGTGTCACATAATGGGCTAGTATGTGATGCATACTAACCCATTATGCTTTAATTGGCAGGCTTTACAGGGAGCAAAAGAGGAAGTAAAACCCATCAGAGGGTAAACATCCCTCCCTCCTTTGTACTTCAAAGTATTCAGATCGCAGAAAAGGGCGATTCTGAATACTGTATATTTTTTTTAAACCGGCGCCATTGACAGCCGAGTAAAATGGAGAGTGACGTTGTGACTTTGCTTCCGTGTTTACAGCAAGAAGACTGTCTCTAGCCGCCGGAAGTGGCGGATCGAGGAGCGGGTCTCCCGATGGGACGGGAGGCCCGATATATACGGCAGAAGGTGGCAGGAGGGGGGGATGTCCCCTCCGCCTCCTCGGGTATTACAACCGAGCGGCTTTTACTGTGTCATGACCTAAAGTCTAACCATGAAGTAAGGCATAACTAATCAAGCAGTGGGTTTAAACAGATCTGAAAAGAGAAAAGTAAACAGGTGCAAAATCAATGGAAAGCTGTTTTATTTTTGCAAATAATTTGCTATATTTGTACATAGGGGAGCTGAAATTTAGAAAAAAAAAGGTCAGCAAAGGTGAACTTAGCCTTTAATCAAGCTTCATTAATGACCTGCTAGAGTTAGTGCTCTGATGTGAGAAGTCTGCAGTGTTCCTTTAGCAGTTGCTAACCCCTTAGGGATTTTTCTCATCTAGCAAACCAAATCAACTGTTACATTGTCTTTTTTGGACAAGGTTATTTAGGCCTGGTTCACACTGGTGCATTTTGACATGCGATTTGGCATGTCAAATCGCATGTCAAAACGGCGGTATTTGCCGCAAATTACCGGCAATGGCCCTGTCCTAATTGGTGCGACGCCGCTGCACCAATTTCAAAAAGTCGTTTCTGTACTACTTTTTGTGATTTTGGCCCACGATTTACATTGACATCTGTGCAAAAACTGCACAGATGTCTCTTAAATCATGGCCAAAATCGGGACTGCCAGCGGGAGTTAATCTGAACTCGCACGGCTTCACTCCTGCAGCCCAGTGTGAACCTGGGCTCAATCAATTACTATTTGGCTTGAGAGCATTTGTACATGTTATAATATGAGTTTTTTCTTAACAATGTGGAGTTCTCCCTTAGACCTAAGTTAGCTGGCAGCTGCAGTCTACCCCTCTATGCTGTGGCTGCTTTACTCAGGTTACAGCTGGAGGGGGGCAGTGTCTTACTTTCTGGTGCTGTTCCTAAATTGTCCGCCTTTCTCCTGGCCTTCTAGAGCCGGTGTATGGACATTCCGGATCTGCATGTATTATGCACACTGTAAACTTTGTAAACTTGGCCTTTGCTGCTCATGCCTTGGCAGGCAAAATTCTGAGTGAATTGTGCTGCTTTGTTCAGACAGCTAGCAACAGGTTTCCACAAGTAGTTAAGGCACACTAAAGCAGTCTATTACAACTCTCTCTGTGCAATGATTCTCTACTATTTTTTTCCCAGTCAACTGGCCAATTTAACTCTCTTCAAAAATTCCTGAAAGGAGGATGAGGATGATCTATAAGCAGGTTGTGTACCTTCCTTTGGTAAGGCTGTTAGGATGCCTAAAATGAAAGGTCCTGCAGTGGAACCTGCAATGCATGTATTTTAGCACTTCCAAAGGAGTGTGTTGCCTTTCCCCCCCATGATGTTTAAGATAGAAGCTTGTTTTGGAAGAGTTGCGCAAATTGAACAGAAGAACAGAGCAACAGAATGTCTTAGTGGTCAGCACATTGCACCACTGGTTCACTCGGTTCAAACCCGAACCAGGATGCTTCTACCTGCACTGCAGGGTGTCAAATTTTGCACTTACGAGGAAGAGGTTTTCCAGCATAATGAGTCACCTACTTGGTTGACATGGCCTTCATAAGCTTAGCCGTATGCATGGACTTGTCAGTGCAGGAAGCTGTGTCCTTCAGGGGTATGCTCAATCATGATAATTGGAGGTGTCCTTGGGGGATGTAGCATTTCTGGTGGTAACTTTATCTGTTTGACGTCTCCTTAAGGGGTACTTCTGTCAGCAGTGGCAGCCTAGGAATCTGCCTTAACTTTCAATGCAGTGGAAGCTGGGATGAAAGAAAACAATTATTTTCTATTATTTTCTAAAGAATAATTCTATGAGTTGGACAATCTCGTCTGAATTGCAAGAGTTTAAACTGTCCCCTTCAAGGGCTAGCTTCATTTGATAGCTAAGAGCTGCATTTAGCCTGGCCTCCTGCCTCAGAGTATACTGTATGTCTGCCGAATGAAAGAAGACTGCAGTTCTAGTGTTGGTGTCTTGGGCCTGGCTCACAGCCATGCTTTTTTTGGTGCATTTTCAGTTGTACAGAAACACACTACAGTCCATTTAACATGGTTTCCTATGGGTCACATTCACATCAGTGCTCTTTAAGGAAAGGGACCAGCAGGTTGTGTTTTGGTTCAATAGACTTTAATGGATCAAAAACTTAAAAAAAACGCAAAATGCACCCGGAATATGCATCAACTGCAACATGCATATGTGTAACCAGGCCTAACTCCAAGGAGGTTTGCTCCTGCAGTTTTAGATTGGAGTCTAGAAAGCATTAGATAGATAGATAGATAGATAGATAGATAGATAGATAGATAGATAGATAGATAGATAGATAGATAGATAGATAGATAGAGAGATAGATAGATAAAGAAAGAAATATAAAGATAGAAAGAAAGAAGAGAAGGAAGGGAGATAGATACAGAAAGAAAGGTAGATAAAGGAAGGAAAATAGATAGATAGATAGATAGATAGATAGATAGATAGATAGATAGATAGATAGATAGATAGATAGATAGAAGATAGTAAGGAAGGAAGATAAATAAAGATAGAAAAAAAGAAGAGAAGGAAGGAAGATAGGTAGATAGATCTAGATAGATAGATAAAAATAGATATATTGGCTTTGAAGGAATTCAAATCCTCTGGAGCTGATGTGGTGATGGTTCAGGAGACGCATTACTGGTTCTTTTAAATTTGCATCTAAAATGTTTCCCATAGTCTACATGGCCTCAGATCCATCTGGTAAGGCTGGAGTGGCTATACTAATCAAACGTTCATGCCCCATCCGGATATTGACCTCAACTCTGGACCCCCCGTCGGTATGTCCTCCTGAGCTGTATCCACTTAAATGCCTCCTTCACCTTGGCTAATATCTATGCACCCAACACGGGACAGATTGGTTTTCTTACTGGAGTTCTTGATCGGCTGAAGTCCCTCTCTCAGCCGTTCACGATCGTAGGTGGGGACTTTAATATGTGCATGTCTCCCAGTAGAGACAGACGTGTTTTGTTCCATCAGACTACATCTCTACAAGTTCATAAACTGTCCACCTCTTTTCGCAAACTAATACGCTCCCACAATCTTTTTGATGCGTCGGAGAGTGAAGCACCCCACTCATCGTCAATATACTTTTTTCTCCCCGCCACATAAACTTTATTCTCGTCTAGACCACTTTCTGGTATCTGCCCCCTTACTGCCTAACATTGTGTCCTCGGAAATAGACTCTATTACATGGTCTGATCACGCCCCCATTACCTTGTGTTTAGAGATCCAAACTGCATCACCCAAGACTTGTCATTGGAGACTTAATGAGTCCCTCCTACGACATGCGGAAACAATGGACAGACTTCGAGGAGTTTTTCCGTTTAAATGAAGGTTCGGTCCCCGATACATCCACTGTATGGGAAGCCCACAAGGCCTTTTTTAGAGGCGAGTGCATCTCAGCCAGCTCTCGCTTGAAACGCGACTCTGTTAGATTGAGGTTGGAGCTGGTGGCCCAGCTACGGACGGCGGAGGCACAGTTACTCCGCTCTCCTACGGTGGGTCGCTTGCGAACGGTGATTGCTATTCGTAACCGCATTAGGTCTCTAGATACAAACAAAGTTTCGAAGTCAATGCTATGGTCCAAGCAAAAATTTTATGAGTATGCAGACAAGCCTCATAGGATGCTGGTCAACAGGCTCAAGCCCCGCCCTTTTCTAAACATCCCTGATCATATAGTCCAATCAGATGGTTCACCTACACATTGTCCTCAGACCATGTCCGGAGTTTTTGGAGAGTATTATAGTAAACTTTATAATTGCTTAAGTACAGATCCACAGGCACAATTCTCACAAGACGGACTAGATGCCTTCATGTCATCTGTACACCTTCCCAGATTGTCCCTAGACCAACGTTCCTCTTTGAATCAACCTATTTCCGTTGAAGAACTAACAGACGTAATTAAGCATCTCCCCTCGCATAAGGCCCCAGGGCCAGATGGTCTCCCCTACTCCTACTACAAGACATTTTTGCCGACCCTAACTCCACACTTGCTAGCTCTGTTCGCCTCCCTACTCCAGGGAAAGCTACCGCATTCTTCGTTTTTGCACGCTTTTGTAACCGTTATCCCTAAACCGGGTAAAGATCCATCCCTTCCAGATAACTACCGACCCATCGCCCTATTAAATTCGGATTACAAAATCTTTACCAAGATTTTAGCGAATAGACTGTCTTTACTGATACCGGCTCTAATCCATAAAGATCAGGTAGGATTCGTCCCCATGAGACATGCTGGAGACAACACGCGTCGGACTATCGATCTTATAGACCTGCTTACAAAAACCAAGAGTCCAGCTTTGATTCTTGGTTTAGATGCCCAAAAAATTCGATCGACTTAGCTGGCCGTATATGTTCGCAATACTAACTCGTTATGGCTTCTCAGGTTCCTTTGTCCAAGCTCTTCGAGCCCTATACTCGAAGCCCACATCACAAGTACAACTTTCCTCACACTTATCGAGTCCTTTCTCCTTAGTAACGGTACAAGACAGGGGCCCTCTGGCATTCTTAGTCTGGAACCCCTGGCTGCGGTTATACGGGATCCAGATATTAGAGGGGTACACCTTCGACGCAAGGAATAAAGATCTAAGATAGACATTCTTCTCACTCTCACCCACCCCCACTGCTCCTTGAACATCTGCATAACGTGCTATCAGCCTTTAGTTGCCTCTCAGAAAGAAATGCCGCAAAAACGGAAGCACTACCCGTAAATAGATAGATACTGATCCAAAGCAAATAGATAGATATTGATCAGTCATAAATAGATAGATAGATAGACTAGATCGGGCCAATCGCGGAGATCAAGACTCATTGGACCACTCTCCCCCTATCCCTGATGGGGAGAATTAAAGTACTTAAAATGTCCATCCTTCCTAAATAGTTATACAGATAGAAACGAAGTTGGAAGTCCCACTGAAGCTGAAATCCCTTCAAAGAAAGGAGTCTCCGCTTTGTCTGGAACAACACTTCTCACAGATAGAACAGAAAAATAAGGGGAGGAAAGAGGCCCAGATTTCATCAAATATTATCAGATATTTGAGAGCTCTAGCTTCATAAAAAGGAACCTCCCGGAATGCCCCGAAGGTGGGCGGAAGATGAAAGAAAGACTGTCACAGAAGTCCAGCTATATGCTCTGGCCCTCCAGATGCCCCAGCTGCGGAAACTTTGCTTAGCTCCCATGCTGTTCACGATCTATCTGGAAACACTGCTCTGAGCGCTAACCACTCTTGAATATCCTATTTAACCCAGACATAGATAGATGATCGCATGTTGATGGTCCCAGGCTGGACTCTTCCAACTACGGCATTTTGTTAATCCTGGGTCAGAAAGAACTGAACTAATATGAGAAAGAACAGCACAAAAAGGGAAGGAAGACCTACAGATTAGGCATTTTTTCTCCTCCAGATCCCCTTCTTTGACTCTGGAGATAAAGCCAATAGAAAGCCATGTGCGCTAGAAGGCCCTTATGAAGATGATCTCCACTATCTATAAAGATAGATGAGCAGTACCTATAGATGGAGGCTACTCACCTCTAGATGAGAAAGATAGATCCTGCAGCATAGATAGATGGGAAAGCATCTGGAAGCACACTTCCAAGATAGATGTGTGTCCCACAAGATAGAAAGCATACAAAGATGATAGTATAGGACCCCAGATATATAAAGCAACAGAAAGATAGACAAAACAATGCTGGAAAGATGTAACGGTGCTGTGGGAATTTTTTGGGAATGTCCCCCTGTTAACCAATTCTGGCTTCAAATAGATAATTGTTAGAAAATCTGATTGGATTCCTTTGAAGCCCATACACTGTTTGATAGGTCTCCCTTTTCCTGGTAAAGAAAGATGTCTTTTGTTTTATTGGCAGCTAAGGAAGGAAGATAGATCCCAGATACTGTAGATAGATGGAAGCAGTTGACGGCTACGATGGATAACAGAGCAGAATGAATAATATAGACGTGGTCAGCGTGGGATGAATCAGAGTATGGGTCTGAGGGAACTGGTTAGATAGATAATGTGCTTACGTATTCTTAGAAATTTGTTATCCAATAAAGGTGAAGATGGATAGATAGGTAGATAGATAGTTAGATAAAGATATGATAGATAGATAGATAGATATAGATAGATAGATAGATAAAGAAAGAAATATAAAGATAGAAAGAAAGGTAGATAAAGAATTTAGGAAGGAAAATAGATAGATAGATAGATAGATAGATAGATAGATAGATAGATAATAGATAGTATAGATAGTGAAGGAAGATAAATAAACAATTAGAAAAAAAAAGAAGAGAAGGAAGGAAGATAGGTAGATAAATCTAGATAGATAGATAAAAATAGATAAATAGATAGAAAGGAAGGAAGATAGATAAAGATAGAAAGAAAGAAAGAAGACAGATAGATAGACAGTGGCAGTGCATCTATAGAGGGCACCGAAGCCGCTCCCTCTGGCTCAGCCGCCCCCTCTGGCTCAGCCGCAACAATGGGCAGAGTGGCGAAAATGGGCACAGTGGCATCAATGGGCATACTGGCATCAATGGGCACAGTGGCATCAATGGACACAGTGGCAACAATTAAAGGGCACAGTGGCATCAATTGGCACTGTGGCGACATTTAAAGGGCACAGTGGCTGCGTTTGATGGCATGGCACAGTGGCTGCGTTTGATGCCATGGTACAGTGGTGACAAGTGATGGCACAGTGGCTGTGTTTGATGGCATGGCACAGTGGTGACAATTGACGGCACAGTGGCTGCGTTTGATGGCATGGCACAGTGGCTGCATTTGATGGCATGGCACAGTGGTGACAATTGATGGCACAGTGGCTGCGTTTGATGGCATGGCACAGTGGTGACATTTGTTTGCAGAGTGGCTGCGTTTGTTGGCATGGCACAGTGGTGACAATTGATGGCACTGTGGCTGTGTTTGATGGCATGGCACAGTGGTGACAATTGGTGGCACAGTGGCTGTGTTTGATGGCATGGCACAGTGGCTGCATTTGATGGCATGGCACAGTGGTGACAATTGATGGCACGGTGACTGCGTTTGATGGCATGGCACAGTGGTGACAATTGATGGCACAGTGGCTGCGTTTGTTGGCATGGCACAGTGGTGACAATTGATGGCACTGTGGCTGTGTTTGATGGCATGGCACAGTGGTGACAATTGGTGGCACAGTGGCTGTGTTTGATGGCATGGCACAGTGGTGACAATTGATAGCGCAGTGGCTGCGTTTAATGGCATGGCACAGTTATGACAATTGATGGCACAGTGGCTGCGTTTGATGGCATGGCACAGTGGCTGCATTTGATGGCATGGCACAGTGATGACAATTGATGGCCCAGTAGCAGCATTTGATGGGCCCAGTGGCTGCATTTGATGGGCACAGTGAGGCTTAATAGCCGCCGGGGGCCGTTCATGGGCCGCGAGGGCCGTTCGCGGGCCGTATTCGGCCCCCGGGCATTTGCCCGGTATGCCCTATGGCCAGTCCGGGCCTGCTTCAGACCATGCTGAACATTCTGTCACCTTTAAGCCAATGACTGTGTCAGAAGGAATCATTTGCTCCAGCAACAATAGACACGTTCTGCTAGCCAACACCAACCTTTCTGTCTCTAGGATTAATGACAGCAATTCCAGCATATGTGATTTTAAGAGGAGTACTATTGTGGCTCAGAGAGATGCCTATTTCTAACTCGCTGTCTTCCCTGACATATGTCTGTTTCTACATGGGTCAAGACATTATGCAGCATACATGTCTGCTGGTTGGAATCTTGATCCACTCCTTATCTAGATAGGGATACCTGTCAGAATACAGAGGGAATTATCAGAATCCTACAAGAGATTGGCTGGCTAGTCTTCCAAACAGGTCACGTGACTCACGCGCAAATCCTTCTGTATCTGAGCGCCTAATTCATCACGGTTCAGGGTACTTTTTTGTTTGCCTACTAGAGCCTACTGGTGGTAGGACACTGGGTAATGCTGGCTTTCCTCTCTTCATCTGTCAGCATCTTAATGCCCGATGATCAGGATCATGGTCTCCCTATCCCAATATTGAGGTGGGCTCAACGGAGAAGGCGTCCTGTTTTGGAAGGGTTTTCTTCTCCCATATTGATCATGCATCCAGCTATTTATGTCTCGCAAACAAGCAGACGAAGCCTTGGCTGCTGGCTCAGTAATAAATCATCTGTGCTGCAGAGCTTTTGCAGTGCAACTCCCCTGTTTGCAAGTAGTTGTTGCCAGTGGGACTCCCCTGTCAGAAAGTTGTTTTGAACATTCTGGTTTTCTGGCCAGCCCTTTCATGCTCAATTTGCTTTTCATGACTTGACATCAGGCTTTTTTAGTAATTTTAGCCTACATTCAGAACTTTTGAGAGAAATACATATTCTGTGGCCCAGTTGAGCAACTAGTGGTTCTTACATCCAGGTTCCGACAAGTGTATTTAATTTCTGGACAATATTTCAGAGTTGGATCTGCTAGCATCTCCTTACTATTACAAACTGGAAAGCTTTGTCCTAGGGGCCTGGGCCAAGTCCTAGGTGTGGATGCTGTGACAGGTGAGGAAAGGTCTCACAAGCCATATGATTTCCCTCCATTATGATCCATATGCAGTTTTTGGGTTTGTTGCTAAAGACCATGACAATGATTGCAGTGATTCTCTATTGGCCAAACAGGCCTTGGTTCCTGCTTTTGATGCTGGGTTGTTGGATTGAAGTCCTTTCTCTTGGATGAGATCTTCTGTCACACAGAGCAATACTCTATCCTTGTTCATCTCGTTTAGTTTCTCTTCCTGGGATGAAGAGACTGATCAAGCTTGGTTGTTGATTTGTAAGTAAATAGCTATATATTGAATAAAGCTTGTTTAGTTTGGACTGATTTGTTTTCCTTTGCTTCAGTCCTCTGGTCAGGTACATTGTGGATTTTAACTGGTCCTAAAGCTCTCTTAGGCCTCGTACACACGAGGGAATTTATCCGCTGTAAACGGTCCCCGGACCGTTTACAGAGCATATTTACACCAGGCTGTTTTGATCCGATGACTGTACACACCATCGGATCGAATTCCCCGCCGGCGGACAGCGTGGTGACGTGGCGGTGACGTTGACGCCGCCACGTCACCGCACCAGGAATAAAACAACTTCCACGCATGCGTCGCATCCATACGACGCTTGCGCGGGAGGATATGTCCGCTGGTGAATGTACTGACCAGCGGACATATCCGACGGCTAGCTCTCCGGCGGAAAAGTTTCAAAGCAAGCTTTAAAAACTTTTCCGCAGGAGAAATCCGGCCAAAACTGTCCGTTTGCCCCTACAGACGAGCGGATTTATCGGCTGCAATGGTCTGTCGGACCATTTTCAGCGGATACATTCCCTCGTGTGTATGAGGCCTTAGAGGGCAGATTTCTGCAGTCCCTGTCGTATCCAATGTCTCATGGGTCGAGACTATCCCTTACTCATTCAGTACTTTGATAGGGGACTGCATCTGAGACTCTAATGAGAGCCAAGACTCTCTTGTGGGATTTACTACTTGCTCTAGACTTCATTGCAGACTCCAGATGAGATCTCTTTGCAGTCCAGCTTGGTTAAAGACTGAGCTTTGAAGGCATGCACTCTAAGGGCTATCTCTTCAGCCAGGGCTTTTGTCAAGATCAAAACTTTAGGCTAGGAAGAATCCTTTGGTGACATACAACTCCAGGTGGAATCCCCTTCATTCCAGTTGGAGTAAGGATTGAGCCATGATGTCAATCTCTCTAGAGCTATACCCTCAGCAGGAAGCTTTGCCAGAATTAGAACCTTTAAGACCCCTTGACAGCTTTCTGATCCAGATGGAACGTCTTTCAGTTCAGTATTGAAAAAAAAGTGAAGGTACCCTTTCTATGGATTTTTTTTCCCCCCAGTAAGGAGGTTTGCCCGGATCTATATGACGGAGATGTTATCCAGAATTTTTTCTGGATGGGTCATTCCAGCTATCCATTAGGCTTATAATGCTTAGGGCTTAGTTCCTGCGGAAGCAATCACCACACACTCAACCAGGAGTGTGTAGGGTCTGTGGGCTCCCTGTGAAAGGGTGGCACAAATATTTGTAGGAGGATGACATGTCTTCCATTAAGGCTGTTCAGGCTCATTGTGGGGTCTAGCTAAATTCCGTTGCTGTTAATATCTATCTATAGGGTTTCTTTTGGCTATGATGGAAACCCTACTTTTTCTGACATCCCACCCTTGTTTTTTGAGCTAGTTAGTTCCCAAACCTATGCTGCCATGGAGTCTGTCAGGAAAACTGAAAATGTACTATCAAATACTTACCGTAATTTTCCTTTCCTGATGGACTCCATGGCAGCAGTAGTTCTTTTCCAGAGTCATGAGTAGGGTAGTTACGGAACCGAACCTCTGGCTCTGCTTAAAAATTTATGAATGCTGCCATAGAGTCCATCAGGAAAGAAAAATGACATAAAAAATTTGATAGTAAATTTTCAGTATTTATGAACACCTGCCTTAACCCCAAACACCCCAGTATCCAAGACTGTCTGTCAGTAAATGTGTCAGAGCAGTCACAGAGACACTTTATAGATTTTTATGTTCTGCATTTTGAGATGGGGAAAATACATATCCATACACTAAATCTGAAATGAACAGAATATTGTCGCTTACATCTTATCTGGAGAAATTAAATAAACCCGAAATACAGGTTAGCTTGCACAAGCCTCTTTTTAGCAAAGTCATTTTTGACTGGCAAATTTAATTTACACTTTATGACTAAATATATTTGTTGTTCCTTGTTAATGATCTTCTGTAAAAAAAAAAAAGCACAGGAAGTCTACAATTAAGGACATTCTAGTATTCATTTTAAAAGATGTCACCCTCTAACATTTTTTTTTTTATGAACTTGGAAACAGTTGGAGGATTTGATCAGCAAATGGAGGGTTGCTTTTCTAATCATTAGTGCATCTAAAAGTTTAGCTGGTGACCTTAGTAAAAGTTGTGCTGATTGTTAAGACTCATAGCTTCTAAGCAAGAGACATGAGATGTGTACTAGGTTACAGAATATTTGCTTTTTCTGTGCTTGTGGAGTACAGTTTATTTGAAAGCTTGAGTACAGAGAGCACAAAAAAACTTTGGTGAACCCATAAGTTGTTAAAAATCTGATTATATCAATAAAGACATTATTCTGTGAGTTTCATATTTCCTCTTAGAAATTCAAAATGCAAGGCTGTACTTTGTTTCAGTTATCTTTCCCAATGATCTTTCGTATAGACCAAACAATTGCACTAATCGGCCCACATATTGGCCAGGTCCAATATGGAATTCTGGATGCTGTTGCTGACTCCTCCAAGGTTGCATCACACCCAAAATTACAAATCACTGCAACTTGACAAGAAGGCACAGTATTAGCACAAACTTGCACTTGTAATGAAACTATTACATGTTTGTGACATTAACATAAAGATATGTCATAAATATTTCAGAACAAATGATGTGCCAACTATATATTATTTTGTCCTAAATTTCTTGGACTTGATTTTTCCTCTAAAAGCTGCTTATTTAACATGCCATTAGTTTAAAAGTGACAAATTAGTTTACCTTCATGTCTCTTCAACTCTTGCCCCAATCTACACCACCACTGTGTTTGAGCAAATAATTCCTGTTTTTGATAGGTCACACTCTATTTGACAGTGTTCTTAACTGGATGCATATATGCATATCACTGTAATTTAAAAACTCAGTTCATCTAGGGTTATACTGTATATAGTATTTTCATCGAATAAAGTGACTACTCTGTAATTTGCTAATGCAGAACATGTCATTTCCTTCTAACTTCAAAGTCTGCAAAATAAGCCATACTCTATTCAAAATAATTGGTTCTCTTATGAGTACCTAAAACAGTAGAATTTGTATGATGGTTTGTATTTATTGTATGTTTAATAAATAATAATAATAATATTATATAATTATTTTTTGATTAGAAAAATACATATTCTTTCCATAATAACAAAATTATATAAAAATACCAGTTCATTCAGTTTCCTCTAAATCCTAACCATATCATTTCACAATTTAAGATTACACATACACAACAAACAGAGAGCATATCAATATAATAAAACAATATAGTTTAACCACTTAAGACCCGGACCATTATGCAGGTTAAGGACCTTGCCCCTTTTTGCGATTTGGCACTACGTCGCTTTAACTGACAATTGTGCGGTCGTCCTTTTTTTCCCACAAATAGAGCTTTCTTTTGGTGGTATTTGATCACCTCTGTGGTTTTTATTTTTTGCGTTATAAACAAAAGTAGGGAGACAATTTTGAAAAAAAATCTATATTTTTGACTTTTTGCTATAATAAATATCCCCCAAAAATATATATAACAAAAGTTTTTTTTCCTCAGTTTAGGCCAATATGTATTCTTCTACCTATTTTTTGTAAAAAAAAACACAATAAGCATTTATCGATTGGTTTGCGCACAATTTATAGCGTTTACAAAATAGGAGATAGTTTTATTGCATTTTTACTAATATTTTTTTTTACTACTAATGGCGGCGATCAGCGATTTTTTTCCTGACTGTGACATTATGGCAGACAATTCGGTCAATTTTGACACATTTTTGGGACCATTGTCATTTTCACAGCAAAAAGTGCTATAAAATGCACTGTTTACTGTGAAAATGACAATTGCAGTTTAGGAGTTAACCACTAGGGTGCGCTTTAGGGGTTAAGTGTGACCTCATATGTGTTTCTAACTGTAGGGGGGTGGGGCTGGACGTGTGACATCATTGATCGTCTTTTCCTACAGATGATCAATGACATTGCCACAACGAAGAACAGGGAAGGTGTGTTTACACACACCTCTCCCTGTTCTTCAGCTCCGGTGACAAATCGCGGGACACCGGCGGCGATCGGGTCCGCGGGCCCCATGGTCGCGGTCAAGGAGCTTCGCGGCGCGCTAGCGACCCTACGGCTGGACTTAAAGAGACACGCACAGGTACGTGATTGTGCCCAGCTGTGCCATTCTGCCAACGTATATCGGCGTGAAGCGGTACTTCGGTGGTTAATAAATAAAATATCATATATGTATTATAAAATTATATTTTTATGTAACTTGGGCCTTGATCAAACAGGTGAATACTTGCATGCCTCATACAGGGCCCTTTTTTTTGATAGAACGGCGGTGCACAGGTGTTACAGGTACACAATCCCAAATGTACCCAGGATGAGCTTAGGGATGCAGTGGGTCTGTACAGCTGTGTGTCCCATACAACGTCTATGGGACTGCCAGCATGGGATGCATGCAGCACTGATGCATCCCTGTGCTTACAAAACACTGCCCTGTATGAAGAATGCAAGTATTTGCCCTTGTGAAAGAGGTCTTAGTTGTAAAATAATAAATATACTGATTAAAGTTATTGTAAACTTTGCATTGTAAAACAACCCATTCTGTTTAAAATAGACATGAAAAGCAAAACATTTGTGTATAGATATATATATAAAAAAAAAACATTGCAAATACCTTCCAAGAGCTAGGGGCGGAAAAATATGATTACACTGATCGCCCAAGTGAAAGTCTGTGCAGGGGGGTTGCCCCCATAGCTGGAGAATGCGTTATCCTGCTTAGTGTGGTCAGTTTTTAACAGGGAAGCAGAGTGACTGGCAGAAACACCAGGGATTTTACACAAAGGAAGCAATACAGAGAGAACAGGATCATTTTTGATACAAGTAAATGGTAAAGCAGGCTTATATCAGGAATATGAAATGTTTAGTTTACATATTCTTTAAAGAAATCTCAGCCAGTAGAAACAGTAGCATATTTTGAACTGAAATCACAGTTTTATGCTAACAATCATTAAACATGTGCATATTTGTAGGAATCTGGTTGTTTTTAGGCTCAAAGCATAAGGCCCCTTTCACATGGAGCGGACCGTTTTTGTGTCCGCTCCGTGTGTGTCCGTCGGCTCAGCGGGGATCATCCGTAATCCCCACTGAGCTGTCGGCGGACAGGGCGGCTCCCGCACACTATGTAGGGACCGCCCTGTCTTTCCTCCGCTCTCCCCTATGGGGAATCATATGAATACGGACCGTCTGTCCGCATTCATCCGATCCGATCCGCCGGACGGAAGAAAAATAGGGTTTTCTTCCGTCCGAAAAAACGGATCCAGACGGACGCGGATCTTTGCGGACGTTAGCGGATGCATCATCCGCTAACGGATGCGATCCCATAGGGGAGCATTACAAGTCTTGTAAAAAGCGGACGAACGGTCCGCACATGTGAAAGGGACCTAAAACTAAAGGCTGCTATCAGTTCCCTATATTGGCTTTCAAGTATAGGCTGCATACTGTAGTTAAAGGGGTTGTATGGCTTCGGTTTAAAAAAATAAAAATACCAAACATGTTATACTTACCTCCACTGTGCAGTTCATTTTGTACAGAGTGGTCTGGAATCCTGGTCTTCTGGGGTCCCTTGGCAGCTGTCTCGGTTCTCCCCCGCAAGCGATAACCCTCTTCATGGGAAGCTCTCTCCCAAAGGGCTGCACTTCAACGATACAGCTGGTGCCTATAGCCGCCGCCTGTATCACTCCCCCCCCCCTGGCACGCCACATCATTGGATGTGATTGACAGCAGCGCGAGCCAATGGCTGCGCTGCTATCAATCTCCAATAATGAACCGCCTCAAGCAGGGGGAAACCATCGCGGGAACGAGCCCACGGAATTTCGTGGCTTAGGTAAGTAAAACAGGGGGCTGGGGGGCCCGAGAATGTAAGGTGTTTTTTCATCTTGGTGAAGGTGAAAAAACGCAAAGCTTTACAACCCCTTTAATGTCCACCGAGGCTCTATAATTTGTGCTTTCACAAAAACAACTTAAAGTGTATCTATGGTCAACATTTAAAATTGTATATACACTGTGTTTCAATTATTTATAGATACTCTTATTAATCTAAATGATTTTGAAGTTTAAAACATACTGAATCCCACACATTTACTTCCTTTACTTCTATGACTCATTTATACTATGCTCTGTGAGTAGGCACTGTTGTGTCACACATTTTACAGAGGTTACCTTTTACACTATTGAGGTGCTTAGAGGAGGATTTTCAGGAAGCATAGTCGTTATATGAAACATCCCACATCATCACTGCTTGCAGGGAGCAAGGTACTATGGGCTATGTAGTCCTTAGAAATCGAAAGTAATCCAAAGGAATGAGCAGAGACGTTACAAAATGCAGGCAATCTAAAGTTGTGGCAACAGGCAGGCAGCAATCACAACATGAAAGGAGATTTTTCAATTGGATTGTCAATAATAACTACTGTTTGTATTGCTTTAACAATGCTGATGCTGCAGAATGAAAGAGAATGCTGTGACTATAGAACTCACTGAAGTACAGCAATTCTAAAAGTATTTGAATTCAATGGCATGGTGGAGGTGTATTTGTAGAGATACAGACACATTTTATCAATATTATTGGACCATGAAGCCACTTACATCTGTGTCTGTAAAATAGCTCTAAAAAGGAAAACGTATTCCTATACTATGTACGCATGACATCCGATAGTCATTAAATAATTGCTATACTTCAGTGGATCTTTAGAATGCTGACATTGCAGACCGGTCTTCTATATGGAAATCAGTTCATGTTTCACTGGGTACTGATATTGTGATCTATTGATTTATCTTCATAAAAAACACTGTGACTCTGTGTGAATCTTGTAAATACTAGCTGAGTATATGATGATACCTGATAATGCTTGAATGGACATTGATAAATACCGGTAGTTGATTAATTTTGTATTCAAGCATGTTGGTACAACAGGCAATATTTTTCTACTGCCACATTATTCTAGGTGACTTCTTATGGTTAAGTTGTGTAATTTTGAATAGACTTATTGTGAATCTGGATAAGTTAAATCTTAATAAGGTAGATTTTATCAACAATATCATAGGAACCAAGGTCTTTTATTAAGTACAAATTTTTAGCTTTATAAGTATACGTGGTGCACATGTGCACATGTGAATTATGTTGACATGTATATATAACCTATAACCTGCCACTATGTGATACAAATATTACTATAAAAATAATAAACACTAGTCATATTTTTTAACACAATGTTTATTTTTATATTAATTGAAAGAGTTTTATTTAAGGATTTAAATTTAACCCATGCTAATTTACATTGATTGGTTGAGCACTCATGATGCTGTCTGTGCAGCACAGTAGAAAAGAAAAAAACACACATACAAACCATCGGACCAAAAAGGGCAACTTTCCCTTTGTCCAGGCTAACACTATTTAATTTTCAGATGGCCAAATCAGTACTCAGTTATGTTGCTAACACTAACCTCCATTCCTAAATGTCAACAGGCACATAAAGGAATAAACCATGCAGGTCCAGGTTGGAAGGCTCCAAACTATTGGGGAATCCTTGGGGAATGGCACTTTTATATATTTTTCTCCACCTTTTTTAATTCATCAGATGGTAGGGTGTGTGTCTCTGGGTCTGCCCTGAAGTGTGTGTTGGCAGATGTGTTGACTATAGGTTTCATCTCATCCTACCTTACCTGAAGGTTTCTCTTCATGAGAGCTTCTAACCTAGTACTTGGCGGTTGGCTTTGGCTAGCTATGAGGAGGTGTCTGCAAAGTGACTTGGCTGGGTGGCTAGGTAGACCAGAGTGCCTCTCCCCCACTAGAAGTCTTGTGTCTGCAGGGGGGGGGGGGTCAGCGACATTCTTCCTCTTTGTAAGGGGAAAATTAACTCACTTTGTGAAGTATTTTGTCAGTGTTTACATGCGCTTTTTTGGTTCACTTGGTTCTGTTCTTGTTTTTGTGCACCACACCATAGGCATGTTGAAAAATATCAGCTTTGAAAGATTTTAAAAATGAGCCTGATCCAGCATGAAACTAAGCTAACACCATTGTTAAAGAATAGGTGCCGTGTGTTTTCTGCAGGTACCTGTCTTAAGCTGGTCATACATCAACATTTGGTTGGTTGACGCACTGCCTGGACTGAACTTAGTGACATTAGCACTCTCCACTGAAAACGGGTCACAGCAATGCAAAACTTCTGTAACCCTTGGGATAAGCCCAGTCTAAAAAAAGTTTAGGCTGGACTTCTCCTTTAATCACCATACATTCCATTCACTCAAGTGATTGTCAGTTAAATGACAGAAAAAGGGCAAGGCTTTTCCTCAGCTTGGGAAGAAATGAAAGCTTTATGTAAAGCCTGCCGCTAGGATATCAAGGGCTCCACCAAAATACAAATACTAATTTAAAGATCGGTAGCCACCACTAAGTTCTAGTGTATGATCACTAGGGATGAGCCGAACACACCCCGGTTCGGTTCACACCAGAACTTGCGAACAGGCAAAAAAATTCTAATTTTAATGGCTTATATGCTCCAGGGGACGTGTATCAATGCAACATTTGTATTTAAAAACGTCTTTTTTTTTAGGAGCAGTGATCTTAATAAAGCTTAAAGTGAAACAATAAAAACAAAATATTCCTTTAAATATCAGTTTGCTGCTGTAATGAATTGTCGGATCCCAGCAATATAAATAACAGTCATTGAAAAAATGGCATGCCCCCCCCCCCCCCAGTCCATTATCAGGCCCTTTGGGTCTGGTATGAATATTAAGTTGAACCCCGCAGCAAGAGTAAAAAAATTGCGATGAAGACCTGAAGGGTCTTGATTTTGGGAGGGTTCCCCACACAGTTTTAATTTTGGTTCCCCTTAATATCCTTAGTATCCAGACCAGGCCCAAAGGGCCTGGTAATGGACTGGGGGGGGGGGGACACCTGCTGTTAAGAAACAGATCATGGGAATTAGAATAATTACTTATAAGAACCATCATTGCTTGAAGTTCATGTTGATATCATGAAATCAAATGTTGATATCATGCTGCTCATAGAGATCATAAAAGAACATGCACCCTATTACAGAACTGCATAAAACAATAGTTCTCGAAGCAGTAATATATGTCCTGTTCCCAAAGATGGTAGACCAAAGTAGTCACAGGAAGATCATGACAAGAACTAAATGTGAGCAAACCTTAGGAATAAAGCATACCATATGTTTGTTTCTGTTGATCTAATGCATTAATTATGTCTGCATTTGTTAAAATGTCACATAGGCTAGATATAGACTGCTTGCTGCTATGCACAGGAAATTCCCATTTTAGTATTTCACAGTTTTTTTTAGAATGAGGTGTTAAATAGACTTAGGCAGTTGTTTTAGTAATGGTGATACATAAATGTCCACTGGCTGAAAACAAGATACCGTATTTATCGGCGTGTAACACATACCCTAACTTTAAGAGGGTCGTTTCAGGAAAAAAAGCCTCCTGCGTATAACACACAGGCACAGTTTACCCTCTATTTTCAGGGTAAAAAGGTGAGTGTTATACGCCAATAAATACAGTATTTAGTCTAATGTGAATTCTGTAATGATGCTAACTTGAATGTTTTTTGCGTGTCAAATTTGCAAGAGATCCTTGAAAACTATAATCCCTTACTGTAATCATTGCATTTATATGTCAAAGAAAATGTATACATACAATTATGTGTTTTATCCTATGTGCATAGTATAATTGGTGTTTTTGTGTTTTATCAGGACAAGATGTCATCCTGGCACACAGTTGTTTTATGTATGGGCAGCTTTTTCTTGCTAATTCAAGGGAGACCAGCAAAGGAAGAGTTTAGTGTTAAGCCTTTTTCGCCATTCATCAGACTACGGCACAAGGTAAAACACAAATCTGCATTGCTACAATAGAGAATAAACTTGATAAAAAGTTGGCATGTGTTTATGTTCCTCTGTGGGTTTTGTGGCTCACAGGTCTGTGGAGCACATGAAAGTATGACTAAACATAACATGATAGGGGGAGTGGCCTGTCAAGGTATGTACTATATGGTTGTATTTCAAGACCACTTTGGCTAGTTAATGGGACCATTAACTTTGTTTCACACAAGCTAAGCCTCTCAGCAGTGGTATCAGAATGCAATTGAACCTCTTACACACCCCATTGTAGTTTGGTGTGGGGTAATGTGTGGCTTTATAAAGAACAGTGAGTAGCACCATTCTTAGAAGAATTTGCCTTCAAAACAGGGCCTGTGTCTGAATGTATCCTCTGCTGATATGAATAATGAAAAGAAGAGCACTTCCACACCATCTTGGTGGTCTTGTTCTGGAGTGGGACTGCCACCACAAACCAGACTACTCTGTGATGATATCCATCTTCTGACAGGTTTAGTGTAAGAAAGTAGATGGTCAGTGCTTCCAGTGGGGCATATGTGTTCCAAGTCAAAGGTGGAATTTAGGGCCTTTGATAAAACTACACAGACTTGGCAGGCTTTCCCAGACTCGCATACATGGCTCGTCTCTTGAACCAAGTGAATGTTTTGTGGAAACCCAAGTGTCCTGCATCCACAAGGATTATTTCTGCCACAAAGAAGGCCCATATCCTTAATAGTGTGGCTACCAGGTCACTGATGAGTCATGGGAAAACATTCTATGGTACTGTGTACCATCCTTCAAAACAAAACAGGACCACTCAATCAGCATTCAGTTGGTTTCTAATAGTAGCGTTGATTTTTTTCTAGACCTGGGCCACCTCTATTGGGAGGATAACCACTGCAACCTCGTTTTGTGTCTCTGGCCACTTATACACTTGTAGTACATGGATGAGATTCACCTGGGGCCTGCTAGTTTAATGTCTTTCATTGTGTGTGGTTGAAGATGGCCCTACTTTACAGCTTCAGTATGTGGATGGAGATCTTGCCCACCTCGACTACCTTAGAGGTGGCATTCTCCATGAGGTTTAAACCCCCCACTTGCATCTCAAAATAAGGAATAAATTCGCCACTTTAACACAAAAAAATATATTTAGAGCTGAGACATCCCTTCCTTCAGCCTGTGATCTGCACTGTCTAATGAAAGCACAATCACTAGCATTCAAATGGCATACTGGCTGCCTGTATGTGTTTTCTGGGGTCTATCTATATGATTTTTGTTTTACTATACAGTGGTAGTAAGGTTGTTTCTTATGGGTAGTGTAAACCTGTTTTCTTTTTTTATTTAGTTACTTATTATAGGTACTGTTTTAGATTAGGTATTTAAGGCTGCATGCATTCTTGGTGCCAAGGTAAATTCAAATAAGTTGTAAATAGTTTAACCTCTTAAGGACCGTTGCACGCCTATTTACATGAGCAGAATGGCATAGACAGGCATATGGGCGTACAGGCAAGTCCCCTTTAAGATGCCGCCGTGGGGTTACGTGCACGCCGCATTGTGCCCCGACCGTGGGTCCCGCGGACTTCTATCCCCGCCGGGATACCCACAATCGTCTCACGGAGAGATAGAGGGGGGAGATGCTAATGTAAACAAGCATCTCCCCGCTCTGCCTAGTGACATTGAAACTGATCTCTGCTCCGAATAATCGGAGCAGAGATCAGTGTCATGTCACACACAGCCCATCCCCCTACAGTAAGAATCACTCACCAGGTCACACTTAACTCCTACAGTAACACCTTCACTGCCAGTGTCATTTTTACAGTAATCAGTAGCACTGATCGCTGTAAAAATGACAATGGTCCCAAAATGGTGTCAAAAGTGTCCGATGTGTCTGCCATAATGTCGCAGTCATGATAAAAATCGCTGATTACTAGTATAAAAAAACTATGAATAAAAATGCCATAAAACTATCCCCTATTTTGTAGACGCTATAACTTTTGCGCAAACCAATCACTAAACGCTTATTGTGATTTTTTTACCAAAAAAATGTAGAAGAAAACGTATCGGACAAAACTGAGGGAAAAAAACAAGTTTATATATATATATATATATATATATATATATATATATATATATATATATATATATATATATATATATATATATATATATATTTTGGGGATGTTTATTGATGCAGAAAGTAAAAAATATTGATTTTTTTTCAAAATTGTCTCTTTTTTTGTTTATAACGCAAAAAATAAAAACTGCAGAGGTGATCAAATGCCACCAAAAGAAAGCTCTATTTTTGGGAAAACAAGCATGTCAACTTTGTTTGGGAGCCACATCGCACGACCACGCAGTTGTCAGTTAAAGACAAAAGTAGCCTGGTCTTTGACCAGCAAAATGGTCCGGGGCTGAAGTGGTTAAATACAGAATATTTTATCTATTCTTAATATGTATATACAAATACACAAGTACAGATATAGTGCTAAAAAAAATTAAGAGTAATTCTTCAAAACAAACTGGTATCACTGTTTAACATACAGGGTGGATATAATAAATTAAACCATTTCATGTATTTCAAAGATATGAAAGCTGATTACTCAAAAGAGTATCTCTAAACAAGAGAATTCATTTTGGTTTATATCCGTCCATGTGGCCAAGCATTAAAACGCAGCAAAACTAGATTTTTTTTTTTTTTTTGAGCTGGGCTATACAACATGCTGTGACAAGAAATAGTTGCTTGATTACTCAGCATGGTTTTTGTTTTTCTGTGTAGCTTGTACAGTGTGGAGAATCACAGCTGTAATGCATAATAGTGCTCTTGCAGATAACAACATCTATCTGTAGCTCTACTTTACATTCAGTAGAAGGAATCACTGCATATTCTGACATAATGCTTCAACTGATGCAAAACCTCCACAAATCCACTGTGACAAATCCCTGTAGAATAATACCTGGGTGGCAAGAAAACATAAATATACAGTTATGTGGTGGTCCGGAAGATGTAGATATTGATGCTGCATCGATATCCATATATTTGTGTTCCCCTATATCTGTATTGATGTATGGGAGGATATGTTAAAATATTTCATTGTTTTTTTTTTATATATATATATATATATATATATATATATATATATATATATATATATATATATATATATATATATATATATATATATATAATATTTCAGTAAAATAATCTGTGGTAATGTAATATGACAAAAATTATGGAATAAACTGCTGTAGAGTGCATTTTTAATGCTCTCAGAACTATAAAGGTATTCCTAATGGAACCAAACTGGAACCATTAGTGGCAAACCAGACAACACAACAATCCTCAGGCCGCGTACACACAATCAAGATTATCTGCTGAAACCGGTCCGACGGACCGTTTCAGCGGACAGATTCGATCGTGTGTACGGGCGAGCAGACAGGTTTTTCCAGCAGACAAGTTTTAAAGCATGCTTTAAAATGTGTCTGCTGGAAACCCGTCCGTCCGACATTTCCGCTGGTTAGTACACTAACCAGCGGACATATCTGTCCGCACATGCGTCGAATGGATTCGACGCATTCGTGGAAGTATTTTACTTCCTGGTTCGGTGACGTGGCGGCGTCAACGTCACCGCCACGTCACCGCGCTGTCTGCCGGCGGGGATTTTGGTTTAATGGTGTGTACAGCCATCAGACCAAAACAGCCCAGCAGACATTTCCGATGAAAACGGTCCGTCGGACCGTTTTCATCGGATAAGTTTGAGCGTGTGTATGCGGCCTCAGAACCATATGAACCTTCCCTACCCTTCTACTAAACAACATTTTTTGTATGTGTTTGTGTTGAAACTAATTTCCAGAACTACCTGTCCTGTACCCACTGTCACTAAGAAGGGAAGTAAGACAAAAATGACTCAATGTGGACACAGGCAGTCAAAACATGATAGCTGTTCTGGCCCTATCCCATATTAGCCCAAACCTTCCAAGCTTAAGAAACTCGTTTTTGTCCGAAGCGTGCTGTTACACTTATCATGAAATATGGTATGAGAAAAATACATACTGTATGCTGTGGTTGGGATTGCATTTGCTTCTAAAACTGACAATGTGTGTTGCCGGCGCCAAGATGATATCCAGTAGACTTGAAGGTTGGATTTAGATTTGTGGATTTGTGAAGTGAATGCGCTTATATTGTTATAAACTCGTTTTTGTCCGAATGCATTTTTGTCTGCAATAAATACTAATAATTTCGGGATTTCTCAATCCATATTTCAATTTTTTAAAATATACGCTATTACAATCCACGTTCAAGAAAATATATATTTTACGAAAAAAAATATATAAAAAGTAAAACAAACGATAACGAACGTGCAGAATCCTAAATCTAAAGATCCGACATAAAAAATGCTTTATGTTCGTTTCATTGTGACAACAGTTCGAAATAGATAGAAGATTTGACATGCTGGTGACAATAGCGATCTGTGTCTATTCAAACTCCAGACATGTAATGCTGTTTTACTTTTTATATATTTTTTTTTGTATATAATATATATTTTCTTGTTGGGATTTGAATCTATGACAGTTTTTTGATGGATTGAGAAATTGAGTGCTGTATTAGTATTTATTGCTAGGCACATTAACTAACAACCGGACTTTTTTGTTTTTTTGGTGCAAACCAGTTGTGGTAAAATGTTTATAACTTAGCCACTGTGCTACCACTGACAACAGAGTCCCACAAATTACACTGAAAGGGTTACTCTCTTGATAACAATAATATAATAACACGTGAGACTCACCCTCTCAATAGAATGTGTGTATCCTTGGGAAAGCTGAGAGTGAGGTAGCCTCCCCATTCTGGCTGTACCACTCCACTACCAAAGCTCTTGTAGCGGGAGCCATTCCCATGAATGAGCATTATCAAGCTGCTAATGTCTTTTCTGTACCCCTTCCTACAGAAAACTAAGGCACACACCTGGAAATATGACAGCACTATGCAATGTGGTAAATAACTGTTATAGGAAAATCAAAAATATATTGCCCACTATGATTAACCTCCGCTGTGCTAGACAAGATCCCTAGCAGCTGTTTAACTATAAAATGTGGGAAAGGATAGGTAAATAAGTTGGTAATGGACTGTATACCTATACACAGCGCTGTGAAATGTGTACAAATCACTAAATCTCTAAAAAAATATATATATATGTGAAAATAAGCTGCCAACATAAATTAATAATATTGGAAGTGAATTAAAACAATAAACCCATGCACATAGAGAGTGAAAAAAGTATATAGAAGAAAATGTCCATATGTTTGGAAATAAATGTCCATATGTTTAGAAAAAAGTTTTTTAAAAATAAATCTTCAAACAATTCTTCCACCACACCTCCAGTGTTCAGTGCTTCCGTCACCCATCAGAGTGCTCACTCACCAAATAAAGATGCCGCACACTCTCGTGTGCAGGCAAACTTGCTTATAATGCCAACACCTCTTCAGCTGCACGATCCCAAAATGATCCACACCACTCCACATAAAGTGAGAAAAGATGAAGCACAATAGTGTGATACCGTAAAAGTATTTAATGCACTAAAATCGCAAACAAATTGCACTCACAAAAAAACCTTATGAAACAGCATTGAATCACATCACTGGTCCAGATAACACTTCCACCCACATAGACTGACAGGTCATCATATGTTGGCAATTCGGTCACGGCGGACCCCCAATGAACTGTATGGAATCTCACCACTCCGCAGCTTGGGTCTGGTGGGCAGTCGTTGAAAAGCTGGATTGCAATAGTAGCAGCAAAAAAAATTGAAGCAAACACTCCAAACTGCACTCCAGGTGCTCGGAAAAGCTATGTGTCATGTATGGTTTACACGCTCTCTCTTAGGCCACGCCCCGACATGTCTCGTCGTTACCGACTTACTCATGGGATTGGCCGATGAGTGAACATGTCTCCCTAAAATAGGGGTAAGAGTCTAATTGTGCCCGCCCTCTTAATTGCACGTATCACTTCCTCAAATAACGGGAGTATCCTCCCATCACCTTTCCGTCAAGTAGGAAGCGACGCGCAACGTCACGCGTCACCTGCAACCAATCGTGAACCGATGTCGCCATAACTGAGGGCATAGCTCTAACGGTGCTCGGTGAGGGCGGAAGTGACGTCAACTCACGCAACAGCCGTGAGTGAGTAGGGCCGTCTCCACAAGCTGACAGGATTAGCGTGATATCAGCGAAACCATGGCTGATTAGTCCGCTACACTGACGTTATGAAGGTGGAAGGTCACATTATTCTCATCCACCCAAAAGGCAAATATGGTTTAAAAAGAAAAGCTGAGAAGGGGAATAGTTATTAATTGACCATCTGTCAAAACGGGTGTCCCCGTAACCAAATTGCCCACGCACAGTTTATATATCCATTTAAGAAAAACAAGTTAATGCTGCATTATCTAAATTGCTTCAGACAAGGCGCCGCGCAATACATCAATAAAAGCATATAAAAATACAAATACAATAAAAGTGCATGCACATATACACCTATAGCATGTGTTATAAATATGGATGAGTGTTATTAACTGTCAACCAAAGGATATGATTGAAGAAGTGGATATAGCATTAAACTCACACTATAACTAAATTTAAATTAAATTTAAAACTAAAACTAAAAATATACACATATGTATATATAATGAATACATACACATACATATATAGGAAGCTCGCTAATGTTTAATAAAGATGAGGGGGCAGATTCACAAAGACGTAATATTCCGCTGCGTAATCGAAATACGGTACGCTGCCGTATTTCACCAGTCTCTACACCGAATTCAGGTAGTTTTTTTGCGCGTACGCTATTGTGTCGTATTTTTTTTCCGCCGCGCAATCGAAATACGTGATTAGGGGGCGTGAAGCATTTAAATTAAGCGCGTCCCCGCGACGATCGAACTGCGCATGCTCTGTTCAGGAATTTCCCGCCGTGCATTGCGCGAAATCACGTCGTGACGTCATTCGTTGTTTGAGTAGCGGCGTTTACGAACATTCCTATTCCCGGACGACTTACGTTAAAAATAATAAAAGACATCGGAAAACGTTGAAATTCGACGCGGGAACGACGGCCATACTTAACATGGGCTGTCTAATATTAGACCAGCAAAAAGCTGGTATAGTGAAACGGAAAAAAAAGATGACTAAAGGTGCCGTAAGAGATTGCGTTGAAAGTGCGAAATTTTGTGGATTGCAGGCAAAAGCTCATTAGCATACCCTGACGGCGAAAAACAACAGGAAGTCCGCCCAGTGGCCGCAATTTTCTTGCAGCGTAGATCTGAAGGCGTACTAACACGTAATACAGTCGAAATGAAGCCCGCAGGTGTCTTTTCATGGTTTGAGGATTTCGACTAGCGTAAAAACGCCCGTAAGTCGAAATTACTCCAGTCTAACAACATTTACACAGGCGTAATCGCTTTGTGAATCTAGGCCGAGAAGTCCAGAAACCAGTCAATACTACCCTAAATAGGGTGTCTGCAATCAAATACACCACAACCCAACTAGTCATGTATAGGGAAAAACAGTGCCTGTCATACAGAGTGTTCCTACATGTAGAGTGGTTAGTGGTAATATAGGGTAGACCACAATTAGGAATTGTTAATGAAGCAATTGAGGTCTACCTCTATGTTCAAGCCCCGAGGTGTAAGGCATTTTAATAAAAAGATCCATTGAGTCTCACGTTGTGAGAGATCTCTGATTCTATTGGACCCTCTCCACGCCTGATAGACACAGTCTAACCCACAAAATTGTGCGAGTGAGGGGTCCTGTTGATGTTTATTTTTGAAATGCATGGAGACACTATGGTCCTCAAACCCCTTCTTTATATTGGCAAGGTGTTCTGCTATGCGGACCCTCAGCAGTCTTTTTGTTCTTCCTACATAAAGTAACCCACACGGGCACCATAAGAGGTAGACTACATATGAAGAATTACAGGTGGTGAATTCCTTTACATCAAAGATCCCACCATCTGTACTGACCACTTCATTTTTTCCTCTGTTATGGACCTTAACAGTCCGGCAACATATACATTTCCCACATGGAAAGAACCCCATTAGGTCAATTTTAATGTGGTGGATCGGTGGATCCAAGATTTTTTGTACAATCCGGTCCCCAAAATTGGGGGCCCTTCGGTATATGAACCGTGGTTTTTCTGGAATTATTTTGGCCAGATGTCTGTCTTTGGTGAGAATGTGCCAGTACTTTCGAAAAATATTTTCAACCTCTTTGAACTGAAAGTGAAAACCAGACAGGAAACTAATTTGATGTTAAGGTTCAATCATATCAGGTACCTTTTTGTTTTTAATCACATCCTCCCTTGGAATCTCAGAGACCTGTTGAATGATCGAATCTAGGTTTGATTCATCATACCCCTTCTGTGCAAATCTATTGTTCAATTCAGATGCCTGTTCAAAATAATCATTTAAATCAGAGCAATTGCGTCGGACACGCAAAAATTGGCCTTTAGGAATATTTTTTATCCAGGAAGGGTGGTGACCACTTTGGACGGATAAATAACTATTGCGGTCCGTAGACTTGAAGAAAACTTTAGTCTTAAGTTTATTCTCGCAATTCTCTATTGTAACGTCCAGAAAATTAATCAGATGTTTACTGATATTGTATTCTAGACGGATGTTATTATTGTTGACATTAAGCTAATCTAAGAATATTTTGACGTCCTCAATTGTTCCTTCCCAGATGATTATGAGACCTTCTACTAAACAACATTTTTTGTATGTGTGAAGTAAGATAAAAATGACTCAATGTGGACACAGGCAGTCAAAACATGATAGCTGTTCTAGCCCTATCCCATATTAGCCCAAACCTTCCAAGCTTAAGAAAAAAGTGTGCTGTTACACTTATCATGAAATATGGTATGAGAAAAATACATACTGTAGATTGCATTTGCTTCTAAAACTGACAACCCAGTAGACATGCGCACTCGTTTTCGTCCTAATGCATTTTTGTCTGAATTTCGGGTATTTCTGCGTTCATTTTACCAAACGATAACGAACGTGCAGAATCCTAAATCTGAAAGATCCGACATAAAAAATGCTTTATGTTCATTTCATTGTGACAACAGTTCGAAATAGATAGAAGATTTGACATGCTGGTGACAATAGCGATCTGTGTCTATCGAACCTGTGGTTGAATGTGCCTAACCTAACTTTATTAGTATCCAGATTATTTGACATAGAGAGAAAGGATTCAACAAAGAAGTCGCCACGAGCAGACATTTATGGTCAAATGCTCCACCCATAGGCTATCGAATAATTCTTGGAATGTGGGAGGTAACCGTAGTACCCAGAGGAAATCCACGCAGTCACAGAGAGAACATTCAAACTCCAGACATGTAATGCTGTGGTTGGGATTTGAATCTATGACTTGAGTGCTGCTAGGCGGAGGTGCAAACCACTTAGCCACTGTGCTACCACTGACAACAGAGTCCCACAAATTACACTGAAAGGGTTACTCTCTTGATAACAATAATATAATAACACGTGAGACTCACCCTCTCAATAGAATGTGTGTATCCTTGGGAAAGCTGAGAGTGAGGTAGCCTCCCCATTCTGGCTGTACCACTCCACTACCAAAGCTCTTGTAGCGGGAGCCATTCCCATGAATGAGCATTATCAAGCTGCTAATGTCTTTTCTGTACCCCTTCCTACAGAAAACTAAGGCACACACCTGGAAATATGACAGCACTATGCAATGTGTTAAAGCCATAATTAAATAATAGTACAAATGTGCATTCTGATGGACCGCTTTCATCGGTCAAAACCGATCGCGTGTAGGCCCCATAGGTTATTTAACCTTCGGTTAAAAACAAGCCAACTTGCTTAAAAATTTAACAGATGGACGCCTAACGATAGGTCAAAACCGATTGTTAGTAGGCAGGGCCATCGGTTAAAAATCCATGCATGCTCAGAATCAAGTCGACGCATGCTTGGAAGCATTGAACTTAATTTTTAGCACGTCGTTGTGTTTTACGTCACCGCGTTCTAACACGATTGTTTTTTTAACCGATGGTGTGTAGGCACATCAGACCATTAGTCAGCTTCATTAGTTAACCAACGACAATGGTCCTTTGCACCGTTCTCATCAGATGGACTGATCATGTGTACGAGGCCTTAGTCTGATTTGCACTGTGCAGAAGTGTTTCATAGTTTATATGACAGAATCCACTTCACAAAATGTTCATACATTTTCAAGTGGTACTTTGACAGAGGTGTACAGTGCTTGCTTTATCACTGGATCTGGCTTAATTTTTACTAATAATAATTTAAAGACCTATCATCATACTGTCACTTTATACAATTGGATTTAGGATTATGTAATGAATTAGGTTGCTGTGCTCCTTAAAGCCTAAGGCCGCGTACACACGATCGAATTTATCTGCTGAAACTGGTCCGACGGACCGTTTCAACAGACATCTCCGATCGTGTGTACGAGCTAGCAGACAGGTTTTTCCAGCAGACAATTTTTAAAGCATGCTTTAAAACTTGTCTGCTGGAAAACCGTCCATCCGACATGTCCGCTGGTTAGTACGCCTAACCAGCGGACAAAAATCTCCAGCATGCGTCGAATGGATTCGACGCATGCGTGGAAGTATTTTACTTCCTGGAGCGGTGATGTGGCGGCGTCAACGTCACCACCACGTCACCGCGTCCTCAGCCCAAGGGGATTTTTGTCCGATGGTGTGTACACGTCATCGGACAAAAATCTGATGAGACATGTCCACTGCAAACGGTCCGTCGGACATGCTTGAGCTACAAAAAAATAAAAAATAAATAGGCACTAAGGACATTACTTACCCTCAGTGTGATGTGTCCCATGTGCTTCTGTTCTTAAAGCGGAGGTTCACACAAAAAGTGAACCTCTGCTTTTCGGAACCCTCACCCCCTCCGATGTCACATTTGGCACCCTCCGGTGGGAGAAGGGTGCAGATACCTGTATAATACAGGTATTTGCACCCACTTCCGGGCATAGATATCTTCAGAATCTGCAGATAATCTATGCCACTTCCTGTCATCCATGCTGTCTTGTGGGAGATAGAAGACAAGAGGGACCATTTCAATTGCGCAGCACGACTCGTGCATGCACAGTAGGGAACCGGGAAGTGAAGCCGCAAGGCTTCATTTCCTGATTCCCTTAACGAAGATAGCGGTGGCAGCATCCGAGGACCGAGGCACATGTCAGCCTCGGGTGCCGACATTGCAGGCACGCTGGACAGGAAAGAGTCGTTTCACACTGGGGCGACACGACTTCCAGCACGACTTTCAGAGGCAACTTCAACACGACTTGAGCATGAACCACAGGGCGATCTGGGGCGATTTACAACATGACTTGAAGTCGTCTCCAGGACAGGAGACTTTCCAGTGGCCAATCAAACAACAATCAGCTCTAGGGGAGGGAGGGGGAGGGGTTTGCCTGAGAAATGTATGTTATCTTCCTGGAAAGTTGCTTCAGTTAAGACAGTGATCAGACTTGGAGGCGACTTTCATTGAAATCAATGGGTACAAATCGCCTAGAAGTCAGATTGAAGTAGTAAAGGAAACTCTTCTGAAGTCGGAGCGACTTCAGTAGTGTGTATTAAGACATCTCCCATTCACATACTATTCTGAATCGGCTGCAAAGGCTATGAATGTGTTTTTCAGTAGCACATGTTTGAATGCTCTGAAAAGATAGTTCATACCAAATCACCTTTCAGATAGCTTACTCAGTCACAGCTCACATGAGAGAAGATCTGGCGATGTTTATTCGTCGTATGATCCGTAGAATGCAAGTTACAACAGGTAAAAGAACGATTCTTCCATGCAGGTATAAGAGGAACATACAGGTCACATGAATGTACAGCATAAAATGACTGATACAGAAGAGAAGAGGAGGAGAAAACTCAGCAGCATGGTAACTACGGAATCCCACTAGGGACAAACTAGACAGGCATTAAAGAGACAGTACATAATAATAAAAACAATATCATGTAACATGACACTTACATTGCTTTTCTGGACATCGCGACTTGGGATGGCTTGAGGCGACTTCAAGTCGGATTCCAAGTCGCCCCAGTGTGAACCGACTCTAAGGCCGCATACACACGATGAAACATGTCCACTCAAACATGTCCAACGGACCGTTTCCAGCGCACGTCTCATCGGATTTTGGTCCGATGGCGTGTACACACCATCGGACGAAAATCCCCTCGGGCTGAGGACGCGGTGACGTGGCGGTGACGTTGACGCCGCCATGTCACCACTCCAAGAAGTAAAATACTTCCACGCATGCGTCGAATCCATTCGACGCATGCGCAGAGATTTCTGTCCGCTGGTTAGTGTACTAACCAGTGGATATATCCGACGGACATGTCTCCGGCGGACAAATTTCAAAGCATGCTTTGAAATTTGTCTGCTGGGAAAACATGTCCGCTAGCCCGTAAACACGATCGGAGATGTCTGCTGAAACGGTCCATCAGACCAGTTTCAGCAGATATATCCAATCGTGTGTACGCGGCCTAAGGGTCCATATTTTAAAAGTCAGCAGCTGCAGTATTTGTAGCTGCTGGCTTTTAAAAAAAAAAATTGGCGGACCTCCACTTTAAGGACAGTAGTGTCATATGTGGGGTAGGGGTACACATGAGATAATTATTACTCCATGGATGCACCGCCCCTGCAACGTATACAAATGTAAAGGATAGGGTAAGGACAGTAGAAATCTTCTGCCTACCAATGTGTCCTCACCCTGGTTGTTGTAATCTTCCATTGCAGAAGGAGTTAATAGAACTAAGGAGCTGTCACAGGCACTCAGCAAGAGTTTCCAAATTTGCCTGCCCTTTTCACCCAGCTCCTCCATTCCTAGTATCCATTGCTACACCTTCTATGAATTAAAAACGATTTAGGAGCACAGACCTTTCAATCATCTGCCCCTCCTCCATTTATAGATCTTGTTTCATTCATAGAAGCTGTAGTAATGGCTTCAATGAATAGAGGAGCTGGGTGGAATAGTTGGGCACTCTTGATGATAGCCTGTGACAGCCCCCAGTTCTGTTAAGCTCTGTTGCATTGGAGGATGGAAATATTTAGCTGAACTAGAAGACAGAAGCACAAGGGACACATCACAGTGAACATAGTGCTTTATTTGTATGTTTTGGTGGGTATGCAAGGTAAAAGCTTTAACTAATAATGTATTGCCTATTTTGCTTGTTTGTCTTTATGCTAATGGCACCGTATTGGTATGGACTGACCTGTGTCCAGATATTTTCAGTGTTCCTTGGTGTATAAAATATAAGTGGCTGTTATTAGTTTTAAGTCACCATTCACACTTGAGCATTTTGTAGTGTATTCCCTAAACCTGACTATGCTCAACATGCAGAGTCCTATTGTTTGTAAGTGTGCCTGTTTGCATTTCACGGCTCAGTCACATGTACAGTATGTTTGATCCCCTATGCTCATAGTATATGACATCTTTTTTAAACATACTTAGGCATTTTTATGGCTCCCTAGATTTCAATGAAAGTGTGTGAACAATTCCACTCTTTCCCTTGCCCAGCCCAAAACATAAACACTTGAAGCTTGTTGCAAATAAAAAACACTTTCTCAAAGCTTCTAAAATAATTAACAAATGCCCAAAAATGCTTCCATATTACGATATTCACTGCTCATGTGTGAATGTAGGCTAAGAAATACTGCAGTAGATTCTTGGACCAAGAAGTGTTTGGTTGCCGTAAGCCCTGTACACACAATCGGTTTGTCCGATGAAAACAGACCAATGGACTGTTTTCGTCAGGCAAACCGATCGTGTGTGGGCCCCATTGGTTTGTTGGAACATGTTTTTCATTTTTTCTATGGATAAAAAACCGATAGAGAAAAACAATCATTTGTGTGGAAGTCCATCTGTCAAAAATCCACGCATGCTCAGAATCAAGTTGACGCATGCTCTGAAGCATTGAACTTAATTTTTCTCAGCACGCCGTAGTGTTTTACGTCACCACGTTTGGACACAGCCAGATTTTGAGCAATGGTGTGTAGGCAAGACTGATGAAAGTCAGCTTCATCGGATAGCCGACGAAAAAATCCATCGGATTCAATTCCATCAGATATCCGATCATGTGTACAGGGCTTTAGGGGATCAGTAAGGATTTTTTTGTTCCCCATTAGAGCCAATTGGACCTCTCTTCATAAGGATTTTTATTATTAGGCCATTTTTCTTAATACATTGCAGGTTTAGGGTTCTGATGATGTAGGTTTATTTTTTTTATTTTTTTATCCAATAGAATAGCTAATAGAAATGAGCTTGTATTTGGGCCCTGTCCTGTTGTGTATGACAGCTCTGAGAAATCTCTTGCTTGACCTGCAGCCCACAACGACAGCTAACTTTTCAGTTTCTGACTAATTAGTTTGGACCGACCCCAAGCCTGAACTCTAGCTCATCACTACAGGCTAACTATGTAATAACAAAAAAGTGAAGAATATATAGAATATAAATATGTTTATGGACACTTTATATATATATTTTTTTTGGAGCGCTACTGTAAAATTTTTGTTGTTTATATACAATCTTTAATTCATTGATATTTACATTTTTTAAGTAGCAGCACTATTATTTATTCACACATCTTAACACAGTGTGTGCTTATACATAACTATGCAATAGCATTAAATCTTAGCAATTTAGGTAGATCTTTGCTTATGTCTGCTCTATTATCCCTTTGCCGCCGACAGGACGCAGATATGCGTCCTCGGCTTTCAGGGGCTATACCGGGATAATGCCCGCAGCTGCAGGCATCATCCCGGTACCGTTGTTTCAAGCGGGCGATTGGCTAGCCCGACATAACAACCGATGCGGCTAAAAGCCGCTCGGTTGTTATGCCGGAGGAGCGGGAGGGGACATCCCCCCCTCTCGCCGCCTCATGCCGCTCCAACCGGGCCTCCCGTCCCATCGGGAGACCCGATCCTCCATCCGGCACCTCCGTTAGCTAGGCGCAGACTGAATCAAAGCCGTACGCGGCTTTGATTCAGTCTGAAAAGTGTAAACGTGGAAGCGACGTCATGACGATACTCCCGGGTTTCTTGGCTGCCAATGGCGCCGGATTTAAAAAAGTAAACAGTATTCAGAATCGCCGTTTTCGGCGATCTGAATACTTTGAAGTGTAAAGGAGGGACCGGGGGTCTTTTAGACCCCCGATCCCTCCATAAAGAGTACCTGTCACCACCTATTACTGGAATTACATTCCTGTTTACATTCCTTGTGACAGCAATAAAAGTAATCAAAGTAATAAAAAACAAAAAAACACAATTTAATATTATAAAAAAAATGAAAATAAATAAATAATTAAAGCGCCCCCCCTACTCGCGACCTCGCGCAACAAAAAAAAACGGAACTCGCGCCCGCTATTTAATGACACATGTGGGGTTCACCGCGATAAAAATATAATAAAACCTCCTCTGTAAATACGTAACTGTAATTTTACTTTAAAATCGCCTTATAAAGCGTCCACGAGACATGCTTGGTATCCATTTACTCGGCGCAACTTTATCTTTCACATTATCTAAAAAAAATTGGATAACTTTACTTTTAAATTTTTCCCAAAAAGTTGCGTTTAAAACACCGCCACACAAATGCCGTATGACATAAAATATTGCAACAATCGCCATTTTATTCTCTAGATTCTCTACTAAAAAAATATATATAATGTTTAGGGGTTCTAGGTAATTTTCTAGCAAAAAATACAGATTTTAACTTGTAAATACCAAATCTCATAAATAGGCATAGGCATGAAAGGGTTAAACTAATATACTTGAATTGCTGGTTGTAATTTTTATTGCTGCACTGTTCACACAGTTATCACACTTTTCACTTTGTTATTAATTAAGAAGAGAAGTTTTCTTACTTTTCCTTCCTAGCTCATGGAGTACTAGATTAGGAAAATAAACTAGTGCCTTATTCTGCAGTGGAAGATTTGACGCGATGTGCCAGTTTCTGAGTATGAATTGTCCAGTATTTATAAATACTGTATGATTTCTACATATTTTATTCTTTTAGAACTGTATATCTGTATGGGCCTGGAACTGTCAGATAATGAACTGTTGCAGAACCAGCAAGTGACTCTCTTGTGTTGCTTTTTCTATAGTTATATCCTGTGTCTCCAAACAAATGTAATCCACATTTAAGAAAAATTAGGGTGGGGCCCAGTACAGTATATCCTAAATGTGACAATAAATATGAAACTGTTGCATATATATGGCCTAAAACCTGCACTGTTAAACTGGTGCTAGTAACACAGAGACAGAGGTAGTCAAACATAATGTAGTGCACAATACATTTTCAATATACAAACAATTATACCAAAATTAGGTACAGTAAAACCTTTGGATAGCAAGCTTTTTTTGTTCCGGAAACATGCTTGTAATCCAAAGCACTTGTATATCAAAGAAAAATTCCCAATAAGAAATGATGGAAACTCAGATGATTCGTTCCACAACCATTTTATTTATAAGTCCTTCAGTTTATAGTCCATATAAAAAGATTATAGCAATGTGAGGTTGTGTAACCATAAAATGTCCATCCACAAATGGCCTCTACAAGGGGATTAGAAACAAAATCCAGCAGGAGCTACAGTGTATAAAAGAGAAGAGAGGCGCTTCTAATGCCGCGTACACACGACCATTTTTAATGGTCAAGAAAAAACAATTTTTTTACCGGCTTCTTGTCAAGCCTGCCTTGCCTACACACGACCGTGAAAAAAAAAATGCTCGAGCAAAGCGCGGTGACTATAAAGGAGAAGTTCTATTCGAATGGCGCCACCCTTGGGGCTGCTTTTGCTGATTTCGTGTTAGTAAATGTTTGGTGAGAGACAATTTGCGCTTTTTAGTCTTCGTGCTTTTCAGTCTTCATGCTTTTCAGTCTGTTACAGCGTGACAAATGTGCTATCTCCATTACGAACGCTAGTTTTACCAGAAAGAGCGCTCCCGTCGTGAAAAACAACAACGTGAAAAACGCTGCGAAAAAATAGAGCATGTTCTAAATTTTTAATGCCCATTTTTCACGTCATGAAAAATGCTCTGGAGCCCACACACGATAGTTTTTAATGACATTAAAAAAAAATTGCATTTTTCACGTCATGAAAAACGGTCGTGTGTACAAGGCCTCATGCTGTGACAGAATCCATCAAGAAACTTGGTGGCAGAGCTTTTTTGCCAAGAAAAACGGCTGTGTATATGTTTTTCGTCGAGAAAACTGACGTGGAACTCGACGAGAAAAAAAAGGAACAAGTCCTTAATTTCATCGTCGTTTCTCGTCGGGCTGGTTTACGACGAGAAACACGTTCGTGTGTATGCTTAGAAACCCGCACATGCTCAGAATAAAGTATGAGACGGGAGCGCACCTTCGGTAAAAGTAGCGTTCGTAAAAGGCCTCGTACACACGAGGCAATTCATTTGTTCAAATCGGTCGGACCGACCAATTTGAACAAATCTGTCTCTTTGGATTTTGGTTTGCTCGCGTGTACACACGAGCAAACCAAAATCCCCGCCAGCAGACGGCGCGCTGACGTGTCGGTGACGTGGCGGTGACGTTGACGCCGCCACGTCACCGCACCAGGAAGTAAAAAAACACTTCCGCGCATGCGCCGAATCCATTCGGCGCCGGTGCGAGACGACATGTCTGCTGGTAAGTGTACTAACCAGCAGACATGTCGGGCATGTCGGGCGGACGGGTTCCAAATCCGTCGGCTCGCCCGTACACACGATCGAATCTGTCTGCTGGGACGGTCTAGCAGACCGTTTCCAGCAGACAGATTTGATCGTGTGTACGCGGCCATAGAGATAGCAATTTGTCACCCTTTAACAGACTGAAAAGCGCAAATCGTCTCTCACCAAACTTTTACTTAACACGCAGTAACATGAGATTAGCAAAAGCAGCCCAAAGGGTTGTGTCAGTGGAATCAAACTTCCCCTTTATAGTGCCGTTGTACGTGTTGAACGTCACCGCGTTTGAGAACAACGAGATTTTGTCTTGACAGTGTGTACGCAAAGAAAGCCTGTCAAGATTCTCGACAAGCCTAACAAGGAACTTGTCGAGGAAAACGATGTTTCATTTACGTCAAGTTCCTCTGTCATGTGTACGAGGCCTAAGTGTAACAATATGGTTACATTTAATGAAGGTAAAACATTTGACAACTCACATGGTTGATGATAAAAAGAGGCACATCTAAGTATGCCGGCATCCAAGGTAAAGCTGTCCACATAGACCATCCTCCGCACCGCCGCTTCTCACTGCTGTCAGACTGCAATCATGACCGGGAAGACTACCCTGCAGTAGAGCGATCTGAAAGAGGGGCTTGATGTGGACAGCTTTACTCCGGATGCCTGCATACTTAGATGTGCCAGTTGTGTGACGATACTTGTATATCAAGACATCGCTTGTTTATCAAGTCAAAATGCATTAAAAAATGTTGCTTGTCTTGCAAAACGCTCTCAAACCAAGTTACTCTCAAACCAAGGTTTTACTGTACTTTAAAAGGGTGACTGGGTAATAACAGACTCTTTAGGGTAGATTCAGGTACGAGATAAGTCGGCTTATCTCCAGATAAGCCGTCTTATCTCTGCGTTTTAGGCATCCAATCTATGCCACTGATTCATAAAATCAGTTTAGCATAGATTTTTCTTAGATCAGACACGCGTAAGTCTCTTACACTGTCTAATCTTATTTTCATATTTTAGGCTGGCCGCTAGGTGGCGTTCCCATCTAAAATATGTAAATGAGCCTATACGCCGATTCCCGAACGTACGCCCGGCCAGCGCTATTCTATTACGTCGTTTGCGTTAGCGTAGTACCGTCGTAATGTTATTCCTGCTATATGAGGCGCAGGCAATGTTAAGTATGGACGGCGTGCCGACGCTTTTTTTCCCGTCGTTTATGTCGCTTACGTAAAACGTTCGCGAATAGGGCTTTGCGTAAGTGTCGTTCACATCGTTTACACGTCTTATTGCCATCAAGATTTGGAGCATGCGCACTGGGATCAAATTACGGCTTGCGCACGCGCAGTTCCTTCGGCGCGGGGACGCGCTTCATTTAATATATACACCCCACCTACCTGCCGAATTTTTATTCGGCCGGGTCTTTTACGCTACTCCACCTCAACTTTACAGGCAAGTGCTTTGAGAATAAAGCACTTGCCTGAAAAAGTTGCGGCGGCCTAGTTTAAAAGCCAGACGCTAGGCATGCCTAAAGATAGGCATTTCTACCTGAACCTGGCCCTTTATGTATTTTCTAGTGCTGATTAGTGATGAGCGGAATACGCCATATTTGATTTTGCGATATTTTGCGAATATTTCGAAGAATATTTCGCGAATATTCGTTAATATCGAATATTCGTGATATTTTATAAAAAAATAAAAATTGCGAAATTTCGCTATTTTTTTTTTTGATAAAATATCACGAATATTCGATATTTACGAATATTCGCTATATTTTATATTAAAAAAAAAAAAAGCGAAATTTCACATATGCGAAAGCGAAAATGATTGCGAAATTTCGCTATTTTTTTTGGATAAAATATAGCGAATATTCGTAAATATCGAATATTCGTGATATTTTATATAAAAATATCACGAATATTAGATTTTTACGAATATTCACTATATTTTATAAAAAAAAAAAAAAAACGCGAAATTTCGCTAGTGCCAAATTTCGCTAGTGCGAATGCGAAATTGATTGCGAAATTGATTGCGAAATTTGAAAAAATACGAATATTCGAAATAGCGAATATTCGCCGCGATATTCGAGTTATTCGCGAATACTCGAATATGCAATATTCGTAGCGAATATTCGCAATGTGAATATTCGTGAGCAACACTAGTGCTGATTCCATTCTGAAATTTAAAGCAACCCTCTCACTATACAAATGTTTTTCAGTAAAGCATACCCTTGACCTAGAGCTTCACAAAAAACGTCGTTTTTTTTCATCGCAAAAAACGACCGTATGTAAATATGTACCTTTCCTGCTTTCCAAGCAACCAACCAATGCTCTGACCCTAAGGCCCCGTACACACGAGCAAATGAATCTGCTCAAATTGGTCGGACAGACCGAATTGGTCAGATTTGTCTGCTGGCTGTTTTGGTTTGATCGCTGTACACGCGATCAAACCGAAATACCTGCCGGCAGACAGCGCGGTGATGTGGCGGTGACGTTGACGCCGCCACGTCACTGCACCAGGAAGTAAAACACTTCCGTGCATGTGTCGAAAATCCATTCGACGCATGTGCGGGCAGATATGTCTGCTGGTTAGCGTACTAACCAGCAGACATATCGGTCCGACAGGTTCCCAGCAGGCTTCAAAATCTGTCTGCTGGCCAAATCCGTCGGCTCGCCCGTACACACGATCGAATCTGTCTGCTGAGACGGTCTGTCAGATCGTTTTCAGCAGATAGATTTGATCGTGTGTACGCGGCCTAAGAAATCATACCCCAGTCCACAAAAGACATACACTTCCAGTTTTGTCAATCTGCTGGGTCCACCCCAGCTCTCACTGGTTCCCCCTGCTGACCTTTGTGTCATCGCAGGACATAATATTGAGGTGAAGGTCAGAAGGAAAAAAAATGTTTAATTTTGTTTTTTATTCGTTTTCTCACGAATTCTAAATTGTTTTTCTGAATTATCTATTGTGGATGTTCTTTTTTGTACATTTCCGCTCTCATCAGGGACGCCTGCTGACAGCTGATGAGACATTAGTTGTTAAGGACGTATTGGCTGGCTTTCTCGGCCTACTCCTCAACAACTATCTATTCTTCACACAGAATTTGAATCGATTGATCATTTTTCGACCGATCCAAATTCGAATCGTAATGAAATTAAATGATAGAAACAAAACAAATTATGAACTTAAAGGGGTGTTCCAGCCAAATTTGATGTTTATTAAAAGTCAGCAGCTACAAAAAGTGTAGCTGCTGGCTTTCAATAAACACACACTTACCTGCTCCAGCGTTCCAGCAAAGCGCCGGCCAGAGCTCCGCTCCTCTCCCCCCTCCCCGGCCGGCGTCTTCATTTGTACTGTGGGCACCCGCCGTGACAGCCTTCGGCTTCACGGCCGGGCACCCACTGCGCATGCGCGAGCCGCACTGCGCATGCGCGCGCGGCACGGCTCGCCGCTGATTCGACAGGCGATCGTCTAGGACCTGTCACGTGTCCTAGACGATCGCCTAGGGGAGGGGCTGCAGTAAGGCGATTAAGCTTAATCGCCTTACCAGCCCTTGGCGGAAGGAAGAAGTGGGACAGGAAGTCCCACTCCTCCTGAAGCCCCCACTCCCCCCCAAAAAAAATTACATGCCAAATGTGGCATGTAAGGGGGTGAGGAGTGGAACAAGCGGAAGTTCCAAATTTGGGTGGAACTCTGCTTTAATAAATGAAAAGATAGTAGTAACATAACAAATTTATCTGGGACAAAACATAACAATTTTTTGTGCTCTGCCCATACCTAAAAGTGGGCCCAGGACTTCTACACACTTAAGCCTCATACACACAATCAGATTATCCAACGGGAATTCTGTAATGTCAGGCTGTTGTCGGAAAATCCGACCGTTTGTACGCTCCATCAGATAATTGTTGTCAGACTTTCCTGCCAACAAATGTAGGATAGCATTCTTTAAAATTGTTCGATTGTGTGTACACAAGTCCATCACACAAAAGTCCAAAGTACAAACACGCATGCTCGGAAGCAATGTTCACCATAACACAACATTAGGAGAAGTTGTCCAAAGGGTAGCGCTAAAGAGCTGAAAAACCAGGTAGTCATGTTTATTGTTCTTTGCCATTTGTATGCAAGACAAGTTCATGACCAATGCCCTTCGTACAAAAGTCCTACACTTTGTCTGCAGAAAATCTGATCGTGTGTATGATGCTTTAGAAGTGATTTTGCTGCATATGTTAGGGGACAGTTTCTCAGGATTCGGAGCATCATTTAGTAGTGGAGGGAGTTGTAAAGGTGTGTATTTACACTCATTTTATAAAGGCATACCTGCACTGTAAAATCTTTGCATAGTGATAAAGTAGCAATATTCATTTAATTGTTCCCTCAGTGTCTTTGCATTGAGCCTGTGTTAATCTACCTTATCAATGCAAACCTATGCACCTGGTATAGATGAGCCCTTAAACAACAAACAATGTTGATGGTTCTAAACTGAACTTTGAGTTGTTGCTATGGATTGGGGTGGCTGCTTTTTCCTTCAGTATACTGTATATTCCATCAGGCAGGCTTTCACACTACATGGTAACAATTATAAAGAAAGCGTTATTATCGAGTTGTAAGATGCGGCTACCCTTTGAAGCAGTACTAAACCTAAAAATAAAAAGAATATACGTATAATGGTTGGGTTTTTAGCAGGAGATACTTTATAGGGCGATTAGTGGCTCCCCACTGGCTAAAGAGAGAGTATGCCTGATGGAGAAGAAGGCTAAAAGAAAATAGTAGCGGCCATGGACAGAGTGAGTAGGAGTGTGCACCTTGCGGTGTGGACATGGAGGAAGGCACACACGGAGGTTTGTGTATCATTATGGTAGAAGCTCTGTGGACTCTCTACAGATTTAGTTCTGTTTTAATGCACTCTACAAATTATTATACAACGCTGCTAAACAAGCCCTACTGGTGAGTGTGAAAACATTGGGCCAGATTCAGAGAGCCGTAACGCCTGACTAACTGGTGTTAGACTGGAGTAATTTCAAATTACGCACGTTTTTTAGCTAGTCGGAAACCTCAAACCATGAATCGACGGCTGCGGGCTTCAATTCGACTGCATTACGTGTTCGTACGCCTTCGGATCTACGCTGCAAATAAAATTTGCGGCCACTGGGTGGACTTCCCGTCGTTTTCCGCGTCGGGGTATGCTAATGAGCTTTTGCCGGCGATCCCCGAAATTACGATCTTCAATCGCAATCTCTTACGGCATCTTTAGTCATGTTTTTTTGGCATAACACTATACCAGCTTTTTGCTGCTCTAATATTAGACAGCCCATGTTAAGTATGGCCGTCGTTCCCGCGTCGAATTTCTACGTTTTCCGACGTCTTTTATTATTTTTTACGTAAGTCGTCCGGGAATAGGAATGTTCGTAAACGACGCTTCTCTACTCAAACAACGAATGACGTAACAACGTGATTTCGCGCAATGCAGGGCGGGAAATTTCTGAACACGAGCGGGAAATTTCTGAACGGAGCATGCGCCCAGTTCGATCGCCGGGGCGGGGACGCTCTTAAATTTAAATGCTTTCACGCCCCCTAATCGCGTATTTCGATTACGCGGCGAGAAATAGACTACGCCGCCGTAGTGTACGGGCAAAAATCTACCAGAATTCGATGTAGAGCCTGGTAAAATACGGCAGCGTAGAGTATTTCATTAAGAAACGCAAAATTAAGTGTATCTGAATATTTTTTTTAGCAGAGAATCTAGAGAATAAAACGGCGATCGTTGCAATATTTTATGTCACACTGTATTTGCTCAATGTTCTTTCAAATGCATTTTTTTAGGAAAAAAGATACTTTCATGAATTAAAAAAAAACTGAACAATAAAGTTAGCCCAATTTTTTTCTATAATGTGAAGGATGATGGAGTAAATAAGCACCCAACATTTCATGCTTTGAAATTGCGCATACTCGTGGAATGGTGACAAACTACGGTACCTAAAAATCTCCATAGGCGTCGCTTTTAAAAAAAAATGACAGTTACCAGGTTAGAGTCATAGAGGAGGTCTAGTGCTAGAATTATTGATCTCGTTCTGATGTTTGCAGCAATATCTCACATGTGTGATTTAAACATTGTTTATATATGCAGGCGCGACTTACTTGTTAGTTTTCTTTGCTGCGCTAGCTCGCGGGGCCAGGAGCGCTTTAAACATTTATTTTTTCAAATGTATTTTATTTATTTCTTTTATTTTTTATTACTTAAAAAAAATGGTCACTTTTATTGCTGTCACAAGGAATGTAAACATCCCTTGAGACAGTAATAAGTGCTGACAGGTACTCTTTATGGAGAGATACCTCCTTTACACTTCAAAGTATTCAGATCGGCAAAAATTGCAATTCTGAATACTGTCGTTTTTTTTTTTTTTTACTTAGCCGTTGGCAGCCCAGTAAACCGGAAGTGACGTTGTGACGTCGCTTCCGTGTTTACAGAGAGAAGACTGGAACAAAGCCATTTACAGCTTCGTGCCAGTCTCTCTCTAGCCAGAAGAAGTCCTGGATCGCAGACCAGGTCTCCCTGTGGGACAAGTATGTCCCTTTAAATCTTGCTGCCCAGCGGGTGCGGCTGTGCGTCCCGTGAACTCGATGTTGCCGGGATTCCCGCGATTGCGGGCGGCAAGGGCAGAACAGAGGAATGCCTTTGTGAACAAGGCATTCCCCTATTCTGCCTAGTGACACTGTCACTAATGACTGTAATCGAGAATGGTCATCAGTGACGTATCACGTGTAGCTACGCCCCCTAACAGTAAGAATCACTTCCTAGGGAACACTTAACCCCTGCATCGCCACCTAGTGGTTAACCCCTTCACTGCCAGTGTCATTTTTACAGTATCAGTGCATTTTTATAGCACTGATCGCTGTAAAAATTACAATGGTCCCAAAATGGTGTCAAAAGTGTCTGATGTGTTATTAATAAAAATCCCATAAAACAGTCCCCTATTTTGTAGACGCTATGGGCCAGATTCATAGAGCAATTACGCCTGTCTAACTGGTGTTAGACAGGAGTAATTTCAAATTTCGCACGCCGTATCACTAGTTTGAATCCTCAAACCATGATACGGCGGCTTCGGGCTTCGATCCGAGAGGCTTACGTCTTCGTAAGCCTTCGGATCTACGCTGCGATATTTTTGCGGCCCCTGGGAGGAGTTTGCGTCGTTTTGATGCGTCGGGATATGCAAATGTGTTTTTACGGCGATCCACGAAGATACGAGCGGTCTTCGCAATCGCTTACGTCTATTTTTTTTTACGTACTGTTAGACCAGCTTTTTGCTGGTCTAACGGTGCGTAGCCCATGTTAAGTATGGCCGTCGTTCCCGCGTCGAATTTAATTTTTTTTTTTTACGTAACTCGTTCGGGAATAGAAATGTCTGTAAACGACGCTACTCAAACAACGAATGACGTAACAACGTGATTTCGCGCAATGCACGGCGGGAAATTTGCGAACGGAGCATGCGCAGTTTGATCGCCGCGGGAACGCGCCTATTTTAAATCCTTCACGCCCCCTACTCGCGTAGATGGATTGCGACGGGAGAAATACACTACGCCGCCGTCGTTTACTGGACAAAATCTACCTGGATTCCACGTAGAGCCAGGTAAAAAACGGCGGCGTAGTGTATTTCTGATACGCTACGAGAATCTAATTCTCTATGAATCTGGGCCTATAACTTTTGCGCAAACAAATCAATAAACGCATTTTTTTTTTTTGCCAAAAATATGTAGAAGAATACGTATTGGCCTAAACTGTGGAAATTTTTATTTTTATTTTTGGGGGATATTTATTATAGCAAAAAGTAAAAAATATTGTTTTTTTTTTCAAAATTTTCACTCTTTTTTGTTTATAGCGCAAAAAATAAAAATCGCAGAAGTGATCAAATACCACCATAAGAAAGCTCTATTTATGGGGGAAAAAGGACAATAATTTTGGTTGGGAGCCATGTCGCATGACCGCGCAATTGTCAGTTAAAGCCGAATCGCAAAAAGTGGCCTGGTCTTTGACCACCAAAATGGTCCGTGGCTGAAGCGATTAAAAAAATACATACCTATGTTGCAGATTTGTCCATTAGTGTCACTCACAGATGACTCTTGGAATCGCAGAAATATAATGAGGCTTTATGAGAGCTATCACAAAAGTGAATATTGGAACTGTGTTCTCTAAGTGAATGGTAAAACGACAGTTCATGGGTCCTGTTATGAGGGCTGTGGGGTGGGGGGTTCCATCATAAGCAGCGGTCACAGTTTAATTTAGCCTGGAGAAAAACTATTCAACTGAAAAGAAACAAAGAAATGCAAATTCTTCACAAGAACTGTACTGAAAGGAAATAGATTTTTTTTCTTTCAGAGATTAACAATGTAAAAACCAGGGCTTCTTGTGTATCCGCCACATATGGGAACACTAATTCAATACGCAGGACTAGAGGAAACATAAGTAATTGTTTTGCAGAATTCTAATACAGTTTCATACACAGACCCAATTCATTACACATAGAGCAGTAGCAGGAATTTCTACATTGAAGCTGAACGTCATGGAAACACAAAGCTCACAATTTAAGGACGGAATGATAAAGAACATCAGTTTTTCTAGGAATGCTTGAAATGAAATCTGCAGAGAAAACAGAACTATTTATGTTAATGTTTCATGAATAAGTATGCCACTGCATGCCTAAAGCTCCTTCATAACGATAATCTTCAAATCTAATATTTTCCATTCACTTCTCATTATTTAGAACAAGCAAATATTTTCATTTCTATGGTATCATAAATATTGCCTATTTATGCACACTTTGAAAACTGAAGCTAGTCACTAGCTGCAGTAACATTTAGGATACATTTCAAACACAGCGAGAATATACAAAAGCTGTGACTCTAATTAATGAAAATGTGTTATGCTGTCGATGATCTGTAAATAGGATTATCAGCATTCACCTCCCTTTTAACTTACAGATAGTTAATAATTCCAGGAGGAAAGATACTGTAGTCCAGTACTTTTGATCTTTTATAAAAGAAGTAGCTTACTATTTCTGTACTTCGTATTGCTTGTTGCCTGTCTGGGCCTTTAAAAGGGTAATAAAATAAAAAAAAATTAAAATTGGGCCCCCGAGCTGTTTATGATTAGTCATAATGTGCTAGTATGCATTGTATACTAGCACATTATGACAGACTTACCTTAAAACAAAGCCCTCCAGTAGCACGCTGTCACCGCCCTCCTCACCCACCCAGTCTTCCTTCCAAGTAAACAGGCTCTGGCTGTTTAACCACTTAAGCCCTGGACCATTATGCAGGTAAAGGACCTGGCACCTTTTTGTGATTCGGTACTGTTTCGCTTTAACTGAAAATTGCGCGGTCGTGCGATGTGGCTCACAAACAAAATTGGAGTCCTTTTTTTCCCACAAATAGAGCTTTCTTTTGGTGGTATTTGATCACCTCTATGTTTTTTTATTTTTTTGCGCTATAAACAAAAATATGAATTTTTCCTCAGTTTAAGGCCTCGTACACACGACCGTTTTCCTCGACAGAATCCATCAAGAAACTTGGTGGCAGAGCTTTTTTGCCGAGGAAAATGGTTGTATGTATGTTTTTCATCGAGAAAACTGGCGTGCAGCTCGGTGAGAAAAAAAGAGAACAAGTTCTCTTTTTCCTCGTCGGGAGTCTCAATTTTCTCGTCGTGTTCCTCAGCGGGCTGATTTTGGACGAGAAACACATTCGTGTGTATGCTTAGAAACGTAATGGAGTTGGCACATTTGTCACGCTGTAACAGACTGAAAAGTGCAAATCGTCTCTCACCAAACTTTTAGGCCTCGTACACACGAGGCAATCTATTTGTTCAAATCGGTCGGACCGACCGATTTGAACAAATCTGTCAGACGGCGTGCTGACGTGTCGGTGACGTGGCGGTGACGTTGACGCCGCCACGTCACCGCACCAGGAAGTAAAACACTTCCGCGCATGCGCCGTATCCATTCGGCGGCGGTGCGGGACGACATGTCTGCTGGTAAGTGTACTAACCAGCAGACATGTCGGGCGGACGGATTCCCACCCGATAGATTTCAAAGCATGCTTTGAAATCTGTCGGGTGGCCAAATCCGTCGGCTCGGCCGTACACACGATCGAATCTGTCTGCTGGGACAGTCTAGCAGACCGTTTCCAGCAGACAGATTTAATCGTGTGGACGAGGCCTCACTTAACACGCAGTAACATGAGATTAGCAAAAACAGCCCCAAGAGTTGTGCCAGTGGAATCAAACTTCCCCTATATTGTGCCGTTGTACGTGTTGTACGTCACCGCGTTTGAGAATGACGAGATTTTGTTTTGACAGTGCGTACACAAAGAAAGCTTGTCAAGATTCTTGACAAGCCTAACAAGGAACTCGTCAAGGAAAACGATGTGTCTTTTACGACAAGTTCCTCGGTCGTGTGTACGAGACCTAAGCCGATATGTATTCTTCTACACATTTTTAGTAAAAAAATCGCAATACGTTTATTGATTGGTTTGCGCAAAAGTTATAGCGTTTACAAAATAGGGGATAGTTTTATGGCATTTTTAGAAAAAATTTTTTACTAGTAATGGCGGCGAACAGCTTTTTTTTTTGTGACTGCAACATTATGGCGGACACATCGGACACTTTTGACACATTTTTGGGAGCAAAAAGTGCTATAAAAATGCACTGATTACTGTGAAAATGACAATGGCAGTGAAGGGGTTAACCACTAGGGGGTGCTAAGGGGTTAAGTGTGCCCTAAGGGAGTGATTCTTACAGTAGGGGGGCGTGGCTGGACGTGTGACATCACTGATCGTTGTTCCCTGTAACAGAGAACAGACGATTAGTGACACTGCCACAGAGAAGAACAGGGAAGGTTTGTTTACACTCACCTCTCCCCGTTCCTCAGCTCCGGTGACCCGATCGCAGGACACCGGCGGCGATCGGGTCTGTGGGTCCCGTGGGCGTAGTCACAGAGCTTAGGACCAGGTCGCACGCGCTCCACCAGCGGCGCGTGTGCGAGCCAAGGCTGGGCACTTAAAGGGCAACGTACCTGTACGTGCCTGTGCCCAGTTGTGCCATTTTGCTGACGTATATTGGCGTTAGGCAGTCCACAAGTGGTTAAATGCCCGGGATACGACAATGTCACTTCCACTCAAGCACGTGCGAGTCATGGTCACGGCAAAGCCCTCTTTAATGGACAGCCTTCTATTCAGAGCACAGTGCGCATGTGCTGGTGACATTACTGGTACATATTTAGGAGATATTTACTGTTCCTTACAGGTAATCCTTATTATAGACCTACCTGTAGGTACAAGTCATAAAGCAGACTTTACTACCGCTTTAATACTTTTTGAACTCCTAACCCAAAACAATACATGTAGTTAGTGAAGTCCAAGTGGCATCAGAACAATGCTTGTTTCAGGTCTGTGAATTAAAACATACCGAGGTTAATAATATAACTTGTATATTTCTCTCAGTATATGTATTTTCTTTTTTCTATTGCACAATATAACTTCTAGATTATTAGTGGCCAAAGAGTCCAATCGCATCCGCGCCTTATATGAGCTGCCTGTAGCTGGAGTCCCTGGTGGAGATGCAGGATAACTGGCTCTAATGCTAAAGAGGTCTGAGGGGCCTTTTGAGGACTGTGTCCCTGGAGCGGAAAGTTAGAGAGGTATAGCCACAGGCTGCCTTGCGCCGCACGGCCGACTAAAATATGAACGCCGTTCGTTTTCTCAGGCGGTGTTCCTCTTTTTGCTTAGGTGACATCGCTCTGTGGAGGACGACAGTGTTCCCGCAGATTGTGGATCATCGGTTGGGCTGCAAGAGAGCTGGCTGCCGCTTTTTAGAACTATCCAGCAAGAGGAGCCTGCACTTTACACGTCCATCTTATCCAAGCGCCGGCCAAGTTACTAACTGGAAATTAAAAATAAATATCTGCCTGTTAGAGAAGGTTTTTAATACTAATTTCCCTTGTGGGCACTGACTTAGATCTTCATTCTTTTCAAGAACTATGGGTGCTCAGGGAATCTTCATCATCCAACGCACTTCTTAGTATGTTGGATGTCTACTCCTCTGCTTTGGTCTGTGGTTCTATTAGTCCATGTAATGGTGTCCACTTCAGGATGAAGTTACTAAAATGTACTCTTAAATCCTGAACTTTGTGTTACTTAATTCCAACCCCTGCTTTCTAGGTTCTAGGCACTTACTGAGAAAGTGGTGTTAAACTATCATAAATGAATGAGTTTTATTATAAACATAAATTATGACTGGCTTTAATCTCCAACTGAACAATATAGGGTTGATTTACCAAAGGCAAATCCACTTTGCACTACAAATGCACTGAAAGTACACTTGGAAGTGCAGTTGCTGTAGATCCGAGGGGGACATGCAAGAAAAGAGCTTCCCCTCATTTCAGACCAGGGGCGTTGCTAGGTGGCAAAAAGACCAGGGGCTTCAGCCCGAAGCCGGACCGGGGGGGGGGGGATTTGTGGGTGCGGTGGAGTGGTGCAAGGATTGTTGACGCCACCCCCCCCAGCTGCGCGCTGAACCACTTTACCCTGCAAACACTACACTAATTTAAGAAGATAATAAAAAATAAAAAAATATGATGATAAAGTGTATAAGAGTGCTGGCATTTACGTTCACTACAAAAAAAAATGTGGATAGATAGCAAAACATGGAAAGAGTGCAGTGCTATGTGGTGGTTAAAACCATGTGTGAAATAAATGTTATACCTTGAAGTGTAAACCAATGATATGTGAAAAATGTATTAAAAGAAAAACTAATGCAGAGTCCAAAAAGAACATAATATAGTCTGTGAAGTGTTAATTCCAAAAGCAAATCCGTGAAGGGTTAACTCCCCAAAAAAAGACACATTGCTTGCCAAGAAAGTGAAGATAAAGTTTGGGGAATAATAAGTCCCAAAAATACTCTGGCAATACCCTGTTTTATTTTGGGACTTATTATTCCCCAAACTTTATCTTCACTTTCTTGGCAAGCAATGTGTCTTTTTTTGGGGAGTTAACCCTTCACGGATTTGCTTTTGGAATTAACACTTCACAGACTATATTATGTTCTTTTTGGACTCTGCATTAGTTTTTCTTTTAATACATTTTTCACATATCATTGGTTTACACTTCAAGGTATAACATTTATTTCACACATGGTTTTAACCACCACATAGCGCTGCATTCTTTCCATGTTTTGAACACAGGTGACCTATCTGACCCCCTGACACAAACACTGATCCATCTGACTCCTACTTTCTGCACTACTCACACAGACACTGCCCCCCCCCCACACAGACACTGACCCCCCCCCCCACACACACACAGACACTGACCCCCAACAGACACTGATCCCCCCGACACACAGACACTGCCCCCCGACAGACACTGATCCCCCCGACACACAGACACTGACCCCCGATAGACACTGACCCCCCCCCCCACACGCAGACACTGACCCCCGACACCTACAGTAAGCAGACTACTTCCTGCACTACTCACACCCCCCTCCCCACAGCTCGGTGCAAAATAGTCCTCCTTACCTTGTTTCTGTCCCGACTCCCGACTCCCCGCCAGGCCAGCGCCATCCACCCGCAGCCCGCTCCATGGTGCACCTCCATGACCTCGAGCCGTAAGTCTGCATCGGGACACACCGGCCGCATCGGGACATACCGGCTGCATCGGGACACACCGGCCGCACAGGGGGACACAACGGCCGCACAGGGGGACACGCCGGCCGCACAGGGGGACACGCCGGCCGCACAGGGGGACACGCCGGCCGCACAGGGGGACACGCCGGTCGCACAGGGGGACACACCGCTGCACAGGGGGACACACCGCCGCACAGGGGGACACACCGCCGCACAGGGGGACACACCGCCGCTGAGGAACAAGCGAAGGAGGGGAAGATCGCAGTCCTGGCGGCTCACACAGTTCTCCCGCCAACATATTACATATTTCCTGTCGCCCTGTGATTGGGCGTATAGCGGTCATGTGCGGAGGCGGGACTTCTAGACGCTCGCAGACAGGCCAGCCCCACGCCGCACATGACCCCCGTACACCCAATCACAGGGCGCCGGACTGGACACCAAACATGGCGCTGCGGACGAGATCAGGGACTGGTCCCTGCTCGGCGGCATTGACTCGGGGCTCACAATTAAACATTGTAAGCCCGAGACTCAGGGCTTTTCGGCGGCACATTCGGGGCTCCAGCCTCCTTAGCCCACCCCTAACGACGCCTCTGTTTCAGACGCAGACCGTAAAAACGCTATGGTGTGAAACTGGCATTTATGTACGTTTTTCATTATACTAATATACTTATTTTGTTTCACTGTATGCAAATGAATTGTGCTTTTTCCAGCCTACACAATAATTCCTAATTGACTGAATTGTCATTTAGTATAGAAGCTATTGCCGTACAATTGTATCCAGAGAAAACATTTCTCATGAGAGATTTGTACTGTATGTCAGAATCTGCATTTATGGTTTACTTTTGTATGTTTATATCTTATATTTTCAATTCTGTGTTAGGGGTCTATTTTAAATGTAGGGGGGAATTTTATACATGCTGCAAATGGCAGGATTCTTAAATGTCAATGAAGTCTAGGATTAGTGAAATAATGGAGAGTTTATATGCTTACTAGAGAAGCAGCATTAAAAAAAAAAAAAAGTGATGTCTGCCGTACATCAAAAGCTTTAGGAATATTAAGCTACATCAGACTGAATTCAATTTATCTGTAACCTTCTGCTATCAAATTTATAGAAGGGTCTTCCAGAAGTGGAGCGTTTGTTGCTTTGTACCCTTGCTTTTTTAATGCTTAAGGCAGGTTATTGGTGATATAAAATATCTAACTGTGAATTACATTGCCTAAGGGAGCTTATGTCTCAAGGTTCTTAGGTGATCATAAAATTACTTTCTTTAATTTTGCTACAAACAGGATAATATCCTCTGATTTAATTTTCGGTAATGGGTACATAAAACAAGTCTGTCTTTTTTTTTTTTTTCTAATCTCACAGCCTGGCCCTCTTAGCTTTTGAAAGTTGTTATATACCCAGACTGTATATGATTATTTGGTCATTTGAAGATGCATTTGAATAATTCTGCAACACTTTGAATACTAAGCTTATTGTACTGTAAAATTGGGCCGGATCCCAGCTGACTTAATTTTAACAAAACATACAAGATTTTTACTCTTTCCTGAAAAGAGATAATGTAAGAAAAAAAATCACGAGGTAACAATGACTAAACCCAGAGGCGGATGGTGAAGTTTTAAGATGGTGGGGCACCAGAACCTTCACCCTTTTTTTACCCCTTTCACATCTCATAGCCCCATCTCTTATATGCTCCACCCACTTCACCCCCAGTGTTAGGAATAATGCATCTTAAATGCATCTTTAAATGCATCTTTGTGGGTTTTGCCCAGCATTGGGGAGATACTACTACTATTACCCACACATTTACACACACAATACTGCTTATGTGCACACACTCATAGCTCCCAACTGTCCCTGATTTCGAGGGACTGTCCCTGATTTGGAGCAATGTCCCTCTGTCCCTCTTTCCTCCTCATTTGTCCCTCATTTTGGTCTGATCTATATAGTTGTATATACAATGCACTTTTTATCTATCAAAAAGGTGTTTTCCAGTGCTAAACCTTTTATCCAATTTCTAAATTGCTGCATTTGTAAATTCCAAAAGCCAATATAAAGGAATAACAGTGGTAAAAAAAGTACTTGTTTCTTTGTACAATTCTCCTTTAAGGGGGCATGGCTGGGGGTGTGTCCTATGCCTGCATACCTTTGCTAATAGGTGTCCCTCATTCCCATCTCAAAAAGTTGGGAGGTGTGCACACTATACGCACAGACACTTTTGCTTTGTGTGTGTGTGTATGTATGTATATAGTATACAGAGTACCCCCTCCTATGATGATGAATGTATATAATATACAGATGTTCCCTGCCTATATGATGGGTATATTGTATACAGAGGTACCCCTCCTATGGTGATGAATATATATATATATATATATATAAAAACTGTAAAAAAGGTGCGAGTAATACCAAACGGTAGCAAAAACCGTCATAAAAACATGTAGCTAAGTATGATACTGGTATAAAAATGTGTACAACGATACCACTACTGAATCCAGATGTGGAGGGGTTAACATCAGTCAGTCGGCATGTAGATGTCCCATGAAGGGAACTATCACAACTCCCAGTGGATGGTTGTAGAATCCCAGGTTGATAGAGGGAAGTGTAACAGCCCTTGCGTGTGGCAGATAGTAAGGTCCTGCCGGCATGCAGATATGAAGGCACAGCCCTTCAGATGGACACAGCAAGCCCAGCCGGTGTCCCAGAAGCCGGCGGAGAGGTGAGTACCAATCAAAAGATTTTTATCGATCAAAAAAATTAAAGATTAATCGATTAATTAAAAGTTAATTTGCACAACCCTAATATATATATATTTATATATATAAATATATATAGCAGGGACGGCCCGTCCATTAAGGGGACACACGGGCGCCGCCCTCCCTATCCATGGTAGCCCCCCTGTCAATGGGTGTTTTGAAGCCTAATAGGCTTCAAAATAGGGTAGGCATGGGGCACATAGAATGCGAATGTAGCCCACCCAGGTGTGTTACAACAGTGAAGGAATATTGTTCCTCCAGTATTTTTTGATAATATACTGCATTCATCTTGCCATCAATTTTAACCAAATTCCCTATGCCTTTGTAGCTCACACATCCCTAAAACATCAGTGCTTCACCTCCGTGTTTCACCTCTCCAAATGTAGTGTTTTGTTTATGGTTGTGACCAAAAAGCTAAATTTTGGACTCATCACTCCAAATGACTTTGTGCCAGAAGGTTTGAGGCTTGTCTCTGTGCTGTTTGGCGTATTGTAAACGGGATCCTTTGTGGCATACCCCCTATTTGCAGAGAGTCCAGTATTTCACCTAAAGTTGTATGTGTTTTTTCTTTTCATCCTGAACAATTCTTCCTGGCAGTTGTGGCTGAAATTTTAGTTAGTCTACCTGACCGTGGTTTGGTTTCAACAGAACCCCCTCATTTTTCACTTCTCGATTAGAGTTTAAACGCTGCTGATTGCCATTCTCAATTCCTTGGATATCTTTTTATATCCCTTTCCTGTTTTATACAGTTCAACTCCCTTTTCCCACAGATCCTTTGACAATTCTTTTGTTTTCCCCATGATTCAGAATCCAGAAACGTCAGTGCAGCACTCAATGAAAGATGCAAGGGTCTGTCAGGAGTCCAGAAACTCATTGACCTTTTATAAACACAGTAATTACAAGCAAACAGATCACAGAAAAGGATGTGTGCGTGTATGTCAGGCGTCCGTGACCAGTCTGAGGAGGTGGAGACCATGCTCAGACATTGGCTCGGTAGAGGCCAGCCCCCCGGGAAGGGGGCGTAAGTAACACGGAGGCAAGCCCCAGGTCACCGGGGGAGGGGAGTGGGGAGGGGAAACGAGGGGAAGGGGGAGGAAGGGCAAGGGAAGGGAATTCCCTGTGTGTATATTTTTTGTTTGTTAATTTATTATTGATGTATTATTCACTTATCTTTAGACCTTCTCCTGATGAAGCGGGTTTAACCCCGCGAAACTAGTCGAGAGCTTGTTACAACCCTCAACCCATCGTAGTGTCTTCCCCCTCCGGGGACTTCGGCTCTGATGTTGTCAGTTGGTTGTCACATTTTAATTTTGTAATTTGTCTTGTCTATGTACCTAATAAAATTATCATTTGCTTTTTAAATATTCCATTCCAATTTCATTTCTATATCCGTACCGCAATAGTCCCAATTGGCCCGTTTTTTCCCCCTTCCTTGGATTTTTGGCCTCGGGATCATGGATCCAAGTACTCTATATCTCTTGTTCCAGTGTGTGTGACCAATTGTTTCAGAACATGTTAAAATGGTGTGTATTGTTTGGGTGTTGGTAAAAATGGGCATGGTCAGTAGGGTCTTCTCCGATTTCCCCTATATATGTAAAATCAAAATACAATGAGTGTGTGGGTGTGTGTATGCACAGTATTGTGAAATGTCTTCAGTTGTTACATAAGGCCATGGGGGAGCAAGTGTCTCAAACCAGAAGGCTGATTTACCAAAGACAAATATACTGTGCACTGCAAGTGTACTTCAAGTGCACTGCAAGTGCAGTTGCTCTAGATCTGGGAGAAGTTCTGAAATGAGGGTAAGCTCTACTAATTTCTGTCATTCAGTCATGTGTAAGTACATTTTTTTTTCTTTGCATGTGATTGTGTATTCTTTGCAAAGTGAAACTTTACCTCATTTACTAAGATCTGGAGCAACTTGCAGTGCACAGTATATTTGCCTTTAGTATTTCTCACAATAGCCATAGAGATTCTGTATACATTTCTACAATGCTGTATGAGAGAATGAAAGCATTATTGTCTGCTCTGGTCCCTATGTAACAGTTAAAGACATTTCACAAAACTGTTACCAATGATCTAGCCACGTAAGTAATGTATGGAAATACAGTATAAATAATGAGTATAGATGTATACGTAGTATATATGCACAGTTGTATCATATTATTCAGCTTTTTATTAGTTTTCATTTTCAAAATTGTAGATGTTTTTTAGGCAGAGAAACAATAAAATATTGTACAGTTTGCAAAAAGTGTACATGCAAAAGGGTATGGGGAAGGGGAATGTGCAAGAAACCACTAGTATATAAGTAGTTGATGTCAAGAACCTATATTGGATCATATGCCCGGTTGGGTACTGTTGCTGTAACCAAACATATGTAGCTAAAAGGGAGAAGGGCAAGGGAAGGGGGAAGTTCGGCCAAGAGTGGGCCTAAAGGGGTTAATATAAGCAACAGTTAATGATCAAGGATTACAATGATACAAAAATAGCTTATTAAATAGTATCAAAAGTAAAATATAAAAGTGCAGTAATGGGTGAACTGTACAGTTTTACTTTTGATACTATTTAATAAACTATTGTTGTATCATTGTAATCCTTGATCATTAACTGTTGCTTATAGTAACCCCTTTAGGCCCACTCTTGGCCGAACTTCCCCCTTCCCTTGCCCTTCTCCCTTTTAGCTAAAAGTGTACATGATATACATTCTGACACACTAAATTTTGTGAAATATAATCATCTTCTTGAAATTTGTGTTTTGAAACCTGACAAATATGCTTTGCACTACATTGACACATGCCTATAAGTGAAAATTAGGGTTTCCTCTACTGTTACATTTCCAGCTGCAGTTTAAAGACTGTAATATCCTGTGATGTGCAAAATAAATGATCTGCATAGGAATTTATAAATACCTTTTTAGGCAACCCTGCAGTGCATTCGGATGATTTTATTGTTGGTGCATTTTTGTTTCTGCTCATAATGAAACAATAGGCAAGCTGTATACCTGCATGCAAACCCAGTGCAGCCTTCACCGTTTGCTATTGATCAATTTATAACAATCATATAAAATACCTGTTTTCTTCTGTTTTGTACTGCGCACATGCAGTGCTTACATCTCTGCTCCATACTGCACTGTGAGATCGGTGGGTGGAACTAGCAGGCAACCTGTGATGCCGTTGTGGTCATGTGGTGTTGAAGAAAAATACAATTTTTTTTTACAACAATCAATAATAGTAAATACAGCACATGAAAGCCTTTTTTTTACTACTTGACAACTTGAAAAAAGGAAAATAAATATATTTTATGGGAAACAATAGCAGGGGAGAATAAGACTCTGTCAATCACCCTGCTTTAAGTCACCCCACAGGCAACTGGAAAATGATGTTAGCATCCCCATGTGACAGGGGAGGAGGAACCTTTGTCAGTCATTCTGCTCCATAAAGCTGCTGGAGATTCCTAAGCAGCCCACTTGACAGTGGACAATGACAGCCACTTGTAGCAGGAGTTGCTGTCATTGACCAAACTTCGAGCCTCCCTACAATCTTTTGGATATTGCTAGCCACTGGAGATTGCTAGCCACCAGTAACGAGTGGAGTAGAAACTGATGTTAATAACCCTGTTTGAAGATTTTGAAAGCGACACGTGCTACGTGCATTGGGTTCATTTGGAGATTTAACCAGCCTTTATTTATTTTCTGTTGAGAGCTCTAAGGACACTGGTGGAGTAAATCTTTTTAGAGATATTGATTTAAGTTTTTGGGGCATTTACTCAATCTTTAATTTTGGCAAGGTGCTAGAGCAGGGGCGGACTGACCATTGAGGCACTCGGGCACTGCCCAAGGGCCCCATGCCACTAGGGGGCCCCATCAGGGTTGCCAGGCTCAGTAAAACCAGGGACAGTATGTAAAAATCTGTGTTTTTTTTTACATCTGTCCCTGATATGTCCAAAACCTACATGCTTTTGATGTGAAAATCCCGAGATTTTAGCTGCCCTGCCTCTGCACTGCCTCCTGGCTTGGTGACCATCTGTAAGCCCAGGGGCCCCATAATCTTCTATTGCCCGGGGGCTTCATGAGTTGTCAGTCCGCCCCTGTGCTAGAGATGTTGTCTGGTGGTTGAATTACATTCGACCTACACCTGTGCTTTCTTTTCAGTTGAATAAATGACATGCCATGCATCATATGGGAGCCTTAACCCTTTCACTGCAAATTCCCTAAATTGTATGGACCCAGCAGCAGGGGGGGGGTACACACATTCCCGGTAGCTGTGTGTAAATCTGACAAGCAGACACTTGCCCACACACCCCCATTAACAGTGCTGAAAGCATAGTTCTGATTGGTTGACATGGGTTACTGCACACTACTTCATTGATTTTGTTAACACATGAGTCCATAGAGGATTAAAAGCTCTTGTTCATTTTGAACTATGATAAAAATGCTTTAACTGAAAAATGGGTAGCAATATAAAGTGACTGAGTCTGAGATAAGATTTTATATGCAGAATTTTCTAAAAGTTTATTGGCTGTTATTCATTTCTGCTAGAGACGAGCAAGCTAATTCTTATAAACCAGAATTTAAAATGGATAGCACCATTTCTCTTGATGTGGATATATATGCGACCCTCTTCAGTGAGCTTTTGAGAGCCCCTGCTTGATGACTTGCATGCTTTTTTTTCTTGCTTTTCAATTTACCACAGTGATGCTGATCTTTTGTCTCAGCCAGTAAGGAGGGTTTGTGTCAGCAAGTCATATAGTATATATACAATACGAGCAGTGCAGAAAGATCTAGAGACAGATTAACCTATGTTTCAGCCATCATCGACCCTCTTGAGGCAAGCCTATGTTGCATTCCTCTCTGTTCTGCTGAGATTGGATCCTTGGATCTTTAAGATCAGACTATTAAGTGCTGACACAGAGGGGGGAGGTGGTCCTTCTCCTTTCATGTACAGAAAAATTGATAGCCGAGGAGGACCATTTCAAGCTTATTTCTCAATACTACTTTACCCTACTGACATCCTCTTCCACTAGGATGGAGAGTGTGGCAGTGCAATGGAAAGTGGATATTCCATCCATCACAGATGAATTCTGGTCTGAGGCTCTGGACTCACTGCAGCCTTTGATGATATCAGCAAGGGATAAATTGATACAGTTCAACTACTTACATAGGATATATTACACACTGCACCGATTGCATAAAATGGGAAGGTGTGCAATAGGAGACTTTTTTCATATGGTGTGGCAATGGCCCCAGGTAATGAGATTTTGGAAGACAATATCTGAGATATCTGAATCACAAAAGACACTGCTCAGAATATTGTTCTGTTATGCCAAAAAAGCACTACAATCCCCCTTCATTACAAAACTGGATAGACCTGGTAAATCAAGCACTCCCATTGTATAAATTGACTTATGCAGCTAAAGGTTGCCCTAAGAAGTTTGAGAAAGTCTGGGCGGGATGGCTGAAATACCCCTCTGAAGATGCAATAGTGAGATAAGAAACAAGATGTGGTAGTGGGAATGGGATGTCTGGAAATAGGCTGTGGCCTGGACCTTGCTGTTGAATCTATACAACCATTTATGCACGATGAGTAAGAAATGTACTGTACAGTTTATTTTTGAAAATCGAATACATTTACCTTGTAAAAGAAAAAAATAAGTGCTGACGTGAGGACTTAGAAGGCATAGTGTGGAGAAAGATGTTTGGCCATCCTTGTGTTTGCTGCCGGTAGTGCTTTATTTAATGGAGAATGCTCCCTCTCTTCAGCATTCTCCATTAAGATATTTAAAAAAAAAAATCTTTACTGGCAGATTACAGATACCATTTTCTTGAACGTAAGAGCTCCAATCCCAGACCCCATCATCGACAGACTTAAAATAACTCCACTGGCTAGTGACTTGGTATGGTCTAAGCATGTTAGGTAGGCCATATTGTTTTTTTCACAATGTACAAGTCAATCATATTTACCTTTATTTCTGTTGCTAATAGGATCAATCCTTCCACATTTGCCTAGTTCATTCTGAGTGGGTGCGGCCACCCACTCAGCCTTTTCACAGCCGCCCATTCAGTTCATTGCATGGCTGGGGGCAGAGACTAGAGGTCAGCTGACTGGTGAGGAATGTGAAGTGGGAGGGGCTGAAGGAGACATATCTCCTGATTTCATCATAGATATCAATGCTATGAGACACCACATAGTCGGAGACACAGTGAGTAACACTACCTGTGATTAGAGTTGCAATTTAAAGTCCCCACTACAGTTCTGAGATCAGCAGATGACCTTGATCAAGAGCACCTAAGTTGGCTGATCAGAACCCCACCAGCACTGCCACTCACCCCAACTCCCCACCAGCAATTCCACTCATCCCAACTCCCCTCCAGGACTGGCACGCATCCCATTCCCCCCCACCAAGGAGTAAGAGAAGGAATACAAAATTTAGAATACATGGAAGGGAGAGGAAAAGAGGGGTAGGAACAAAGAAATAGAAGAAAAAGAATAAGAGAAAGAACAAAAAAGATGGCTAGAGAAAGGGTAGGAAAGAAAAAAAACAAGAAATGAGCATAGAGAGAGATAAAAGGGAAAGAAAGGAGAACACAAGAGAGTGGTACATCCCAACATGTACCATAAGGGGTTTAAAGGGGTTGTAAAGGTAAACATTTTTCCCCTAAATAGCTTCCTTTATCTTAGTGCAGTCCTCCTTCACTTACCTCATCCTTCGATTTTGCTTTTAAATGTCCTTATTTCTTCTGAGAAATCCTCACTTCCTGTTCTTCTGTCTGTAACTCCACACAGTAATGCGAGGCGTTCTCCCTGGTGTGGAGAAAGCCTCTTAAGGGGGGAGGGGGCAAGCAGGAGGGTCAGGATGCCCACTAACACATAGCTCCTTTCTCTATCTGCAAAGTAGAGAGTGTCCTGACACTCCTGCTCGCCCCCTCCCCCCTCGAGAGGCTTTCTTTACACCAGGGAGAAAGCCTCGCATTACGGTGTGGAGAACAGGAAGTGAGGATTTCTCAGAAGAAATAAGGACATTTAAAAGCAAAATTGAAGGATGAGGTAAGTGAAGGAGGACTGCACTAAGGTAAAAGAAGCTATTTAGGAAAAAAAATACCTTTACAACCCCTTTATATACTATATGAGTGGAAGGGACTCAGGGAGCACTAAATATCCGTGGGTTAGGGGTGGAAATTACTTGTCTTGCCTTGGATGCTGACAACCCACGCTACAAAAATAATTTTACTGTTAGGGTTCTAGAAAGGTTGAGAACCACTGCATTAGAAGATCAAGACTGGCTCCGGTTGGAAATGATAGGACGCATATAGAGTGGGCACTGTAGACAGTATCTTTGTTCAAGTATTCATCAAGGCTGAACAAGTGCCAACTCAAACCCCAACATAGGGAAATATGCTGTTTAAATAGAGTTTAGACCATAGGTGGCAAACACAAGGCCTGTGGGCCGAATGCGGCCCTCCAAGCCATTTCATGTGGCCCTCACACCTCTCCTGCAGCTGCAGTCCTCCTCCAGTCCCTTACTTTCTGTTATTAAGCAATGCATCCAGCTTCTTCCTAACAGCAGCATAAGCAAAGGGGGGCGCACTGTGATGTAAGGGAGAGTGGGGAACTCAACTTCTCATGGTGGGTTAGCTCTTGGCATCTAATCTTACAAATACAACCGGCCCTTTTGAGGGCAATCATAATGCTGATGTGGCCCACGATGAAATTGAGTTTGACACCTCTGGTTTAGACCAACACTTGACAAAGCTGTAGTGCTGGGCTGATTTCAGATTTGTAAGAGGAACTGTATGCTGTTATTTTCAAGTAAGGAAATCTCATTGCTGCTCATGTGGCCTTAAAAGTAGATAGCTTAATAAGCTAATCTGACATGACATGTTTTTCTTTCTAGCTCTTTCCAGTATGATTTTGAACTTTTCCTTACCAACACAGCAAATAAAAAGGCTATTATATAGCAGTTCAGAATTATATTATAATTGATAACCAGGTGTGCCAGCACAGGACGTACATTGTTGATAATGATAACAATTATTTCCCAGCTTCTTCCTTAGCATTGCATAGGGGAAGCTATGTACTGTAGATAGTTTAACTAGATGCCGACCACCCGCTGTCATATTACTGCGGGAATGCGGCTCTCCTGGGCGAGAGCCCGTAGCTCTACGTCGGCCACTTTTCAGCCACTAGGGGGCGCGTGCGCACCGCTGGCGGCGGCACGCATGCGTCCCCTCTCGCCCCCGAGTCCCGCACGTGCCCGGCGGGTACGATCGCCGCCGGGTACACGCGATCGCTCGGTACAGAGCAAGGACCGGGAGTTATGTGTGTAAACACACAGCTCCCGGTCCTGTCAGTGGGAGACAATGGTCTCAAAAATGTGTCAAAAGTGTCCGAAGTGTCCGCCATAATGTCACAGCACTAAAAAAAATGCTGATCGCCGCCATTACTAGTAAAAAAAAAATATTAATAAAAATGCCATAAACTTCCTCCTATTTTGTAAATGCTATAACTTTTGCGCAAACCAATCAATAAACGCTAATTGCGATTTTTTTAACGAAAAATATGTAGAAGAATACGTATCGGCCTAAACTGAGGAAAAAAAAAATAATTTATATATTTTTTGGAGATGATCAAATACCACCAAAAGAAAGCTCTATTTGTGAGAAAAAAAGGACGCCAATTTTGTTTGGGAGCCACGTTGTACAACTGCGCAATTTTCAGTTAAAGCGACGCAGTGCCGAATCACAAAAAGTGCTCTGGTCATTGGGCAGCAATATGGTCCGGGGGTTAAGTGGTTAAACAAGTAAAAACACTTTAAATATAACCATCATGTTTTTATTATGCTATACAAATGGTAACATGTAACAGATATAAAGTAGGTGTTATCCTAATTTGACTGCAAAAGTTAAAATACAGTGGGGATCGAAAGTTTGGGCACCCCAGGTAAAAAATGTTATTAATGTGCACAACGAAGCCAAGGAAAGATGGAAAAATCTCCAAAAGGCATCAAATTACAGATTAGACATTCTTATAATATGTCAAAAAAAGTTAGATTTTATTTCCATCATTTACACTTTCAAAATTACAGAAAACAAAAAAATGGTGTTAGCAAAAGTTTGGGCACCCTGCAGAATTTATAGCATGCACTGCCCCCTTTGCAAAGCTGAGACCTGACAGTGTCATGGATTGTTCTCAGTCATCACCTGGGAAGACCAGGTGATGTCAATCTCAAAGGTTTTAAATGCCCAGACTCATCTGACCTTGCTCCAACAATCAGCACCATGGGTTCTTCTAAGCAGTTGTCTATAAAACTGAAAATGAAAAGTTGACGCTCACAAAGCTGGAGAAGGCTATAAGAAGATAGCAAAGCGATTTCAGATGTCAATATCCTCTGTTCGGAATGTAATTAAGAAATGGCAGTCATCAGGAACAGTGGAGGTTAAAGCAAGATCTGGAAGACCAAAGAAAAATATCAGACAGAACAGCTCACAGGATTGTGAGAAAAGCAATTCAAAACCCACGTTTGACTGCACGATCCCTCCAGAAAGATCTGGCAGACACTGGAGTTGTGGTACACTATTCCACTATAAAGAGATACTCGTACAAATATGGTCTTCGAAGAAGAGTCATCAGAACAAAACCTCTTCTACGTCCTCACCACAAAAATCAGCGTTTGAACTTTGCAAATTAACATATAGACAAGCCTGATGCATTTTGGAAACAAGTTCTGTGGACCGATGAGGTTAAAATATAACTTTTTGGCCGGAATGAGCAAAGGTGCGTTTGGAGAAGAAAGGGCACATAATTTAATGAAAAGAACCTCTGTCCAACTGTTAAGCATGGGCGTGGATCTTTAATGCTTTGGGGTTGTATTGCAGCCAGTGGCACAGGGAACATTTCACGAGTAGAAGGAAAAATTGATTCAATAACATTTCAACAAATTTTGGATGGTAACTTGATGCCATCTGTGAAAAAGCTGAAGTTAAAGAGAGGATGGCTTCTACAAATGGATAATGATCCTAAACACACCTCAAAATCCACAGGGGGATTACATCAAGAGGCGTAAACTGAAGGTTTTGCCATGGCCTTCACAATCTCCTGGCCTCAACATAATTGAAAATCTATGGATAGACCTTAAAAGAGCAGTGCTTGACAGACAGCCCAGAAATCTCAAAGAACTGGAACACTTTTGTAAGGAAGAATGGGAAAAGATACCTCAAACAAGAATTGAAAGACTCTTGGATGGCTACAAAAAGAGTTTACAAGCTGTGATACTTGCCAAAGGGGGCAGTACAAGATATTACCTCGGCAGGGCGCCCAAACTTTTTCAGACACCATTTTTTTGTTTTCTGTAATTTTGAAAGTGTAAATTATGGAAATAAAATCTAACTTTTTTTGACATATTGTAACAATGTCTAATCTGTAATTTGATGCCTTTTGGAGATTTTTCCATCTTTCCTTGGCTATGTTATGCACATTAATACAAATTTTTACCTGGGGTGCCCAAACTTTCGATCCCCACTGTACACTTTAAAACCCATGGCAGGCTATTCCTTTTTTTTTTGTGAGGAGCATTTCACTCTGTCTACAGGATGTGTTTCTGGGACAGGTTTCCTCCTTACCTATTTTTCTTGGGGGCAACTCAAAAATGTTAGATTTTTTCTCACTTTATCAATCCCAATGGTCATCATTATAGACCATGGGTCTTCAAACTACGGCCCTCCAGTTGTTCAGGAACTACAATTCCCATAATGCCTAGTCATGTCTGTGAATGTCAGTGTGTTACAATGCCTCATGGGATGTGTAGTTCTACAACATCTGGAGGGCCGTAGTTTGAGGATCCCTGTTATAGACAGATGGGTGACTATATCCAATGTGGAAACAAATAACAAAACATTTGACAAAGGCCCTAATCCGTCCACACTGTACCTTACCAATATATATATTTTGCCTAGAGATACACTTTAACTATCCAAAAATAAAAGTTAAGAAATGACTGAGTGGTCAGGGCTTTATTCCAGCAGCCTAGTGTAAACCTGGGCTAAAGCAGACTCTCAAAACATTCAGTTCATCATTTGAACATGCATCAAGTGTTGTGACAAGCGTTTCTGATAACTTTCTGATAAGCCACTGAGTAATAGTGCTCCAACATAAAAATATTTTATTTCTTCTCCTATACCACTCATTTAACTATTTCCAAGATGTGCCTTGTATGTAATCCTGCATATCCAGCTTGGTTTGGTATAGCTAATAATCAAATACAGTTTATAAAGAAAAAACAGCATTTTAGCTTGCACATAATTGGATAATCAAATCAGCAGAGCTTCCCCTCATTTCAGATTTACCCCTCAGATTTACAGCGACTGCACTTCCAAGTGCACTTTCAGTGCAATTTCAAGTGCACTTTGCACTTGTGATTGGCACTTGTAGTGCAAAGTGGATTTGCATTTCGTAAATAACCCCCTATATCTGTTACACAACAAAAGTGAAGAACAGTATTTGTAAGTAAGCAACAAATTTGGCAAAATGTGTGGTGTATTGTGCGCAGACAATGGAACTGAATATACAGAATATACAGAATATACAGAATTACTAACAATATTAGTATAGGATGGGTAAGGAAGTTGAGTTATTGTAGTTCATGTAAAGGGTACATATGCATTATGTATACCTATAATAACATCCCTGCCAGAGGCAAGCAGTCTGTTTTGCAAGGAAGGAGTAAATATGCTGCTTGTGAGAGTAAGCAAAATATAAACATTGGCATACTAGTAAATACTTTAATTCTGTGGCACAATGTTCTTGATTGTCTATATGATGTTCTTTTGCAGTGTGATATGTTCTTCCTGGTTAATATCATGGTAAAATTCAATTCATAAAAGGTGTAGTGGACTCCCTTAGGCATTCAATTGTTCACCACACTATTGTTGGTTCTCCTGGCTGATTCATGTATCTGTCAGGCAAGCATGTGAATCTGTCGGTGTCTGGCACTAAGATTGTATGTGTCTATAATGTGCTCTCCTTCCTCAGTGCACTCCCTCCCTTCCAGGCCACTATGCCCATCACATTGACAGCTGCATGACTAAGGAATTATGTAGTAGAGATGGGTGGAGCCTGATGGGGAGCTGAAAGAGTAGTTCCCCATCAAGTCTATCTGGCTGATAATTGAAAACACTAAGGCCGCGTACACACGATCAGTCCATCCGACGAGAGCGGTCCGAAGGACTGTTTTCATCGGTTAACCGACGAAGTAGACGGCCGGTCTGATGTGCCTACACATCATCGGTTAAAAAACGATCATGTCAGAACGCAGTGACGTAAAACACACGACGTGCTGAAAAAAACGAAGTTCAATACTGTTAAGCATGCGTCGACTTGATTCCGAGCATGCTCGGCCTTTTGACCGATGCCTTTGCATACTAACAATCGGTTTTGACCCATCGGTCAGGTGTCCATCGTTTCAATTTTAAAGCAAGTTCTCTGTTTTTGGACCGATGGGGCCTACACACGATCGGTTTGGACCGATGAAACAGAACTTCAGTCCGTTTTCATCGGTTTTGACGGATCGTGTGTACGCGGACTTAGATGAGCGTAAGATCATTGTCAGTTAAAAATAGGGGGCATCTGATGGGGAACTGGTCTCTCTCTAATGTTGCCAACACTGGTGCAAATGCTTGCCTAACTTAGGTGCAGGTAATTTTTAAAGGAAACTACTACCAGAAAATTGTCCTAAATGCTTTATTGAATTCCCCTGCATGTGGTGTGAAAACATATGCTGTTCTTAGATATTATCATTTGAGACTACAGTATATTATTTGATGATATACTGTAGGGGTTTATTTACTAGGCCACAGGTGTCACACCAGCTGTTGCCAAACTACAAGTCCCATGAGGCATTGCAAAGCTGACAGTTACAAGCATTACTCCCAGAAGCACAATGGTACTAGTAGTTCTGCAAAAGCTGGAGGGCCGCAGTTTGACACCCCTGAAAAAGGCTATTCACGTTGCAAGGGAAGTTGCATTTTTCAAGGCATGTATCCCCAACGTTTAGTGAATGAGGTGAAATTTCACTTTTCAAAGTATACCCAATCATGTCCAAGGAAAATAAACAAAACACAATTTTTGCTTGCACATGATTGGATGATGGAAGTAAACAAAAATTCAACAAGTTCTGAGGAAATTCCCTCGCAAAGTGAATAGTCTATTTGCCTTTAGTACTGTAAAGCAGCACCATAATGCACTGTTATGGTGTGATAGAGGAGGTTTTACCTCCTTCCTGACCAGACCATTTTTTGTGATACGGCACTACGTTGTTTTAACTGACATTTGCACAGTCGTGCAATGTTGTACCCAAATATAATTGATGTCCTTTTTTTCCCACAAATAGAGCTTTCTTTTGGTGGTATTTGATCACCTCTGCGGTTTTTATTTTTTGCGCTATAAACCAAAAAAGACACACACATATATATATATATATATATATATATATATATATATATATATAATATATATATATATATATATATATATATATATATATATATATATATATATATATATAATTTTACATTCTGCTATAAATTATACCCAATACAAAAATAAAAATGTCTTTGTCAATTTAGGTCAATATATATTGACAATGTACGTCGACAGAATGGCGCGGCTGCACAAATGGGCTTACAGGTATGTCGCATTTAATTTGCGACCAGAGTACCAGATCGCTGCCGGTGTCCCGTGATTAGGTCACAAAGCTGATGAACGGGGAGATGTTAGTGTAAACACGACATCTCCCCATTTTTCCTAGGTGACACTGTCACTGATCACATTCCCTGTCATCGGGAACAACGATCAGTGACATGTCACGGCAAACCATGCCCCCCAACAGTTACAAGCACTCCCAGACACACTTAACCCCTTCAGAGCCCCGTACAGGTTAACCCCTTCACTGCCGGTGTCATTTTCACAGTAATCAGTGCATTTTTATAGCACTGATTACTGTGAAAATAACAATGGTCCCAAAATAGTGTCAAAAGTGTCCAATGTGTAAAAAATATTGCATTTCTTTTAAAATTGTGGCTCTATTTTTGCTTATAGCGCAAACAATCAAAACTGCAGAGGTGATCAAGAGGTGATCAAATACCACCAAAAGAAAGCTCTATTTGTGGGAAAAAAAGGACTTACATTTTGTTTGGGAGCCATGTTGCACTACCGCGCAATTGTCAGTTAAAGTGACGCAGTGCCGAATCGCAAAAAGGGGCCTGGTCCTTTAGCAACAAAATGGTCCAGGGCTTAAGTGGTTAAGAAATACACAATTGCACAAAATTGTGTTTTTTAATACCTGCATTGAGTTCACCTTTGAGCAGGATGATGTACATTATTGCCACTGCACACTACCAAGTAAATATTTTAGTAAAATTTTAACATAGAAAATAGGGCTGTGTGAACGCAGGCACAGGGATCCCTTCACTATGTCCTCTGAGAGCTATAAACAGCTTGTAATTGATTCTTAAGCATCTACCCAAATGGAATGTCAGTAAAGGGCTGACCCAGGGGCGGACTGACCATTGAGGAACTCGGGCACTGCCCGAGGCCCCCATGCCACACTCTGTGTTTTTTTTACATCTGTCCCTGATATGTCCAAAACCTACATGCTTTTGATGTGAGAATCCCGAGATTTTAGCTGCCCCGCCTCTGTACTGCCTCCTGGCCTGGTGACCATCTGTAAGCCTGGGGGCCCCATAATCTTCTATTGCCCGGGGGCCCCATGAGTTGTCAGTCTGCCCCTGACCCACCCCCAAGCCTGGTGGTCTGAGCCACCAATGGTTCTAAGCTTTTTGAGCTGCAACCCCTCTTATATTATCTATTTTCTAATTTCCTAGCCTGGGTTACCCCAAAGTGACAGATTTCCAGATGCATATTTTGTTTGTTATTATATTTATTTTCTGAATATTTTGATATTGATGCAGTGGTCGGACTCCAGACTGCAGAGACCAGGTACATCTGCAATTCACCTGCTTTGCTAACATAATCACAAAGCACAGGTTGCCACTTAAGTCCCGGACCATTTGTTGCTAAATGACCTTGCCACTTTTTGTGATTCGGCACTGCGTCGATTTAACTGACAATTGCGCGGTCATACGACGTGGCTCCCAAACAAAATTGACGTCCTTTTTTTCCCATAAATAGAGCTTTCTTTTGGTGGTATTTGATCACCTATGCGGTTTCTATTTTTTACGCTATAAACAGAAATAGAGCGATAATTTTGAAATAAATGCAATATTTTTTACTTTTTGCTATAATAAATATCCCCAAAAATATATAAAAAAATTCCCTCAGTTTAGGCTGATACGTATTCTTCTACATATTTTTCGTAAAAAAAAATCACAATAAGCGTTTATTGATTGGTTTGCGCAAACGTTATAACGTCAACAAAATAGGGGATTGTTTTATAGCATTTTTGTTAATATATATTTATTTTTTACTAGTAATTGCGGTGATCTGCAATTTTTATCGTGACTGCGACATTATGGCAGACACATTGGACACGTTTGACACATTTTTGGGACCATTGTAATTTTTACAGCGATCAATGCTATTACACAGGGAGGAAAAGAGGAGAGAGGCACACACAGAGTATGGAAAAGACAAGGAGAGAGGGAGGGGAGAAGTAAATGCATGCATCAGGGGCACACACACCAGAGTGAGAGCAATGATTCTAAACCCATTATTCATGGATAACGCTAAACCGTTGACCTGTAAGGGCTTTTAAAGCATTACCTATGGAAATATAGGGTACCAAAGTTTACAGGGTTTTACGGGTGTACACAATTTTAAAGGATAAGTTCACCTTTGTTCACTTTTTTTATCTAAATTCCAGCGCCCCTATGTATCAATATAGCATTCATGTACTTTTTTTGCAAAAATATCAAAGCTTTCCATAAAATCTACAGACACATACCTTATGCCGCGTACACACGGTCGTTTTTTTGTGATGAAATAAAACAACGTTTTAAAAAATGTAATTTAAAATGATCGTGTGTGGGCTTTACGTTGTTTATTATCTTCTGAAAGAACGACAAAAAAAAAATTCGAACATGCTTCAATTTTTTATGTCGTTTTTCAAAATGTCGTTTTTTTGTGTCATAAAAAATTATCGCGTCTGAGCTGAAACAACGTTTAAAATGATATTTTTAAACCCACGCATGCTCAGAAGCAAGTTATGATGCGAGCTTGAATGGAACAGAGTGCCGTCGTACGTGTTGTACGTAACCACGCTTTGCAAGAGCATTTTCAGAAAACGATGGTGTGTAGGCCATGTCGTTTTTTTAAATGAAGTTTGAAAAACTTAGTTTTTTTTTCATGAGAAAAAACAATGTTTTTTTACAAGACAAAAAACGATCGTGTGTACGCGGAATTACTGTCCTCCATCCATTATTCAAAAACTATCTTTTTCTTGTGTCTTACTTCCTTACAGACTTACATCTTTATAAAAGTACATAAGAGGGAGTGGACAAAAACACTCAGCTGTCAAGCCCCGTTCACATCTCTGCATAGCGGAAAATCGCAATCCCAAAAGCTTTTTTTTTCCTGCGAGGAGGGGAGGCGTTTTGAAGCATTTTCACTCATCACACATAGGACAGCCCATCCACGTAAATGGGCTACCCTACACAAAGCAGTCACCCCAAAGAAGCTTCATAACTTTATTTTAGAGCGGAGCTTGATGTATTTTTTATTTGTGATATTTGGTGCAGTGTATTTCTGAAATGTAAGGAAAAAGTAGTAATTTTAGGTTTATTAATGTGGTCATACACTATAACATCTGATTGTACAATCTCCTTTAGATCTGCCACAAATTATGTAGTGCAAGGGCCTGCCTGTTTGAATATAGAGTGATTGTACAATCTAAAAAAAAAAAAATCCATTTGGGAATGCAAGTTCTTACTATGCAGAGATGTAAAATGGGGCTTGACAGCTTAGTGTTTCTATCCACTCCCTCCTATGTACCTGTATAAAGATGGCCATACAATCTGATTGTATATTGTGTATTTAATGAGAAGGGTGATCACTGATTGATTGCATTTCATTGAAAAAAAAACGTGCAGCTGGGAATGGGTGGGTGGAGGATGCCGGGTGTGTGCTAATGAGGTGACCTGGTCAACTCTTTCCTGTGTCATGACCTACAGTCTGTAAGGAAGTAAGAAGCAATAGATACGTTTGGAAACATAAGTTAAGGATAGTAAGGTACGTGTCTGTAGATTTTATGGAAAACTAATATTTTTGCAAGAAAAGCACATGAATACTATATTGGTACATAGGGGAGCTGGAACTTTGGAAAAAAAAAGGTGAACTTATCCTTTAGGGCGGGTTCACACCTATGCGAATTGCTTGCGGCTTAACCACTTCCCGACCGCCCACCGCAGGTATACGTCGGCACTTTAGAGATGGATATCTCGGTAACGGCAGCAGCTGCTGCCACAACCGAGATATCCATCTCTTCTGTGGGCGGTCGGGTAAACGATAATGGCGGTCTCCGCGGCGGAATCGCCGCAAGATCGCCGTTATCGGTGGAGGACGAGCGTCCCCCCCCCTCCCGCTGCGCTCCCGCGCTCTCCGCCGCTTACCGGAGCCGTCGGTAGCGACGGAGGCGATCGGGTGCGCTCGTCTGGTCAGCGGGGATGCGAGTGAGGGAAAAAATTTCCCTCGTCCATCCCCGTAGCTCTGCTGGGCGGAAGTGACGTCAAACGTCAGTTCCAAACAGCGTCTTAAAGAGACATTTTTTTTTAAATGTCATTTAAAAATTAAATTTAATTTTTTTTTTTTTTTTTTTGCATTTTAGCCTAAATATGAGATCTGAGGTCTTTTTGACCCCAGATCTCATATTTAAGAGGACCTGTCATGCTTTTTTCTATTACAAGGGATGTTTACATTCCTTGTAATAGGAATAAAAGTGATAATTTTTTTTTTTTTTATTTTAGTGTTAAAAATTGGTAAAATTAATACAAATAAATACGAAAACAAAAAAAAAAATTTTTTGAAATCGCCCCGTCCCGACGAGCTCGCGCGCAGAAGCGAACGCATACGCGAGTAGCGCCCGCATATGAAAACGGTGTTCAAACCACACAAGTGAGGTATCGCCGCGATCGTTAGAGCGAGAGCAATAATTCTAGCCCTAGACCTCCTCTGTATCTCAAAAAATGCAACCTGTAGAATTTTTTAAACATCGCCTATCAAGATTTTTAAGGGTAAAAGTTTGACGCCATGCCACGAGCGGGCGCAATTTTTAAGCGTGACATGTTGGGTATCATTTTACTCGGCGTAACATTATCTTTCACAATATGTAAAAAAATTGGGCCAAATTTATTGTTCTCTTATTTTTTAATTTAAAAAAGTGATTTTTTTCCAAAAAAAAGTGCGCTTGTAAGACCGCTGCGCAAATACGGTGTAACAAAAAGTATTGCAATGACTGCCATTTTATTCTCTAGAGTGTTAGAAAAAATATATATATAATGTTTGGGGGTTTTAAGTAATTTTATAGCAAAAAAAAATGTTTTAGTCTCGTAAACACCGAATCTAAAAAACAGGCCCGGGGCTAAAGTGGTTAAACCGCATTCAATTCGCATAACATTATAAAATACATTGATTCCAATGAGGCTGGTTCACATATGTGTGATGCATTCGCACGGCGCATTGCCAAAAAAAGTGTGCGTTTTCTAGGCATTGCGGTGCGGCTCAGGTGCAAAATCAGGCCAATTATCTTCTATGGGCATGCATCTGATTCGCAGATGTGTTAATTTCTCTTCAGGATTTCTCTCATTCACCTCAATACACTTCCCCCCTCCCCTCTCCCAGGTCTCCAAATTCGCAGCTAAAACGGAGATGATCTGCTGAACAGTTTTCTTATCTCTCTGCAGAGCTGAAATTCGCATCGCACAAGTGTGAATCCAGACTTAAGGCTTGACATGCTAGGGTGTTCCACAAAAAAATATTTTGGTGTTTTTATACAATTTTCAGGGCTAACATTTTTTTTTAAACATGTGTGCAAAAAATATATATATATTTTTTTAAACTCTGGCAGCAAAAGGATTAAAAGACACATTATTTCAGTGCCAGCAATGTCTATCCCTCCCTATGCACTTCAGCATTACTCCCCATGCTTTCTCCATCTTAGCTAAAGCACATTGTCAATATGGTTGTAGGGAGCCCACTGATTTGAAGTGAGGGTGTTGGTTTATCCAAAATCCCCTTATTGGACCTTTTAGGCCAGCTCAGCTATATTCAAAGGCTGGGCAGTACATTAGGGTTACCATGGGAAATCCAAAATTATTTGCCAGTTCCACAAGCCACGGACACGCAGGATTATCTGTGAACCCTAACCTCATCCCTAGTCCATGAGCTGTCTTCACAGTTTCCTATAGTCTAGCACATATCCAGTATAAAGCAGTTAAAACATATCCATATGTCTGATACTACAGTATTTACAATCTTGTTAAATCTCATGCTTACCTTAAAGAAAACTGTATCTTAACAAAATATCTTCTAAATCTCTCAGTGGGAAGATTTCCTAAAGGTTGAGTTTGCTGTTGACAAGTGTTTGTGACATTAAAGAGGGTTTAAATCACAACTTGGATTTCCTATAAAATGCGGTCTGCTCAAAATGTCACACTTTTTTTCATTTTGGCACGGTTGTATTTGCTTGTTAGAAAGATTAAAAATTGTGACACAAAGTACAGAAATGAATGTTAAGTGTCTGATTAGTCACATTCATTGTCACTGGATCCATCTCTAAGATCATTAACTGCTATTTAATGAGAAATTACTAACTTGCTATCCTGAATATTCTAAACATCTACCACTTAAAGGGTTATATTTTTTTCCTCTTCTAACAATTTATTTTTATTTTTTTAACCCTTTAAATTTAAGATGCCATTGTATCCATAATCTTTATAAGGCATTCCAGAGAACCAGTCACGATTTATGGAAGAATCTTAATATTCGTCTTAAATCCATGTAATTGTCATACATGGATTTAAACAAAAATTGTAATATTTTTGTTTGCCCCTTTAAATTAGGAGCTGCTTACTGTAGCTGAACATGATACACAACTTAAAGTGGAGAGAGTCAGAAATAACCTCAAAGGTCATTCCCCTTATACCCTGCTCCCACTGTCCCTGAAACACCTTTCACCACTTAAAAACAAAATAAAAAATAAACTATAAATTGCTTATATTCAGGGGTCTTCTGGTTGATCAGGTGATGTCCCAGGACCTTATTTTTCTTCTGGAGGTAGTGATGGTAGTTAAAAGCCATTCACTGCATGCCAGACCCTCCGGTATGGGTTTTAAAGGGGTACCTACATTTTTTTTTAAAGTATGAGGTCCCCTTAAAAATACATACCAGACCCTTATTCTGAACATGCAGCTTGCTGGACCAGGAAAGGGGTTGATGAGCATATTCACAACATGGGGGAAAACCTTACCAAGGACATCTTCCTCAAAAAGCACCTTGCCCACATGTTGATGAGAACAAGGGCCTCATCCAGACAATCCTTGCCCAGCAGTTGTGGAGGGTCTGTGGGCTAAGGGATTATCAGATTTGGAAGACCTTTTTAGCTATATGGGGGCCCCTGGATACTGCCCCCCCACACGAATAAGTATGGGGTACATAGTACAACAGTAGCTAAATTACACCTCACCGACATTCCATAGATGATCCCAGTAGCTGAATGACATCCCTTAGCTGTATCAGTTCCTTGGCATTCCTCTTCTGATCTCTGATTATAATACTATTACTAATCAAATTACATCCCTTAGCAGCTGTGAAGCCCCATACACACGGCCGAGGTTCTCGGCAGAAACCAGCGAGAACCTCGCTGGGAGCCGCATTCTGCCGAGAACCTCGGCCGTGTGTACGCTCTCGGCGAGCCCCGCCCATCGGGAAACCCGTTGAGCAAATAGAGAACAGGTTCTCTATTTGCTCGACGGCCCGTCGGGATGAATAACTGGTTGCCTTTCCCGACGGGCGGGTCGCCGATTCTGACGGCTGGCAGAGAACCTCGACGGGCGGAACGATGTGTTCCACCCGTCGAGGTTCTCTGCCGTGTGTACGGTGCCTAACAGTATCTGAGTAACAGGGGATCTTGAGCCCTTTCTAAATAAGAGCTTCACCATCGAGTGTTCTTTAGTTCAGTGAGTTAGTGAACAACCTATTTGCCTTTAGTAAATCAAGGTAAAGGTAAATAATCTTTGCTGCATTATCCCAGCTGTGACTACTTCTCTTTAACCACTTGCTGCCCGCCCAAAATGTAATGCGTGTGGGCGTCCGCTGTAAGCAAAGCTACATACCCACCACCTGCTTCTGGGATTGTACACAGCGGGAGCCTATCAGCAAGTCCAGGCCAATGATTGAGGCGTGGGACCCACTGATGGTCACAGCCCAGAGCTCTGTACAGAGGGTGCAATCTGTCAGTTTTTCATCCTTGCAAAGCATAAGTAAAAAAGTGAGAGATCATTAATAAAAAGCAGCACACTTTAGACACATTACACATAGTTAGACACACTTTTAACCCCTTGATCACCCTAGATCTTAACACATTCCCAGCCAGTGTCATTAATTAACTGACAGTGTATAGTATTATCACTAATAACTGTAATAATGTCACTGGTGATGTCAGTGGCAGTTAGTCAGTTCCCTCCAGTGTCAGTTAGTGTCAGATTGTCCGCTGCACTATTGCATTGCCATTATAAGTCACTGATTAGTAGTATAAAAAAATCCAGTATATATATATATATATATATATATACACCATAAATTGTAGGTACTATAACTTTAATTTAAACCAATCTATATATACTTATTGGGATTTTTTAGAAGAATACATTTTGGCGAACGTTTATGAGGCAATTAGATTTTTTATTTGATATTTTTAATAGCAGAAATTAAAAAGTATTGTTTTTTTTAAAAAAAATTGGTCTTTTTTCATTTATATTGCAAAATATTAAAAACCCAGTGGTGATCAAATACCAAGAAAGCTCTATTTGTGTGAAAAAATATATATAAATTTAATTTGGGTACAGTATTGCATGACCGTGAAAATTTGCAGTTAAAGTAGCGCAGTGGCATGACCATAGCAAAACATGTCCTGCTCATAAAGGGGGTAAAATCTACCGGAGCTCAAGTGGTTAAGCATACAAAAATTGCAATAGCCCAAAAAACTGTTATGATTTAACCACTTAAGGACCGGAAGATTTCCCCCCTTAATGACCAGGTCAGTCGTGCGCAGATGTACCCAACAAAATCTATGTCCTTTTTTACCTTTTTTTCCCACAAATAGAAATTTATTTTGGTGGTATTTAACCACTTAAGACCTGGACCAAAATTCTGCTAAAGGGCCTTGCCCCTTTTTGCTAAACGGCACTGCGTTGTTTTAACTGACAATTGCGCTGTCGTGCGACGTGGTTCCCAAACAAAATTGGCGTCCTTTTTTCCCCACAAATAGAGCTTTCTTTTGGTGGTATTTGATCACCTCTGCGGTTTTTATTTTTTGCGCTATAAACAAAAATAGAGCGACAATTTTGAAAAAAATGCAATATTTTTTACTTTTTGCTATAATAAATATCCCCCCAAAATATATATATTTTTTTCCCTCAGTTTAGGCCGATACGTATTCTTCTACCTATTTTTGGTAAAAAAATCGCAATAAGCGTTTATCGGTTGGTTGTCGCAAAATTTATAGCGTTTACAAAATAAGGGATAGTTTTATTGCATTTTTATAAAAAAAAAATTTTACTACTAATAGCGGCGATCAGTGATTTTTTTCGTGACTGCGATATAATGGTGGACACTTCGGACAATTTTGACACATTTTTGGGACAATTGTCATTTTCACAGCAAAAAATGCATTTAAATTGCATTGTTTACTGTTTACTGTGAAAATAACAGTTGCAGTTTGGGAGTTAACCACAAGGGGGCGCTGTAGGATTTGTGTGTTCCCTGCATGTGTTTACAACTGTAGGGGGTGTGGCTGTAGGTGTCATGTCATCGATCACGTCCCCCTATAACAGGGATGACGTGATCGATGCTGCGGCTACAGTGAAGCACGGGGAAGCCGTGTTTACACACGGCTCTCCCCGTTCTTCAGCTCCGGGGACCGATCGCCGCACTCTAGCGGAGATCGGGTCCGCGAGTCCTCCGGTCCCAGTCGAGGAGCTTCGTACCGGGTCACAGGAGCGCGCCTCGGGCGCGCGCCCGTGATCCACGGCTGGGTACTAGAAACCAACGTATATATACGTTGATGTGCCCAGCCGTGCCATTCTGCTGACATAAATGTTCAATAGGCAGTCCTTAATTGGTTAAAAAAACTATTTTGAAAAACATTTAAAAAATTTTCTACATATTTTTGGTTAAAAAATCGCAATAAGCGTATGTTGATTGGATTGCGCAAAACATATAGGGCCAGATTCACAGAGCCATTACGCCGGCGTTACAGGAGATGCGCGGCGTAAGTCTAAATCTGCGCATGCGTATCGATGCGCCGCATCCCCAAAACGATATACGCATGAAATCTAATTTTTTTCGACCGGCATAATTTCGATAGACCGGCGCATCCGTGCACCCAAAACTGCGCTAGACACACCATTGATTTGCTATTCAAATATGCAAATGAGGGAGTTTCGGGCATCCACAAAAGTAAGTTGGTGCAGCGCAGGCTACGCGCTGTGCGCAACAGCTGCACGTCCTGTCTAAAATTAGTCCATATAAAAGGTGGAATAAAATTAGACAATCTGGGGCAGATTCACAGAGAATTCGATTCTCGTAGAGTATCAGAAATACACTACGCCGCCGTTTTTTACCTGGCTCTACGTGGAATCCAGGTAGATTTTGTCCAGTAAACGACGGCGGCGTAGTGTATTTCTCCCGTCGCAATCCATCTGCGCGAGTAGGGGGCGTGAAGCATTTAAAATAGGCGCGTTCCCGCGGCGATCGAACTGCGCATGCTCCGTTCGCAAATTTCCCGCCGTGCATTGCGCGAAAACACGTTGTCACGTCGTAGTAGCGTCGTTTACGTACATTCCTATTCCCGAACGAGTTACGTTAAAAAAAAAAAAACAACAATTTCAAATCGACGCGGCAACGACGGCCATACTTTACATGGGTTACGCACTGTTAGACCAGCAAAAAGCTCCTCTAACATTACGTAGCCAAAAAATGACGTAGGCGATTGCGAGGGACACTCGTACCTTCGTGGATCGCCGTAAAAACTCATTTGCATATCCCGACGCATGAAAACGACGCAAACTCCTCCCAGCGGCCGCAAAAATATCGCAGTGTAGATCCGAAGGCTTACGAGGACGTAAGCCTCTCAGATCGAAGCCCGAAGCCGCCGTATCATGGTTTGAGGATTCAAACTAGTGATACGGCGCGCGAAATTTGAAATTACTCCTGTCTAACACCAGTTAGACAGGCGTAATTGCTCTGTGAATCTGGGCCACTGTCTACATGTCAGCTAAAGCAACACTGTTAGTGAGGAGCTGAGCCGTCACACTTGCTGGACAACAAACTTTATGCCAACATGCCAGGGGCATCCATGCTCATAGCTATACTACTGACTTTAGATGAGCAAAGAAGGAGGAGGGCACGGAGGAGGGCACGGAGGAGGGCACGGGAGAGGATTTTTTTTCCAAAAACGTTTTATTTGCTTTTATAAACATTAAAACAAAAAAATATACATACATATATACATCAATACATAACATACATACAAATTACAAACACGGTCTCACTATCTTTCAATAGCCCTTTAAAACCTTGATGGATATAATAATCTAATCTGATACAAGCCCCTCACTCTTCACTTGATATATCACACACGCATAGACATCTTTGGCATGAGTGATTCTGAGGTGTCTTGCATCTTCAGATTCACCCCTCATGCCATCCTGGAATTAACCACAACCCTGCAGGAGGACAACACCAGCCCAACACATGACACCACCCATGACAGCTACATATACAATCCTAGCCTCATCCCCACAGATTTCGAACAGAACATGTATGGGGACAGCTGGCTGGTTGGTGAGTGACATGGGTGGCAGGCATGACTGTCCCCCCCATGATGCTGAAATCGCAAGGGGCACATGCACTACTAACATCCTCCTGTCTTATCCCTTCAGGGTGACTCTGCATATGCACTGGGACCCCATCTCATGACTCCTATCCAGAACCCCCCATGGTACCCTGTTGTATTCCCCAAACTTTGTATGCCAGATCATCAGTGCATGTTGCATGCTGCACAACTTCACAGTGAGAAAGGGCCTGGATATTGACATAAGTGATGACCTGACCCCTGAACCAGACAATCCCCCTGTAACCGAGGCTACCCCGTCTTCTGAGGGAAGAGCAGCCAGGAGCCAGCTCACATTAGGCATCTTTGCACGTTAAACACACACATTAATCATGGCACAATGAGAATGCATGCATGCACACCACTGTGGTCCCTAGCACAGACACATCACATCCTCATGAAATTGGATTAGCACAAGCCCACCATGCAGGACTTGTGAGCAGCGACGCCACGGCTCCAATTATGTCACTGTACATTCATACACCATTCACACGGCAGAAATGTCACCCCCACATTCCAAAATCATTCACAAACAGAACCAAAAATAAATAAAAAATGACCAGCAAAAAAAAAAAAATCCCCAGCAAAAATATAATTTAAAAAAAAACACAACAAAGAAAACACAGAAAAGACAAAAATCACTCTGCAAAACAGTCACCAAATATCTCAAAGACAAGTCACAAACAAACAAACGCTAATAAACAACAGAACAAAAACACCTTGCTGTATAGGGAGAGAAACAAAGGGATGTACTTTTGCAAAGGAAGGGCGTTTGTGTCTGTCTATTTAAGCTCTCTGCGTAGGTCACTAAGTTGCCCGGGTCCACTTCCAATTTCACTGATTGCGCTGTTCCCGAGTTGTGAGCATGCGCACAGAGGTGCTAACCATGGTCTGCTTCATGTGCGCATGCGCGATCCGGCCGGCTCTTCATTTGGATGGGGTCACGGCTCATTTCAATGTAACACGCCCACGTCCTTTCCAATTTGAATTACTCCGCCTTACGCCTCGGGAATTACGTTGCACCGGCGCAAATTTCTGCACCTCTACTATGAGGATACGGTGATTGCGCCTCTACATTGCGCCAGTCTAATGTAAAGGAGGTGCGCTACACCAGTCAAAATATGCGCCAATGTACCTGAATCTGGCCCATAGCGTCTACAAAATAGGGGATATATTTATGGCATTTTTATTATTTGTATTTTTTTATTACTAGTAATGTTGGTGATCTGCGATTTTTAACGGGACTGCTACATTGCGGCGGACAGATCTGACACTTTTTTGGAACCATTGACATTTATACAGTAATTAGAGCTAAAAATAGCCACTGATTACTGTATAAATGTCACTGGCAGGCAAGGGGTTAACACTAGGGGGTGATCAAGGGGTTAAGTGTGTTCCCTGGGAGGTGTTGCTATCTGTATGTGGGCTGGGCTGACTGGAGGAGGAGAGAGATCGTTGTTCCTAAACACTAGGAACAGACAATTCTCTCTCCTCCCCTGACAGGGGATCTGTTTACACTGTTTACACTGACAGATCCTCGTTCTGCCTGTCTCTAAAGCGATACAGGCAAGCTGGACAAACATCGAGTCCGCTGGACCCGTTGGTTTGCTTCCCCACTCGCGAATGGGCACGTGCACATGCCCACAAGTCGATGTGTATGTGCCCGACGTACAATCATGGTGATTCGCGCAGAGGAGGCAACTTGCCACAGTACAACTGCGGTGGGCTGTCTGTAACTAGTTAAACATGATTCAAAATGTGTTAAATGACTTTATTATACAGTATTTGTTCATTAATAAGACCACTAGATTTAATTCAATAGCTATTTTTTAATTATATTGTGAATGACTCATATCTTGTGGGAATAGCAATAATTAGAGCCATTGCGCTTGAAATTAATTTTGTCAGTTAAACAATATTATTGTAATATTAATGGACAGATATCAGCCAGTAATGTTGTAGTTTACAGTCGAATTCTTAAAGCGGAGTTCCACCCAAAAATGGAACTTCCGCTTAATCCACTCCTCACCCCCTTACATGCCACATTTGGCATGTAATTTTTTTTGGGGGGGGGAGTGGGGGCTTCAGGAGGAGTGGGACTTCCTGTCCCACTTCCTCCTTCCGCCAAAGGGCTGGTTAGGCGACCGCCTAGGACACTGAAAGTTTCTAGACGATCACCTGTCCAATCAGTGGTGGGCCGCGCCGCGTGCGCATGCGCAGTGCCGCATGCACAGTGCCGCATGCGCAGTGGGTGCCCGGCCGTGAAGCCAAAGGCTGTCCCGGCCGGGTGCCCACAGTTAGAATGAAGACGCCGGCCGGGGAGGGGGGAGAGGAGCGGAGCTCCGGCCGGCGCATTGCTGGAGCAGGTAAGTGAATGTTTATTAAAAGCCAGCAGCTACACTTTTTGTAGCTGCTGACTTTTAATAAACATAACATTTGGCTGGAACACCCCTTTAAGAATAATGGTGAACTGTGGGACTGAAGGAATGAAAATACATCTAATTAATAGGTTTACATAGAACTGACCCAGAACATGCCACATCCCGTGTTCATATAAACAGTTTAATTTGCAGAAGGTGTGGATGGGATTTTTTTAAGGCCTAAAAAATTAAATCCATACTATTTGCAAAATAAGCTCTTTCTTGTATACAGACTTTAGTGTAAAAATAGGAATTATTGCCAATGTTATTAAAAGGAGAAATATCTGAGGGCCGCATTCCCTTTCCTCAGAACCAAGCCCTTTAACCCCACTCTTCGATAACCCAGCATTTCCTGATGGTGGTGGCGCCTCAGTCTTTGGCACTTGTGATGGGTCATCATGGCACACTGCACGTTCTTGTGTGCACCCCACGCTTGGCCTTTTCAGAACCCAGACAGACAACCCCACAGTATGAATAAATTGGTTGACAGGGTTCATAGACCCTTGATGACCTTTGAAGGTTTGTGTGCTTTCTCTCAGACACCTCGTTATACTTTCGTATCTATAACAAATCCTAAGATGAGTCTCTTATCCCTTCTTCCATTTTGCTGGCCCCACTAAAGCTCAACAATCTTGTCTCCTCCTGGAGGAGAAACGGGCTTGGGAATTGGATGCAAGGGAAAAGCATAATAAACTGTGGTACCCTTGGTTTTATTACTCAACTTCAGATAAACTGCATGGCAAACTTTCCACTTAACCAAAATTGGATTTTTTAACAATACCTCACCCTCCTTTTTTACCCTGTGTCTCTTCTTATTCATCATGGCTCCATCCATTCAGAAGAAATGTATTGCTTTTTGTCTGTGGTTAGCATTGTGTCACCCCAGTCTACCATTATTCCGTACAATTCCTTTTTCCCCTTCTCTACTCTTTTCTATATCTTCTTATTTTTACCCTCCTATAACTCTTTATGAATGATAATATATATAATGTACACATTTTGTGACCTACTGTAACTTGAGGCATCTGAAGGGCCCTTCCTAATGTTTTGATTCTGTATGTTTTCGATGAAGGTTACACTTCACTTCTCTTCCTTTCTTTTATTCTGTACCCACATATGTTTTTCTACCCTCTCTTTTTATATGCTGAAAATTTTACAATAAAAATATATTCAACCTAAAAGGAGAAAGACCAAAAAGAAAAAAAATAGTAACTTTACCTGTACCATATTTTTGAGATAGGTAGAGTCAAAGCAAATTAGACCAAAATGTGGCACCTGCAAAAAGGATATTTAATACCCTTCTGTGCAGAATGCCCATTTACAAACCATGCTCAGATGCAGACACTGGCCAGGTTACTTACTCAAAAATGATTGTCTAGATAATGATAAAGAGTGCAAAGAGATGACATTGATAAGTAATAAGTAATAAGCCAAATATACAAATATATTTGTTGCTATATAGTTACAGTACATAGTGTATAGGCTGAAACAAGACACAGTCTATAGAGTCCAATGTTACTAGAATGCAAAAATAATAACACTATACAGTATGTTACTATATGGTAAATAATAGAACTACTATATGTAACTGCAATACATACAATAATATACTGTGTGTGTGTGTGTGTATATATATATATATATATATATATATATATATATTTTTTTTTTTACTTTACCCAAACTGAGATCCAAACTCAAAAGTACATTGATAACACAGTCTTTAAATGTGTAATAAGTTGCATTCCTTTTGCAAAAGTTAAAAGTTACCATGGTTGTGTGTTAGCTTATCCAATTGGAATGAGATAGCACTCTTGCATGAGGCCTTATTCAGACAGATTTTCTTATTTGTCAGTTATCTTTAAACAAGAAATATTATTGACTGATACTGCCAATGTTTGATCTGTTATTAGTGGTGGAGCATCTTTTATCTCTAGGAGAACCAGTTAGTAACAGGAATTTGTAAGAATCTGATTTGCTGCTCCTAAATTATAATAATAGGGCAGCCTCCCATCTCAAGGACATCAATCTGGGATGTTTTTTAGTTGGTTTCACTAGCCAGCTTAGCATTCAGTATAATGCTTAAATAGAGACGGTCTGAAAATTTGAAATATAACCACAAGGCAGAACAAACAGTTATGCCGGGTACACACGATTGGGCTTTCTGCCCGTGTCCTCACAATGGAGGCACATGCATTTTAATGGATAGATAGGGGCAGGTGGACTGAAGGGGAGCCACCCCTCCTTAAAAGGTACAGAAGCACACCAAGCACCCAGCATATAGCACAATGGCTGCAAAGGTGTTGGTGCACTGCTGGACCAATATAAACACCACAGGTGAAACAAAACGTATCCACCGCCCCCATCTATGGCTGGCAATCACAGTAAGTAGCAATGGAAGGCTAAAGCAGATAACAACAAGAACCTGGGGAATGCCCAGGGAATAACCAAGCCTACTTACCGACCAGCTAGCAGAACAACCAATTAACCTGTCTAACAATGTGCGTTAAAAACAGGGATTTTGTCCGCACGCATTTGCAAACGCATGCGTGAGCCACAGAGCCGCGCAAAGGCACCCCATAATTCTGTGGTCCTAACACTAACAGTGAGTGTCCTCACAATGGAGGCACATGCATTTTAATGGATAGATAGGGGCAGGTGGACTGAAGGGGAGCCACCCCTCCTTAAAAGGTACAGAAGCACACCAAGCACCCAGCATATAGCACAATGGCTGCAAAGGTGTTGGTGCACTGCTGGACCAATATAAACACCACAGGTGAAACAAAACGTATCCACCGCCCCCATCTATGGCTGGCAATCACAGTAAGTAGCAATGGAAGGCTAAAGCAGAACAACCAATTAATAACAAGGGGTTTTGTCCGCAAGAACCTGAGCCACAGAGCCGGGGAATGCCCAGGGAATAACCATTTTAATGGATAGAAGCCTACTTACAGAAGCACACCAAGCACCGACCAGCTAGACCAATATAAACACCACAGAACAACCAATTAACCTGTCTAACAATGTGCGCCTACTTTAGCAGAACAACCAAAAAACAGGGATTTTGTCCGCACGCATTTGCAAACGCATGCGTGAGCCACAGAGCCGCGCAAAGGCACCCCATAATTCTGTGGTCCTAACACTAACAGTGAGTGTCCTCACAATGGAGGCACATGCATTTTAATGGATAGATAGGGGCAGGTGGACTGAAGGGGAGCCACCCCTCCTTAAAGGTACAGAAGCACACCAAGCACCCAGCATATAGCACAATGGCTGCAAGGGTGTTGGTGCACTGCTGGACCAATATAAACACCACAGGTGAAACAAAACGTATACACCGCCCCCATCTATGGCTGGCAATCACAGTAAGTAGCAATGGAAGGCTAAAGCAGATAACAACAAGAACCTGGGGAATGCCCAGGGAATAACCAAGCCTACTTACTGACCAGCTAGCAGAACAACCAATTAACCTGTCTAACAATGTGCGTTAAAAACAGGGGTTTTGTCCGCACGCATTTGCAAACGCATGCGTGCTATAGCCACAGAGCCGCGCCAAGGCACCCCATAATTCTGTGGTCCTAACACTAACAGTGAGTGTCCTCACAATGGAGGCACATGCATTTTAATGGATAGATAGGGGCAGGTGGACTGAAGGGGAGCCACCCCTCCTTAAAGGTACAGAAGCACACCAAGCACCCAGCATATAGCACAATGGCTGCAAAGGTGTTGGTGCACTGCTGGACCAATATAAACACCACAGGTGAAACAAAACGTATCCACCGCCCCCATCTATGGCTGGCAATCACAGTAAGTAGCAAATGAGAACATGCACTTCTGTACTGCATATGCATATGTAAACAGTGATCGTAGTACACATATGAGGTATCCCTGCTAAAATCAGAGTGAGCACAATAATTCTAGCACTAGACCTCAAAAATGGTAAGCTGTAAAGGTTTTTAAAGTGTCACCTATGGAGATTTTTTGAAAGGGGGGGGGGGGGGTTCATGGTCACACTAATCACTCCCTTATATTTTCCATTCCTCTTTATTTTCTAATAAACCTGCATACTACAGAGGGGTTAAGATGGGAGGGGGCAGGTTATAGCACTAACATGCAAGCTGTGGTTGTAGTTAGCAGAAAAAAACACCCAAAGTTTTAGAAATTTCAGGACACTTAGTAAATCATTAACACATTTTTTACAGGTACTTATATGTGCAAGCTTATTTTTGTAAATGAGTTATAGGAACACATTAACCTAGTAAATAAGATGTGTGGGAAGGCAGAATGTCAGTGTAGTGGACATTTGATTTATCGCTCATCTACAGTCATCACTTTTCAAATGAAGAGGTCAAAATCTTAAAAAATAACAGACATGAGGTGTAACAAATTCTGTTCCTACAGCTTCTATACAGTTGGCATCCATATCTGTATTAGTATCATTAACTCCCTGGAACATTTTCTCATCTGAATCACTGCAAGAGCTTTCTCAGGGAATAATTCTTTTACATGTCTGATCTTTACAACGGCTTCTGCATTATTTCAGGGCATTTTGTATCTGAAAGGTTTTAAAAGCATTTAATTTCACACTTCATAAGGAGTTTGAAACATCAAAGATGAATAACAAATCTTACCTCGACAACTGCATTACAAAGCAACTGCTATCCTTGAAAACCGAACATTTTCTAAATTCCTAATTGGTACAAGATTCCCTCAGGTTATCATTCTGTAGTTCCACTGTATTTTGTTTTACATATCAGTTATCTAAATAGTGTGGCAGCAGCATGTTCCATATATATATATTTATATATATATATATATATATATATATATATATATAATATACAGGGCTTTTTTTGAACTTGGCGGAACTCAGCAGCATGTTCCATATACAATATATGAATATATAATATATATGCCCCTTTACCCTTCTATATATATATATATATATATATATATACTGTATATATATATATACCATATATATTGTATATATATATATATATATACCATATATATTGTATAGTGCTTTCGGGGGAAGTCAAGTATGATTATATATTCATTTATTTATGTTTAAATTTACTTTTAGTTTAGTTTACTTTGTAGAGGTATGGTTCAATTGTACAGGAAACAGTTCTTTTAACTGTTCTATTCATGCTGATTAAGACATTTGTGGGACAGCAATATTTAGACCCTGTACAATAGTGAAAAAATGATATTATCTGAACAATACAAAAATTGTTACTAAATAAAACCAATAATGAACTTGTATACTTGTGTGACATATAAAATAAAGTAAAAAAAAAAAAAAAGTCCAAGATATTCCCAAATGAAAAGAGGTGAATCTCAAATCTTCTGAATCAAGGTGTAGTCACATCACAGATAGAGTAATTCTTCCACCAAGTGAGCACCCAGGTGTAATAGTAATGTAGTCTTCCTACCCCTTAACCTGACCGCATGTGGTCAATCAGAGCCCAGGGTGTTTATAAAGTCTCCCAGCAAAGACTTATATCATGAGCAAGATCGTACTCAGTGGATCAGCACGTTGATGACTATCTCAAATACAAAAGAAAATAATCCATAGCGCAGGCTGCGATGATACAAATTTTTAATGAAAAAAGTATTGCACTTACAGGGTTTAGATCAAAAAGCGTTCAGTATGTGAATCTCTCCAGTAATATGCTTTATGTCTCGGCATCTGCCCCTATCTCCTTAGCTGTCTCGGTCTGCCGTTCTGTGTTCAGCGTGATGACGTCGGGACGCATGCCACAACTACGCGTTTCGTCATACGTTCACGTCGTCTGGGATTGTCAATATTTTTGACAAAACTGTTGACACTTACAATATTTTTGATATTATTTTATCATTAATAATTTCACAATTAATGACTTTTTTTTAGTTTATGCGCAGTACCTTATATATATATTTATATATTTTTTTCAAATTTTCTTTAAATTTTTATCTACAATTCACGATTTTGGTTTAGCGCAGTGTTTTTTCCAATTTTGGAAATTTTTCTTTTACATTTAATTTTTAGACCCTAACCGTATCATTCTAGTTTTGAAGCCTCTGTCTTTAACACAATTTTTGTAGGAGGATTTTCTAAACATAAAGATGTGAAATACGGAAAAAGGGAAAAGCTGGCCTTAAACAGCTTGATAGAAACAAGTGATGGTCCTGATTTCAAACAGCTCTTGAGATTATTGGACTACCACCTGCTTAAAAAAAACCAAATAGCAATTGCAGGCAATGAGTGAAAACAATAAGTAAACTGTTAATGCTATTCAGCAAATGCTGTAACTGTGCCAATAACAGAAAATCCATGAGTTTATCTTAATTTGAATTTGCTGCAGTCTACTGCAGCATGATTGTACATAGCTCCTTACAAGTTCAGTGTCTGGATGAGGTTTTTAAGGCTTGTACTGTGCAACTTCCTTTTTCTCTGCTTTATATCTCTCCATCTGGATTATAACTTATAAAGCAGGTAAGAATGTGATTGCGGTCTGTGAGAAACTGTGAGAAACTTCTTCAGTACTGACATTTTGATGCTTCAGGATGTCTGCAAGACTAAATTAAAAATATAAAATGCATTTTATAAACTGTCTTCCAAGATCAGCACTGCAACGCTTGCCTGTTATCCAGATTTTGTCTGTTATCCAGAGGTCTAGTTAATGAGAATGAACTTTGGTTATGGTGGAACATGTGGAATAAACTTTAATGTTTGTTATATGAAAGCACAGCTTGCACTATCCTTAGGCATATTGTTTGAGATGTATCAAAGCCAAACATCTACAGAAATTGGTTCATTATATTGTTGAAAACAAGCAATATAATTTATCCTTTTATTTTAAATGTTTTTTATTGAGTTCACAAAAACAAAAATAATGTGAACATTGCCTCTCATACAGTTGACAAAGTAAGGTTAAAGTAAGGTGAATTACTCAATTGATTACAGATAGCAGATCAAGGTGGTAACAGTAAACATGTTGGAAAGAAACGTTGGAAAAAAAAGAATTGCTAATTACCAGGTAAAGGGTAATATCCAACCCTTATGGGATCAAAGTAACACAACAGCTTTCACTGTCATCACTTCTCATGGAAGCAAAATTAAGACAATGGGGGTTATTTACGAAAGGCAAATACACTTTGCACTACAAGTGCAAACTGCAAGTAGGCAAAGTGCACTTGGAGGTGCAGTCGCTGTAAATCTGAGAGGTAGATCTGAAACTGAGGGGAAGCTCTGCCGATTGTATAATCCAATCATGTACAAGATAAAATGCTGTTTTTTTTTTAAAATTTTCCTTGCATGTCCCCCTCGGATCTACAGTGACTGCACTTCCAAGTGTACTTTCAGTGCAATTTCAAGCGCACTTTGCAAAGTGGATTTGCCTTTCGTAAATAACCCCCAATGCATCCTTTTAAACAGTGGATTAACATTACAAAAAAAATCATCAATCTATAGAAGGCCTTATACTTTTCCTTAAAGCGGATGTCCTCTCAGAAAAAAATATTAAGAGCCAGCAGCTACAAATACTGCAGCTGCTGACTTTTAATATTAGGACACTTACCTCTCCTGGAGTCCAGCGCCGTTCGCAGCAGAGGACGAGTGATCGCTCATCACTCTGCTGCCCCCCGCCATCCACAGTGAGGGAACCAGGAAGTGAAGCGCTCCGGCTTCACTGCCCGCTTCCCTATGGCGAATGCTCGAGTCGCGTTGCGCCCGCCGATTGGCTCCCGCTGTGTGCTGGGAGCCGAGTGTTCCCAGCACACAATGGGTGGGTGACGGGAGGTGACCACGTGCCCTTATTCTGCCCGAGAATGCTGGGCTGGAAGTGGGTGCAAATACCTGTCTTTAGACAGGTATCTGCACCCCCCTCCCCCTGAAAGGTGTCAAATGTGACACCGGAGGGGGGAGGATTCCGATCAGCGTGAGTTCCACTTCAGGGTGGAGCTCCGCTTTAAGATGGTTTGAATACATATGGTTTCTAGAAAAAGTCTAGTATTTGCCTCTTTCCTGAATTCTAAATTATTAAAGAACAAACAGAGAATACATTTATTTTACAAACATAATTTCCAGAGGGAACAAAGTCAGATATCACTGGGGTTTGATTTGTGGTGCAGCTATGTATAGTAGCAGCTTCCAAGTTTTAGTGTCAAAGGTTAACCACTTAAGACCCGGATGAATGTGCAGGTAAATGACCTGGCCCCTTTTTGCGATTCGGCACTGCGTCGCTTTAACTGACATTTGCATGGTCGTGCAACGTGGCTCCCAAACAAAATTGACATCCTTTTTTTCCACATCCTTTTTATCCACAAAAAGAGCAAAAAAAATCAATATTTCCCTTATCGTCTTTCAGGACAGCAGCTTGAGAGCGTGGCTCCACCCACTTGACAGGAAACACACCTCCACCAAATTTCTTAAAAGGGAGGTTCCCTCCACTTATCATCAGTTTTTGTGTTTCCTCCGGCGGGAACACATGTGGGGGTTAGGAGCTCACCAGGCCTCTGGAGAGGTTTTTCTTATCTCCTCACTCCACCTATTTTTTTCCTTACCTCAGAGAATCTGTCCCTCCCATTCATGGGTTAGAGAGTGCCTTGTGCATGGACTCCTCCTCCCTCATCAGTGCTCAGTGAGCCAGGACTGCTCCGGGATGCTGCCCCCTGGCAAGGTAGTCGCGCGGACATCTTTTTTTTTCTTCCTGTCCAAGCCGACGCCGGCGCCATCTTGGGAAGGTCAGTCAGGCTGTTTCCCCCGGAAGTAAGGTAACCGGATGGGGTGGGCTTCCTATGAGCAGGCGCGGGGTTTTGACGTAATTTCCGCCCAGAAAGCACTGAGAGAGGAGGGAGGAACAGGTCTGGTGCCTTATAGCTGGTTTTGGTCCGGTGCAGCGGCACTAGTGGAGTCCGGAACCGGCAGTTTTGTCACCAGCATCACGCTGCTACCTCAAGCATGGAAGGGGGATCCGCAGCGAGTGGAACAGGCACTGGCACCAGCAAGACCCAGGTAAGGGGTAGACTGAGTTCTACCCTCATTTACTATGGGGTCTCTCTCTAGCTCTCTCTCGCCCTTAGGGGTGATGTGAGTGCTTTTTTCCCCCCTGGTGGAGGGGGCCTGTTTGGGCACATGAGTGTAGAAGGATCTCTCACTGTGTACCTTTGGTGAGCACCCTGATAGGTTGTTCAGGTTAACTCACATGGATGGTTTTTGTTTTTTCTCCCCTTTGTTTCTTTTTCCTTATCAGGCCAAGGGCTCTGAACCCGGAAACAAAAAGAAATGTCCTTCATGCAAGGCTAAACTTTCTGAAGGATGGAGAAAAGCTTTATGTCAATCATGTGTTGACTCATTAGTGAAAGAGGAAGCATCTGCTGCTTGTAGTGACATAATCGCATCTGTAAAGAAAGAGTTGAATACTACAATTCAATCCTTTAAATCCTCGCTCATGAAACCATCTGAGTCAAGCCTCTACCTCACAATCCTCACAAGACTCACCGTTAGTTCCTGTAGTGGAGGCAGAAGAGAGTCCTCTGAACCAGGAAGGTCCCCCTCCCTCACATTCCCAAGAATCGGAAGAGGAGGAAGATTAACTAGAGAATATGTCTTCTAAATATAAATTGTCTTTGGAACAAGTTGATGTCCTCCTTAAAGCTGTACATGCAACTTTAGGTCTAGAGGAGGAACGCAAAGAGCTATCTTTACATGACAGGATGTATGCGGTTCTCTGTGAGCCCAAAATACGTACCTTTCTGTTCATTCTGTGATTTCTGATACAATCATGAAGGAATGGGCTGATCCAGAAAAGAAACCGTTCTTTGCTAAAGCTCATAAAAGAAGGTTTCCTTTCTACGAAGACCCAGCAGCTCCTTGGAATAAAGTTCCAAAAATTGATGCATCCTTTTCTCAGGTCTCAAGGTCTTCGGACCTGGTATTTGAGGACATGGGGATTCTAAAGGATCCCATGGATAAGAGGATGGACCAGCAATTAAAGAGGGCTTGGCAATCCATCATAGGCAACCTTAAACCAGCAATGACAACCACTTGCGTCTCCAGAAACATGGAGTACTGGTTGAACCAGCTTAAGGCTCATATAATAGCCGATTCCCCTAAGCAGGAAATCCTAGATTCTTTTTCTACCCTGCTGTAGCCTATGTCTCAGATGCATCCGCAGAGTCTATCAGAATGACAGCAAGATCCGCGGCCCTTACTAACTCAGTGAGGAGGGCCTTATGGTTAAAAACCTGGCCCGAGGACACAGCGTCCCAGAGCAAGCTGTGTGGGATGCCCTTTCAGCACTCTATACAGTACTCAATAGGACCGCAGACAAGAAAAAATCTTTCCCGAGCCAAAAAGAAAGGTCAGTCTGGTAGAAAGTTTTTTCGTCCCCCAAGGGCTCAACAAAGTAAGCCTCAAGAGAGGAAAAAAGGTTGGTCAGGACAGAAGGGAAAAGGCAAAGGCAATGTCCTTTTCAATCCTCCGGCGACAACCAACAAAACCCAGTGACAACCAGTTGCAGGTAGGGGGAAGACTTCAACGTTTTCTTTCCTTTTTGGGGCAGCATAAACAGAGAATCGGTACATTCTCTCTTGCTGTCTCTAGGCTACCAGATATAATTCTCAGACCCTCCCCCAGAGAGGTACCTATTGACAAGCCTACCAGGAGATATTGTCAAGTTCCTAGCCATGAAGAACCTTTTGAAGGATCTGATGAAACAGGGGGTTGTAATCCCAGTACCAGAGGGGGAGCTTTACCAGGGGTTTTATTCCCATGAGACTCTCTCAATTCTGTAGCCTTTGAACGGATCGGTCCTATACAAAAAATGTTGTATGGACTCAATCTTCACGGTAAAAAACCTATTAACAAAGGGTTGCTTTATGGCGTCTATCGATCTGAAAGATGCTTATCTGCATATCCCCATAGCTCCTCAATCCCAAAGATTTCTGAGATTGGCGGTAAACATGGGAAAGGAGGTCGTGCACCTCCAGTTCAGGGCCCTCCCCTTCGGTCTTTCCTCGGCTCCGAGAATATTTACAAAGGTCATGGCAGAGGCTCCTCTCCGCCTTCAGGGGGTAGCAGTAGTTCCATACCCGGATGACCTACTCTTCTTTGCCCCCTCCAGGGAGAAATTGTTGGAGGATCTTGGAAGAGCTTGCAGTCATCTAGAGGCATTAAGTTGGATCATAAATTTGGAGAAATCAAATTTCAACCCAACCCAAGAGGCACAATTTCTGGGTTATCAGATAAGCTCAGTAGAGCAAAGATTTTTTTCTCCCAGAAGACAAAAACTAAAGATAGAAAGGGTCGTAGCCTCCTTACAGACCAATCTAGAGCTGTCTATCAGACAAGTAATGTCAGCTCTAGGAACCCTTACCTCATCAATGCCAGCAGTACAGTGGGCAAGACTTCACTTCAGGCCACTCCAGAGTTTCCTTCTGAAGATTTGGGATCGCAGAACGGAATCTCTGGAAACAAAAGTAAAAGTCCCCTCCAAAGTAAAATGGTCACTGTGGTGGTGGAGAATTCAGGTCAACCTTTCAGCAGGCCTGTCTTGGTCATTCCCAATAGAAAGAGTAGTAACAACAGACGCCAGCCTTGGGTCAGAACTATGTTCAGGGTGTTTGGTCCCCATCAGAAGCAGAAAAATCCTCCAATTGGAGAGAGCTAAGGGCTGTGGCCTAAGCTTTGGATGCCTTCTCTGCAGACCTTCAAGGTGCCCATGTTCAAGTATTCTCGGACAATGCCACTACCATAGCCTACTTAAAAAGGGAAAGGAGGCACAAGAAGCAAGTCCCTTCAGCTTCTTACCTTGGACATCCTAAACTGGGCAGAAAATCATTTGCTGTACTTATCAGTGGTCCACCTCAAAGGCACTCTAAATATAGTGGCAGATTTTCTAAGCAGAAAACGGATTCGGGAAGCAGAATGGACCCTAAATCTGGAAGTCTTCATGTTAATCACCCAAGCCTGGGGCCAACCACAAATAGATCTATTTGCATCAGAAGAAAATATGCAACTTCCAGTCTTTTTCTCCATTCACAGAAACAACAGTTCCCAGGGAACAACTGTGTTAATACAGCCTTGGAAGTTATAGCTGGCTTATGCCTTCCCTCCTTTTCAGCTAATTCCGCTGCTACTAAGAAGGAATCAGAAGGAGAAAGTGGAAGTAATCCTAATCACTCCATTTTGGCGAAAAAGAGCTTGGTTCAACCTCCCTTCTTCGAATGGCGGTCAAGCCACCTTAGCGAGTACCGCTTCGGCAGGACCTACTTCTACAAGGGCCAATATGCCATCAGGAGGTGGCCTCTCTAAACCTCACAGCGTGGTATCTGAAGAGGCAGTTATTGATACGGAAAGGTCTGTTTCAACCACTGGTGACTACCTTACTTGCCAGTAGAAAACTAGTTACCAGGAAAATCTAGGAAAAATACTGGGAAGTCTACAAGCTCCTGGTGTCACTCGTCTAATAGAGTGGTAAAGAAGCTAGTGTCAGTGTTGGAATTCCTTCAGAATAGGGCAGAAAAGGGCTTGTCAAGCAGTACACTTAAGGTACAGACAGCCACATTGGTGAGTCTTTCTGGAGAGGCCTATATCCTCAGAGCCTTTGGTGGCCAGATTTTTCAGGGCACTCTCTAGGTCTAGACCAGCTCCTGTACGACACTTCCCGAGTTGGGATTTGTAAATAGTTCTTCAGTCATTGACTAAAGAGCCTTTTGAACCATTACAAGACGTTTCTCTGAAGTACCTTGCTCTCAAAACAGTAATCTTAGTGGCAATTACAACAACCAGAAGGATTGACGAACTGCACGCCCTGTCAATAAAGAAACCCTTCCTATCCGTCTTCACGGACCGGGTTGTACTAAAAACTGATCCAGCTTTTCTACCAAAGGTGGCGTCAAGCATTAATAGGAAATTGTCATTCCAACCTTCTGCTCCAATCCATGAGGGGAGAAGGAACGTCAATTTTATATGTTGGATGTGAAAAGAACTTTACTACATTACCTCAAAGTGACCAAGGATGATCCCTGAAGAAGTCATGAGACCTTGACTTAACGACGTAGGAAGTGCGACCACGTGACATACACAGCCAGCCGGAGGCCAGCAGACGTAAGACGGCGCTAGTACTCGCCGCGTCCTGTCACTCAATCAGTTTACTGTTTGGCGTTTTTACCTTGTCATTTATGTAAGAGGCCTTATTTTTTCATTAAACCCCCCTCTTTTTATACGGGCTTCACTATGTTGGTGTCACTTTTTTCTACTCCACGCTCTGACCTGCATTCATGAGCTGCTAGATTCCAGGATCTACATTTCGGATGACCATCGAAAAAGCACCTCACCTAAGAGCGAAACAGACACAACAAGAGAAGGAACCAGCCTTGCCCACCTGTTGCATTTATACCACTACCTTAAGGTAAGGGCAATATGAGATCGAATATTCGGATGTGCTCACCCTTTATAGAAGATCCATCAGCCACTCCTGACCCATCTTTTTATTCAGTCATAGACTCTCATCACTGTCCACACTTTCTCACATTCCTTGTGGGTTCAGTTCACATTTAGTGTGGTAGTCTGCTCTGTTAACACACCAGAACAGCACTTTGTTTCAATTTGTATTTTTATTTTAATATTGTGCACATTACACACATACTTTAGCACTTATCACTTATTATTATATATGCTTACACAGAAAGCAAGGGAGACAGGGCCGCTAGGAGTGAAGAAGTGACCCAAGCGATACAGCCTCTTATCTAGCCACCATCTAAAAGCTTTTATGTCTAGCCCAGGGGGAAATTTTGGATTACGAAACAGATGAGACAAGGGTTTAATTTCCGAGATGAGGTTGGAATTTACTTTCAATTTATCCACATAAGGCAAAGGATTGAGAGAGAGTAGGGGCCAAGATAGGAGGTCTACTCTTAGGCCGCGTACACACGACCAAATCTGTCTGCTGGAAACGGTCTGCCAGACCGTCCCAGCAGATAGATTCGATCGTGTGTACGGGCGAGCAGACAGATTTGGCCAGCCGACAGATTTGAAAGCATGCTTACCAATCTGTCGGCTGGGAACCCGTCTGCCCGAAATGTCTGCTGGTTAGTACGCTAACCAGCAGACATGTCTTCTCGCACACGCACCGAATGGTTTCGACGCATGCGTGGAAGTGTTTTACTTCCTGGTGCGGTGACGTGGCGGTGTCAACATCACCGCCACGTCACCGACACGTCAGCGCGCTGTCTGCTGGTGGGGATTTTGGTTTGCTCGTGTGTACACGCGAGCAAACCATAATCCAAGCAGACAGATTTGTTCAAATCGGTCGGTCCGACCGATTTGAACAAATGGATTTGATAGTGTGTACGGGGCCTTAGGCCGCGTACACACGAGGGGATATGTCCGCTGAAAACGGTCCGATGGACCGTTTCAGCAGACATCTCCGCTCGTGTGTATGGGCTAGCGGACAGATTTCTCCACCCGACAGATTTCAAAGCATGCTTTGAAATCCATCCGGTGGGAATCTGTCCGCCCGACATGTCTGCTGGTTAGTACACTTACCAGCAGACATGTCGTCCCCCACCGCCGCCGCGCCGCCGCCGAATGGATTCGGCGCATGCGCGGAAGTGTTTTACTTCCTGGTGTGGTGACGTGGCGGTGACACGGCGGCGTCAACGTCACAGCCGCGTCACCGCCACATCACCGCGCCCGCTGGCGGCGGGGAATTTGATCCGATGGTATGTACACGCCATCGGATCAAACTCCCGATCGGACATATCCGATGGAAATGGTCCGCGGACCGTTTTCATCGGATATGTCCGATCGTGTGTATGGGCCTTAGGGGTCGTCCAGGATAGAAAATCCAGGGTGTGAAAGGGAACCACCTGCCTTTCTATCTGTACCCAATCCGGTTTATCCCACTTAGTAAAGATTATAGAGAATTGAGCTAAACGCGATGCTAAATAATAACTAAATAAATGAGGTACACCCAGGTCGCCTTGTTTTCTCAAGTGGTAAAGGGATTGTTGCTTTATTCTATATCCCGAACCTCCCAAATAAATTTCAAAATTTTGCTCTGGAAGGATTTTAAGTGATCCTTCCTGAGCGGGATTGGGAGAGCTCGAAAAAGATTTAGTAGTCTAGGGAGCAGGGTCATCTTAACAGCATTTTATTCTGCCTAGCTATGATCCTCTTCTCCAGTCCCTTGCCAGTGCTCTTGGCCACTTATTCCTTCCAACTACCCACAGAGAAAGCAGCTTGCAATGGGGGCACCCAAGCAGGCTCATTCCCGAGCTGCAGCTCTGTGTGTCCATTTACACACAGAGCCACAACTTTGCCCCCCCCTCCTCATTTGGAGCCAATTGCTGCTGTTTCAGCCAATAAGAAGGTAAAGACCTGAAGAGCCGAGGTTCTTGTGCACATCGCTGGATTGTTTTGGGGCTCAGGTAAGTATTAGGGGCAGGGGCTGCTGCACTGAGAAGATTTTTTACGCTCATGCATAGGATGCAAAAAAACATGAGCCCTTAGAACCACTGTTCACATGTTTTTACTTCATAGTATAAAATCACATAATTTCAAAGAACTATGGGTGTCCTTTGTCTCAGAAAAGGTCAGTGTTTTTGATGTCACAGTCCAAAAGACACTGGACAGAAATGAACCCAATTTCAAAGTAGCCAAACGCAAACCACTGCTAACCAAGAAGAATATAAATGATTATTTCTCAAAAAGACCTAGATTGTCCTTAACTCATTTGAACAATGTTTTCTGGACAGCTGTCACAAATGAAAGGGTAATGTTATATGTGGCATAAAGTAAACACAGTAATCCACAGTAAGGACAACATCCAAAAATTCTAAATAACAACCTTATTTAATGAAGAGTACTTATTCTTAAGTGCTAATTATTACATGCAGTAGTTGAAATCAATCAATGAAATTGAGCAATCAATGAAAATCTGTATTTTTCTGGTCTGACTGCAGCAATGAAAAGCTCTTATCTTAACAAATAGACATGCAATTACACTTAGTACACGTATGCAACAAGCTGAGCCATAAATCCTGATTTGCATTCTTTTTCTGGGTTAGTGACTTAGGAAAGTTTGAAGCATGATAGCCACACAATTAGCATTTAAAAAAAAGCCCACAATGGCAGCCTCACATTTCCTGTATGATTGGTTTCCATTAAATAGTATGTAAACCCAACATTTCAAATTTCTGATATGTGCCTGCTGTATTATGTGCTTATATTAAAAAGTATCCTGTTCTCTTTGTATTGCTTCCGTTGTGTGAAATACCAGGTGTTTCTGCCAGTCCCTCTGCTTTCCTATTAAAAACTGAACACACTAAGCAGGAGAACACACCATGGTCAGTTCTCTAGCTATGCTGGGAATGCAGCCTGCTTTCCTCAAATGACCAGTCCTATCCTGACACACCTGTCCTGTACAGCCATTCACTGGGAAGCTCAGTGTGTTGCTGTTTCTCCTCCCCAGCTCGTATGCAGCTGAGAACAGAGGTGGGGAGGAGAGAAACTGTATTCATCATTTTTTATATGTATATATATACACAAATGTCTTGCCTTTAATTTGTATTTTAATGGGTTGTTTTACAAGATGAGGGTTTACAATTACTTTAAGTAAATTACTTAAGACTGAAATGGCATTATATTTTATTGAAGCCGAAAATTGAACACTCACACACATGAAAATGTCCAACAGTAATACAGACGTGTGTGTGTGTATATATATAGATATATATATATATATCTATATATATATATATATATATATATATATATATATATATATCTATATATATCTATATCTATATATATCTATATAGATATATATATAGATATATATATAGATATATTTTAGCAGAGAGAGTAGGGAAGGGTTACTCTAATCTCTAACCAGACCCTAGTTAGAAGTAAAAATCTATTGCTTAGAGCAACAGTAATAAAGACCAAAAAAATTATACAAAACCTTAATAAGCCCATGCAAAAATGTAAATCCTTCAGCATGGCCCTGCTAATGCTTAAAGCTGATGTCCCATGTTTCCTTTCATTTTAAATAGTTTGTTTGCACCAAAAAAGGAAACACAGAAAAACAAATCACTTATCTGTTCGTCATCTTCAACAACTGGGCATTTTACACCCCCCCCCCCCAATTGGTGTGGGAGGCTAACATTTAATTATCCGGGTCAAATCGTTGCTATATGTCAGTTTCAAAAACTCAATTTAGTGTAGCTTTCATCTCAAATTCTCAGCTCTTCTTTGGAGTAGTTTTTGTGTGGCCCATTCTATTAGGCCCGTACACACGAGTAAATCTATCTGTTCAAATCGGTCGGACAGACCGATTTGAACAGATCTGTCTGCTGGGACGTATTGGTTTGATCGTGTACACACGATCAAACCAAAATCCCCGCCGGCAGACAGCGCGCTGACGTGGCGGTGACGTTGACGCCGCCACGTCACCGCGCCAGGAAGTAAAACACTTCCGCCCATGCGTCAAAACCATTCGACGCGTGTGCGAGCAGATATGTCTGCTGGTTAGCATACTAACCAGCAGACATGTCGGGCGGACGGGTTCCCAGCCGACAGATTTGAAAGCATGCTTTCAAATCTGTCGGCTGGCCAAATCCGTCTGTTTGCCCGTACACACGATCAAATCTGTCTGCTGAAACGGTCTGGCAGACCGTTTCCAGCAGACAGATTTGATCGTGTGTACGCGGCCTTAGAGTTACTTTATCACAGTAAAGACTTTGGCCCGGATTCACATACATCGGCGCATATTTATTTCTCTTTTACGATACGCCGGCGCAGTGCGGAGAGGCAAGCATGGAATTCACAAAGCAAATGCTCCCAACTCTGCGCCGGCGTAGCGTATATTTTGTAGGTGTTAGCCGGCGTAAGTGGAAGTAGGTGGAAGTGGGTTGGAAGTGGGCGTGATCCACGTTAATGAAGCATGACCCCATGCAAATGATGGGTCGGGTGCCAGACAAGTACTTAAAATTAACTGCGCATGTGTCGGGACATGGACGTATCCCTGTGCGCATGCGTACAACCATGTCGGAACAACTGCCTAAGATACACCAGATCACTGTGTACGCCGTGAACATAACCTACGCCCAGCTAGACCCACATCAGCCCATATTCACAGACATCCAACATAAAACATGTAGGCTTGTGTTCCCTGGTCTATACCTTTGCATGCGTTGCGCCTCATCTATGGGGAATAACTTTACGCCGAACGTAAAACTTACGCAAACCGCGGAAATCATGCGCCGGGTGAATCGGCGTATCTCCCTCATTTGAATATTTGAATAGAAAATCAATGAGAGCGCCACATGCGTCCAGCGTAAATATGCGCCCACTCTACGCCGGCGTAGGCAAGTTACGTCGGTAGGATGAAGTCTGTTTTTAGGCGTATCTAAATTTGTGGATTCGGCGCACAGATACGAAGGCGCATATTTGTACTTACGCAGCATATCTGGAAATACGTCGGCGTAAGTGCTTTGTGAATCTGGGCCAATAACTCTGCAATGTTTAACTTTACTGGTAGTTATTGTTTGGCCCATTAGGAGCAACCCAATCAATCTAATGACTCTTTAATTGAATTTGCAGTTTAAATCAGTGACTCTGTAAGAGCAGTAAGAGTCTATTTCTTAAGTTGCAATGAATCTTTCTATCTCTTTGGATAATTTAGAGCCTTACACCCTAACAGCAGCCACAGATACCTGTAAGCAGTGAACCCTTCTTGTGATGTACAGAAGCAGCAGCTTACACTCAATTTTCACTGGACATTTACCAGCACAGAAGATTAATGTACAGATGCTCCATTCAGATGCTCCAACTTTTGTCTGCTGGGCATATTTTATACCTATCAAGAATCTGTTGGAGACCAGCACTGAAGTCAGAATGTCCATACTTGACACTCCTTTCTCAGAGCACTCCCTCCCCTGCCACTGAGCCGGTCACACAGACAAATGGATTTTGTAGTGGGGATAGAGGAATCCGATGGGGGACTAAAAGACTAGTTCCCTATCAGGTCCACCTTGCTTGTGATTGACAACCCACAACAGTGGGTGGATTCCATTGTCAGCATGTTCAGTAAGAAATTTCCACACTGGTTTCACTGACTGTATACTTGAATGGTATCAGTTATCATCCTACAACTAACACAGGTGTTGTCAAGGTAATCAAATACCCTTATGGCACACAATAACAAGCTCCCATGGGGTTTAATCCACACTCTGGTGTCAGTTTAAAGAGTACTCCTTTGTATAGATAATTTGTCCAGGGACTGCAAGGTACTTGTTCCGTACTTCAGGCACAGACAATGAGCTAAAGAAGTGATATTAGATATGTATTTTTTGTTTCAGTTCTTCACTGTGTTTTTATTCTTTTTCAATAAAGTTTTTATTGTAAGATCAAATTAGACATTTGTACAATCATAATAATATTTGTACATGTACTTGAGCATGGTATATGCAACTATTAGGATAACAAGTTACAACATTAGAGCATTTTATAACATTTGTCACTCAGACCGTAGCTGGGTTCTAAACTTTCCAAATTCAGCGTGCGGACCTTATGTGGTACATCTTCTTAAATGAGGTATGATGCAATGATCAGCCATTCATTATTCCATTACCTTTTATCTAGAGAATGCTCTAAATATGTGTAGTGTTTTTATTCTTTGTATATTTATTTATAATTGTGTTTCATTTGTATGTAGCACCATGGCCCTGTGAGATATGACATTTTGTTTTACCGTATGTCCTCACATGTAGTAGAATGACAATAAAGCTTGACTTGACTTGACTAATATACCACATTTACTATACTTCACGTTGGCTGTTTTTCCACATGCAAAGATTGTAGAAACATGACAAAGAGCGAGTTACTCTATCCTCCTTTCTCCCTGTTTTGGCATGATGTCTTCCTGCCAGAAGGTGACAAGGACAACCTACATCAGGAAAAAAAAAGATTCTCTGATTACCAAAAGTGCCAAAGTGCCAAATACTAGAGAACTTTCTCTACTTGGAAAATATACACATCATCACAATAAAAATAATAACTGTGCAACTGTCCTCTTTACCACTTCTGAAAAAGATAGTCAACAGAGACACTTCCCCAGGTTGCCAAGACAAAAAATTACAATTTTCTGTGGGGCAGGAGGGGAAGTACAGTACAAAAATGTAATCAGGTACCTGACTTTTACATTTTTGTCAAAGCATAGAATGTGGGTAATACTGGAAAATCGACTTGAAAAAAGGATCACTTTTATCTTTTAAAATTAGTTTAGACATATAAGCTAAATTTTTCATCTCAAACTAGTCTGTTTTTGATTTTTTTGATGGGGGACCTCTATAACAACCATTCTTGGATATAATCATTATGCACATTTGCTTGTACAAAGTTATTGCCTTTGATTGTCTTTTAAATTGTGTATCCTTTTTTGGGAGCTCATTGCCTACTTCTTCATCATCTGAAATTAACAAATGTTCTTCCCAAAGGGAAGTTTTTTTTTTCATTCTTGCTAACATATGCAACAACCGAGGCAGGAAAGGGGACTGCGTAGTGTAGAATTTATTAAAAATAAAATGTAAACTAAATTAAATGTAATACATGTTTTAAAATTTTATAAAATAGATTCCATTACAACATAAGGCAAAGGTAGAATGAAAATGATTGATCGCAGAATGGTGGGTCATTAGCACCACTGCCTTGAAGTTGTAGATGCTGGTTTTGATTGACTGACAAGAACATGCTGTCTGCATGTCTGACTATGTCGTTAACCTCCCTGGCGGTATGACTCTTTCTGGTTTTAGGTGCTAAAGTGGTACAATTATTTTGCATGAAAGTTTGGCGTTTTACATTGTAGGCCTGTAATTCTTAGGAATAACTCACTTAAATCTGTCCAAACAAGAGTCTAGTAGACATCTCGGGTATGATAAAGTTTGAAACACAAAATCATAAATTATAATATAATAAATAACTATAATAAATAATTATAACAAATAACAATACAAATTATTCAATAATGCAATCACATCAAAAACACTGAAATTTGCTCAGTTGCAGAATAGTCGCTGTCATTACTTTTATTTTTTTGATGACAAATTTCCCACAAATCGCTATCACTCAATTCTGCAAGTGATTATAATTTATTATCATTTGCTAGCTGCTCTAAAATCACTTTTGACATACAGGGACACTTTTGGTTGCTATGGACAATCTACATTAGCACAGGATTACAGCGCTCTGGGTGACCATGTAGATAAATGAACATAAAAATACATGAGAATAAAAATACTAATAGTAATGATAATTATCTTCATCTAGTCCATTGGGTATGAGTCCACAAGAAGGACTTGATTGTAAAAATATCCAATGTGAGGATAGCTGCAGAGGCTCAGGGCTGCTCTCTCCAAGAGCGAAGTCAGCTCAAATCATACAAAAGAAAAACAAAGACAAGAAAGCGCCGCTGAGTAATCTGGATTTATTATAAACAACAATAGTAGTTTACCAACACTTACATCTAGAGGCACTCTGATGCAGTCTGGAATGCTGGTGTCAAAAGTTTCAGTGCAGTCCGAGAACCATGTGGGAGGCTGGAGGAGCCGTTTAGTAGAGAAGAGTCAGCCGCTCTTAGGCAGAGAGAGGCCGGCTTACACGTTCATATGTGGATGTTGCTATGCTCTCAGCTGATCCGCCGTGCCGCTGGTCCGTGACGTCACTGAGACGGTGGCCGAGGAGGGACAACGCGTTTCAGAGCCTGCGCTAGGTAAACGAAAGACCTGCGCACTTGACAAAGGAGCGCGCAGGTCTTTCATTTATTATAAGCGCAGGTCTTTCGTTTATTATAAGCACGCAAGTCTTTCAGTGGCGATTTCTTGTCTTTGTTTTTCTCTTGTATGATTTGAGCTGACTTCGCTCTTGGAGAGAGCAGCCCTGAGCCTCTGCAGCTACCCTCACGAGCCTCTGCAGCTACCTTTTACGATCAAGCCCTTCTTGTGGACTCATACCCAATGGACTAGATGAAGATAATTATCATTACTATTAGTATTTTTATTCTCATGTATTTTTGCAGTATGCACTTGACAAAGGAGCGTGCAGGTCTTGCGTTTACCTAGCGCAGGCTCTGAAACGCGTTGTGTCCCTCCTCGGCCATCGTCTCAGTGACGTCACGGACCAGTGGCACGGCGGATCAGCTGAGAGCATAGCAACATCCACACATGAACGTGTAAGCCGGCCTCCCTCTGCCTAAGAGTGGCTGACTCTTCTCTACTAAACGGCTCCTCCAGCCTCCCACATGGTTCTCGGACTGCACTAAAACTTTTGACACCAGCATCCCAGACTGCATCAGAGTGCCTCTAGATGTTAGTGTTGGTAAACTACTATTGTTGTTTATAATAAATCCAGATTACTCAGCGGCGCTTTCTTGTCTTTGTTTTTCTCATGGACAATCTACAGTTTGCAGGCAGAAAGAACAGTTTTTATTATATAAAAGTACATGCAGAACACTGGGCAGACCACTAGGGACAAAGGGGATGTGTATTTTTTTACATACAGTACTGTAATCTATAAGGCCTCGTACACACGAGGGGATATGTCCGCTGAAAACGGTCCGATGGACCGTTTCAGCAGACATCTCCGCTCGTGTGTATGGGCTAGCGGACAGATTTCTCCACCCGACAGATTTCAAAGCATGCTTTGAAATCCATCCGGTGGAATCTGTCCGCCCGACATGTCTGCTGGTTAGTACACTTACCAGCAGACATGTCGTCCCCCACCGCCGCCGCCGAATGGATATGGCGCATGCGCGGAAGTGTTTAGTGTTTACTTCCTGGTGCGGTGACTTCCTGGTGCGGTGACGTGGCGGTGGCGGCGTCGGCGGCGTCAACCGCCGCGTCACCGCCGCGTCACCGCGCCGTCCGGCGGCGGGGAATTTGATCCGATGGTGTGTACACGCCATCGGCTCAAACTCCCGATCGGACATATCGATGGAAATGGTCCGCGGACCGTTTTCATCGGATATGTCCGATCGTGTGTACGAGGCCTAAGATTACAGTATACTGTATGTATTGTGTTTATTTACATTTTTTAATTTGGCGCCGTTCTCCGTCCCCATGCGTCGTAATGGCGCAGGGAACAGAGAGGGACACTGTGAATCGAGTGAGGAGGACACCCCTCGCTCACACAGCGCGGCGGCATCGCAGGATCCAGGGACAAGTTAAGTAAACACTGCCTGTGGATGCTGTGAGGCGAGCCCGAGTCTGACTCGGGGATACCGCTTTTGGTAAAGAAATCTTACCCCGAGCCAGACTCGGGAATACCGCCAGGGGGGTTAAAGCATATTTAAAGTCAATAAAGAGTTATTTTTGTTTTGTATTGACTATGGAATAGTTAGAGCTCATGTCATGTTTATTTTCAGAATTTGGGAAGATTTACCTTCACCCTACTGCAGCTTCTAGTGGGGGTAAAAAAACTCCTTAGACAAATGCAAGTGAAATGTTGTATCTATTGGATGATTTTCCATTACCTCCTGTTTATGGAAAAAAGGTTACCATTTTATATTCCCCTTCACTGTCTGTTCCAGTGACAATGGTCATATAAAGACAGCATTAAAACATGACAGGGGTTTCAACACACCCATACTCTATCCAAAACTAAAAAAAAAAATTGGCTGTATATATAGTATATATAATAGTTTAGTTTTTTTTTTTAGAATATACTATACATGATATAAATAATGTAATAAATCTCTCAAAAACTGAAAGCTGAGCAGTGTCTGCATTTTACTAAAAATACGCAATTACAAAAAGTGTAATTGTGGATTATGCATAATTCATACCTTAGAAAAGATATGCAGCCACAAAAACAAATTGGTATTCAGACTGAGTAAAGTTCTCTGATTGTATGTAAGAATGTAAGAATATTTTGGAAAACAAAACTAATAACTGTAAACATAAAATAGATTGCAGGTATGAATTATTGTACCTATAATATAAATCTATAAAATATTATATTTATTGTATTAATACTTGTTTGTGGTATAGTTTTAGTGGTCTTTTAAACATTATTCATATGTTCTATTTTCATGCAGATGTATACTGAGTTTTTATACTGAGTTTAACTTTTTAGACTCAAATTCATAACCAAACAAGCAAAAATGGACAATATTACATAATAAATATTTGTATTCTCTTGAATACATTTGTTATATAGCCCATTTTATACATGTATAATTTACAGTCTTTGTATAAGATATAAAAAGTATTTACTCATCTGGATATACATAATTTTCATTACTGTGAGGCGGTATATAAATTATGTAAAGATAATTAACATTTAGTTCTTTATATCTTTCATGGTAGGCATTTGTAAACGTAATCATAAATCACTGTGGATTAACTCTATTACAGAATATGGTAAAGGTGCCACAGCATAATAAATCAGTTGCCTTTAGCTATTTGCCAAGATGTGACACTAGACTAAAACAAATAATTAATATTTAGATTCTTGATTAATATATTCCTTGGAGTTTGTCCTGTGTAAAGTGGTGCATGATTTCCTGCTGAATATAATTTTTAACCAAAAATATATAGAAGAATACATAGCAGCCTAAACTGATAAAGAAATACTTTTTTGAAAAAAATAAAATAATTGGGGGGCATATTTATTATAGCAAAATGTTCAAAATATATATATATATATTTTTTTTTTTTCAAAATTGTCGCTCTATTTTTGTTTATCACACAAAAAATAAAAACCGCAGAGGTGATCAAATACCACCAAAAGAAAGCTCTACTTGTGGGAAAAAAGGACATACATTTTGTTTGGGTACAACATCGCACGACCGCAAAATTGTCAGTTAAAGCAACGCAGTGCTGTATCGCATAAAAAGGCCGGTCAGGAAGGGGCCAAATCCTTCAAGTGGTTAATCAAGAAGAACTTTATTTTCTAGTTTTGAAAAGCATGTGGACATTTTAGAAACTATTTTTTATCTGTGTCTGTGTCCCTACAGGGAAAACTCACCTCTACTTTTTGTCTTGATGACCATTGTCACAGGGATAGAAATAAAAAGTGATGAGAAATGCAAATTACTAATTGGAAATTTTCCTCTTCTTCTGACTTTCCGTTGTATGTCTGGGACAGCAAGTTAAGGGGAAACTCTCAGAGAGAACAGGGATATTAACCATTCTGTACCCTATACAAGGCACTAGGATAAAGTTTGGGCTTTAGTTATACTTTAATAAAGAAGGACTGAATATAAACATGTGCTATATCCATGCAGACCAAAGCAACAGGTTTACTTACAGTAACTTCTGCCCCCCCCCCCCCCCCAGCTGTAGACAGTCATGTCCCCCTGGCCCCTAGTAGGTTCAGATATGGGGAACATGTGACTTCTTTTCTTTTCTTCCACCTGTCATATAGGGGCAAAGCTGGAAGACTTGAGCTCTGTTTAAAGTTGTGACTTTAGCTGACAAGGGGCTTTATGTCTTCCTATTCAATGGACACATTTTGGCAGAGTATGGTGCCACGGTATGGCGAAGTAGCAAAAAGAAGGTGTATTGGGCAAGTCGGAAGGGTAACAGTTAAGTGAATACATTGTTTTGTCTTGTGCAGGCAAAGCACAGATTTACTGTAAAGTCACTTTGCCATTATGGAATTGTATATACTTTTATACATAACAATCTTTATGCTATTTGTGAAATTGGGCAGATTTCCAGTTTTAGGATTAAAAGTAGTTTGGCGTAAAAAAAAATGTGTGTTATTTACTTTCACTTATAAGAAAGCATCTTATTTTTCACATACAATCACATCACTCTATAAAAAGCTAATTTTCTTCAAAACATTTCTTGGAGAATGCCACTGAAGCAAGAATCACCACATATTAAAGTAAACCTGTGCTTTGCGCCATTAAAGCGGTTGTAATGGTAAAAAAAATAATCCCTAAATAGCTTCCTTTACCTTAGTGCAGTCCTCCTTCACTGACCTCATCATTCGATTTTGCTTTTAAATGTCCTAATTTCTTCTGAGAAATCCTCACTTCCTGTTCTTCTGTCTGTAACTCCACACAGTAATGCAAGGCTTTCTCCCTGGTGTGGAGTGTCGTGCTCGCCCCCTCCCTTGAGGAGTAGGCAGTGAGCAGGAGGGTAAGGATGCCCACTAAAACACAGCTCCTTTCTCTATCTGCATCGTAGAGAGTGTCCTGACTCTCAACCAAATGAGTGCTCTGTGCTGAGTGGTTTCCTGTTCATTCACAAATTGAAGCATTGTAAACACAGTTTACTGTGCTTCTGTTATAAATGAACACAGTGAGTGAGTGAGTAAATGAGTGTGTTCACTATGCTCATTTGGAAAATGAAGGGGCTGGTAAATAACAAGTAACTAGCCCCTTCCTTCGCTCTCCATCCTGAAACATCCCCTGCAGCAGCTGGGGGAAGAGGAGAGGTTGGAAGCCAGCAGCACTGCGGGAAGTGCAACACGGGGGGGGCTTGCCAGTAGGGGAATAGGCGCTATACAGAGTGATTAGGGTGTGCCCAGGCACACCTGGCACACCCCCTGTGCACGCCTATGGTGTTATCTAAAGTTACTTGCCCCATTCCCACTTTCGACAATTATATTGTCTTCATGAGGATTTCCCTTATTTGCCTAACCTTCACAGGGATCCTTATACCATGTATTCTTTAGTCTTTATCTCCCTCACCCGGGTGCCTCTGAGATATGCCCTTGTTTTATATTTATATAATGTTACCGTGTTGTTAAAAATACAATTTCTTAGTGTAAATGCTATATGCTCTCCTCCTACCTGATCTGCTTATAAGACAAGTTGTTCTTTCAAGATTGACATGTGCTTCCTTTTGTCTTCTTTTTGATGTTTTATTCCTATATGCTCAATAAAGCATTTTCTTTTTATCATGTACATTTTCTGCAAGTACAGAAAAATACCTGTGTATTTTTTTTTAATTGTGTAATACCTGTGAGCATCGTCACTCTAACAGAGGAAGTATGTTACTGACAGGTAACAATTATAGATAAAAGCCTAAAAAGATAACAAATCAAGCCACCACTGTTATGGTCTAATAAGCCGCAGTACAATCATTTATTTTTCGTTTTAGATATGTTTTGTCATATTTTGAAGCTTCCCAACACTCTACCATGTAACTAATTGGAGGGTAACATGCTGTGACATTAGGTGGCCCGGTAACTAGTCATTGTATAATGTTATGTCATTCTAATAATGTCTTGTCTAATGTCAGGGGAGACTAATGCCTGGTACACACAATGAGATTATTGGACAAATGGTCTGCCAGCCAGGCCTGCCTAAAATTTACCTGCAGAAATCCTATCTCTAGCACCTACCTACCTAGAGGGTGCTATTTTTTTCACTTTAAAGCGGAGCTCTGCTGTTAAAAAAAATATTAAAAGCCAGCAGCTACAAATACTGCAGCTGCTGACTTTTAATATATGGACAATTACCTGTCCAGGAGTCCAGCGACGTCTGCAGCAGAAGAGGAGCAATCGCTCGTCTATCTGCTGCCTGCACCACCATCCTTGGTAAGAGAACCAGAAAGTGAAGCTTTCTGGCTTCACTGCCTGATTCCCTATGGCGCATGTGCGAGTCACGCTGCATTGTCCTCACTGGTCCCCGTTGTGTTCTTGGAGCCAAGTGTTTCCCAGAACACAATGGGCGGGTGCGGGAAGTGACGATCAGAATACCCGCAGGAGGACTCCCGGAAGTGGGTGCAAATGCCTGTCCTAGACAGGTATCGGCACCCCCTCCCCCTGAAAGGTATCAAATGTGACATCGGAGGGGGGGGGGTTCCACTTTAGGGTGGAGCTCCGCTTTTTTTCATACATGGTGTTTGTAGAACAGCAGCATGCCTTCTGTGTCCTGAATGTCTTTAGGTGCCAAGCGCAGAAACATTAATATACTACTAGACATGTGCATTTGTTTTCGTCCGAATGCATTTTCGCACGTTTTTCAGTTATTTTCGTTATCGTTTTAACAAACGATTACGAAAGCACAAAAAACGAAAAACTAAAGATCCGACATAAACAAATGCTTTATTTTCGTTTTTGTTGCGGTCAAATGTGCCTAACCTTAACTCTATTAGTCCAATATTATTTTAAGGGGAACTCCACCCCAAATAAAAAAAAATGGCGTGGAGTTCCCCCAAAAATCCACACCAGACCCCTTATCCGAGCACGCAACCTGGCCGCAGAAAAGAGGGCGGACGAGAGAGCGCCCAACCCCCCCTGAACCGTACCAGGCCACATGGCCTCAACATGGGGAGGATGTCCCCATGTTGATGGGGACAAGGGCCTCATCCCCACAACCCTTGCCCAGTGGTTGTGGGGGTCTGCGGGGCCGGGGCTTATCAGAATCTGGAAGACCCCTTTAACAAATGGGGACCTCCTGATCCTGTTCCAATTTGAATTGGTAATGGGGTACCCCTACCATTTCACTAAGAAAGTGTAAAGAATTGTAAAAAAACACACACCGTGGAAAAAAGTCCTTTATTAAAAAAAAAAATAATAATCCAGTGGTGGTAATCCACTCCCGATCCCTGCTCTGACGTTGTCAGTATCCAGCAATGAGTGATCTCCTCTCCGTCGGGTACCAGCGATGAGAAGATTATCCAGGTCTGGGATCCAGACCGCAGCATCACCGGCCGCCTGTCTCCACCGGAGACAACCCGGCAAATGACGCGGCTGGCGCTAGTGACAGTTCTTATATAGATGAGACGGGGCCACCCATCATGTGACCTTGCCCCCCTCTGACACGAGGGGGAAGCCTGGGCTTCCCCAGTGATGTAGCAGAGGGTGCGTCAGAGGGAGACGGGGTTACGTGACGTAAGGCACATCAATGCATTGTACAGTTGGGACCAACGCAATGGAGTGCATCACAATGCAAATATTGTGTGTGTTTGGATTTATTTAAAAAAAATTGTATCTACTGTGGTGCATTGGCAGCCCATTAATAATGACTGGGCTGTTTTAACAAAAGCACAATAACACATGCCAATTAACACACCACAGCAGATCTCTTAATGGACCCAAAGCATAGCTAAAAGATATAGAGGAAGGAGGTGCAGCATCTCTCATCTTATTCCCTACATTCACAAATACCATTCAAACCCACCAACCTTAAAATGATTATAGAGTTTTTTTTGTTTTGTTTTTAAATAACCAATATGTCATCTATGTAATACTAACCTGCTCTGTGCAAGTTTTTTTTCTTAATTCTTTACAAGGGTTTTGCACATAGTGGCCCCAATCCTCATTTATTTTGGTCCCTCGGTAACGTTCCTGGCTTCTCTCATCGAGTGCCCAATGGAGGGACGCTTTCCATGGGGGCACCCGTTCTGGTGTCCTTCCGAGTCCTGCTGCTGCGTTCATTGAAACAGACAGTAGGACTCTGCCCCACCCCCTGAATCCCGTGTCACTGTATTCGATTGACAGCAGTGAGAGACAATGGCTCTTGCTGCTATGAGTCTATCCAATGAGGACCCGAGAGTGGCTGGAGCTGCTGAGCTCGCCCTGTCACAGGAATGATTGGGCTCAGGCAAGAAAAATGGGGGAATTTTCTTTTAACACATATTATAAATTACACATATTAATTAATAATAGGCACGTTTTAATAGGCAAGTTTTTTTAAGCACTGAATTCTTGTCAATATAAAGTCTCTCACTCCACCCCTCTTTTTAATCCCTCCAATTTTTTTTTTTTTTTTTAGGGAGGCAATATGAAAAACATTAGGGAGGCCACCCCATGGTTTGTAAATTAAATTGTAATGAAAAAAAAAATATTAAGAAAAAAATGAATTAATAAAAAAAGAAAAGAAAAGGGGGCTCTGGGGGGGGGGGGGGGCAGAAGGTTTTTTCACCTTAATGCAACTCCTTTAATTATTCACTCTTTAAAGCGATATTAAGCCCAGCTGTGACACAGTACTAACCACAGCTACAGTGTTTCCATGAGAACATAATGTCTTTTTGCAACGATATGAGCCCTGAATGTTTAAGAATGTAGACATTTCCCCCACACCACAGACAATTTTTTGGAGTTTTCTTGGGTTTATTTTTACTATGTACCCCTACCCATTCACATGGGGGGATCTGGGGGCCCCCTGTCAAAGGGAACTTCAAGATTCTGATAAGACCTGATAAGACCCCTACCCGCAGACCCCAACAACCACAGCCCAAGGTTTTCAAGAAGAGGCCCTTGTCCCCATCAACGGTAAAAGCAGATAATGCAATGCTCAGAATCAGTGTAAGTCCTTTGCAGGCTTGTGATAAAATCCACAATGGGTGCTCTGGCTCTGATACTCTCTTTCATACAGATACAGACATAAATACAAAGACTCCAAACGTGTTGCTTCTTTATTGGTGCATAAAAAAGTGAGCAAAAAAAAACAGGGGCTCACACGTTCCGGCTTACAAACCTTGCTCACAGCACAAATTTTCAAGTTAAAAAACAGAATATATATACTGTTTGCCAAACCACAACTCTTCCAATTTTCTCACTGAAACAGCAATTAAGAGACATCCAAAACAGAAAGTGAAGTGTAGCACTTGCAATACAAACATGGAAAATACCTTCCAGCAATTGGTGCATGTTTGTACACATTGGGGGTTATTTACTAAAGGCAAATCCACTTTGCACTACAAGTGCACACTACACATGCAAAGTGCATTTAAAATTGCACTGAAAGTGCATTTGGAAGTGCAGTTGCTGTAGATCTGAGGGGGGAAATAAAAAACAGCATTTTAGCTTGCACATGATTGGATAATAAATTAAGCAGAGCTTCCCCTTATTTCAGATCTACCCCTCAGAATTACAGCGACTGCACTTTTAAGTGCACTTTCAGTGCAAGTTCAAGTGCACTTTACCCTTGTAGTGCAAAGTGGATTTGCCTTTTGGAAATAACCCCCATTATCTGCACAATAGAAGATTACAAAAATGTATAAAACAAGACAAAAAGGTTTCTCCAAATAAACTAAATAAGAAACCAGTCTGCAGCATGTCATGAGTTCAAACCATATGTGTAGTCTTGCTGGGATATGTAGTCCCATGCTAGGATATATAGTCATACTGACATATGTAGTCCCATGTTGAAATTTGTAGTCATGCTGGGATATCTTGTCTCATGCTGGGATATGTTGTCTTGCTGAATTGTGTAGTCCCATACAGGGACTATTTGAGAAAGAAATCTACATATATTGAGCTTAAACTAGGTGGTCTTCTAAATTGAAGACTGAGAATCAACCAGACCTCTCTTTCCAACAGTGAGGTGGAAATCTCCACCCCTTGGTGGTTTTCTGACTTTTTCCAGACAACAAAATGAAAAATATCCCATGTCACCAGAATGATCATATTTAAAATGTCTGGAGACATGGAATAGACCCTTATCCTTAACATAGGAGGCCCAGTGGAAATGCTCACTGATTCTGACTCTCATAGGTCTACTAGATCAGGGCAGGCCCTCCAGCCAGAGGCATGATGGGACTTGTAGTTTCGCAACAGCTGGAGGGCCGCCAGTTTGAGACCCCTGGTCTAGATGTACAGCCAATATATTGTAATTTACAGGATGTACATTCTATTAGGTAAATTACATTATTGCTGTTGCAGTTAATAAAATCTTTTATGACCGATCTCTCTGCCAGATGCACAGCTTTGTGGTTTCTGGCATGTTTATCACAAAAGTGTCAGGTGCTAGTGTTGCAGGGGTATAATCCCGTAGCACGCAGCCAGGTCCCTGTGTGATGAGATGAACAATACAAACTAAGGGACAAGACACTGCACAGGGTGCTGGCTAGGGTGACTAGAAGATCCTGACGAAATTACAGATGTGAAATCCTGATCTATGTTTACAATAGGTTAATGTTTTGAAATTATATTTTTTTTAGATCCAAAATCGAGAGAATATGTGGTCACAAAAGTGACAGGATTATATGCACCAGCACCATGGACAGAGCCCCGCCCCCCGATGTAATGCACCATCTAAAAGCTTAGATCTGTCCTTGGCAGCAGGGTTATGAATCACTCTATGTGCCATCTTTTGTATCCACGCTCTCTGAGCCCATGGGGTCAATTCACAAAGCTTTATTTTCAGATTGCGGGTGTTATTTTAACGATTTTGCACGTTATTGAAGCTAGTTCAATTCACTAAACGATTTAACGCTTTGAAAAATCATCAAATAACATTTCCCTACACAGAACCGATATTTTAAGGTGTGGATCCTTATTAAAGAGTCAAATCGTTATTTTAAAGATTCAAAACGTTATTTTAAAGAGTCAAATCGTTAAATATGTACAGAAGTGCAATTCACAAAGATTTTTTTGACAGTTATCAATCGTTAAGCAATCGTTAAATTAACACCTCCCTCAGGGTGGCGTTATGACATTTCCCAGACGATATTTTGTTGTTGGAGGAAGCTTTTGGCGATATTTGTAGTGTAGTGAAGTTTTTAGTAGTGTTGGGCAAGATAGAACCCTGCTCTATTTGAACTTAAAATTATCCAGAGGCGAAGAACATGTTAGAATGTTGTTCAGATTTATAAACGTGTATTCCATTCACATACTATTTTGGATGACTTTTCTGAAACCCAGGTGATAGCTAAATTCCGATTATCATCTCCCATGATTTATTCTCTGTATGAGGAAATACACATGGCTTTAGAAAAACACACACTAGAAGTTTTGCACATCACATGCTCAATCTCCATGTGTATTGCTTGTCTCTCTCTCTCTCTCTCTCTCTCTCTCTGTATCTGCTCTTTTCCACATGCAGCTGTTCTCCTCCCCTTCTGCTCCCAGAATGCATCTCTCCAGCATTATTTAACGATCTTAAGAGTTATTTTAACGTCCCAAATGTTAATAATAACGTCTGAGTAGTTAGCATAACGTTTGGATAAAGAGTCAGTTGAAAACCATAACGACTATGTTAAATAACGATTCTAGCTTTCGTGAGTACCATGTTTGCTAGCGTTAAATAAGGAGTGCTAATTTAACACCTGAAGAAAACCAATAACGTTTCTCTTTGTGAATTGACCCCCATGTGTGATGTTTCTGTATTTCTTCTCAAAGCTTGACTTCTCAGAACAATTTAGTGTGGCTCAATGCATTCACCAATGGGTATCAACCGAATGGTGTGCGCCGGAACTGCTCACAGGAAGCAATGAATTCCCAGCACACTCCTTTCGAAATGTTCTCAATATTAAACTCCAAATTGAGGAAATTGTTCATGTGGAGTGCAAGGGAGGCAAGCTCCATAACAGCACTGTCAAAAATGAGAATCAAATCATCAATGTAACAGCCATGCCATTTAATAGCAGTGCTACATGGGTTGGTGTGTGAGAACAAAAATTCTTCCTTTCACCAGCCTATGTAGAGATTTGCCAAGGAGGGAGAAATTTAAGCGCCCATGGAGGCTCCCTTGCAGTGTAAGAAATAGGATTGGCCAAATATAAAATAGTTGTGCTTCAAAAGAAAACATACTAACATAATGATAAATTCCTTCAAATTTAAGTCATATGAACTGTAATGCTGTGTACACACGATCACTTTTTGTGATGAAAAAAAAAACAACGTTTTCAAAAACGTCATTTAAAATAACAGTGTGTGGGCAAAACGTTGTTTTATGTCTTCAAAAAAACGACCAAAAAAAATTCGAACATGCTTGAATTTTTTGTGTCGTTTTTCAAAACGTCGTTTTTTGTGTCATAAAAAGTGATGGTGTGTGGGCAAAACGATGTTGAAAACAACGTTTTTAAAGCCGCGCATGCTCAGAGGCAAGTTATGAGACGGAGCTTCAATGGAACAGAGTGCCGTCGAACGTGGTGTACGTCACCACGCTTTGCTACAGCATTTTGGAAAAACGATGGTGTGTATGCAACGTCGTTTTGGAAAATTAAGTTTGAAAAACGTTGTTTTGTTTCATCACTTGAAACGCCGTTTTTTTTCATCACAAAAAGTGATCGTGTGTACGCGGCATATGGCTGCATATGAAATTCCAATGCAGTTACCGCCAAATCATGAGTAATGCAAGAGTACAACGATTTTACGTCCATGGTGACCCAAATGTAGCTGTTCTGCTACGCTACTTCTCGTGTATGTGATAGGACTAGAAGTGTCCTTGATATACCCCGGCAGTCTAGTTACTAAGGGTTGTAGGTATTGATCAACCCATTGATCAATCCTTTTAAAGAGTGACCTAATACCTGCCACTGTGGGTCATCCCTGTACAGGAGAAATGTTCTTATCTATCTTTGGCAGATGATGGAATAACCAGTACTATCAGGAAGTCAACCAAGAGATATTCCGCTGTCTTAGGGGTTAAAACCCCAATTTCCAACCCTCTGTCCAAGAGTTCAGACAACTGAATCTTAACCTCCCTGGCGGTATGATTCTTAAAGATTTTAGGTGCTGAAAGCGGTACCATTATTTGCAAGGGAATTTGGCGTTTTATACTGTAGGCTTGTAATTCTTAGGAATAACTCACTTAAATCTATCCAAACAAGAGTCTAATAGGCATCCCGGGTATGATTTTTTTAATTTTTTTATTAAAAATTATAATATAATAAATAATTATAACAAATAATAATATAATTATAACAAATAATAATATAATTATAGTAAAAATTATTCAATAATGTAATCAAATCAAAATCACTGAAATTTGCTCAGTTGCAGAATTTTTGCTGTCATTTTTTTTTTTATGACGAATTTCCCCACAAATCGCTATCGCTAAATTCTGCAAGTGATTATAATTTATTATCGCTGTTTTCTAGCTGATCTAAAACCATTTTTGACATAAAGGGACATTTTTGGTTGCTATGGGCAATCTACAGTTTCCAGGCAGAAAGAACAGTTTTTATTATATAAAAGAACATGCAGGGCACTGGACAGACCACTAGGGACATGGGGGGTGTGTATTTTTTACATACAATACTGTAATCTATAAGATTACATTGTACTGTATGTAAAGTGTTTGTTTACTTTTTTGCATTTGGCGCCGTTCTCCGCTCTCGTGCGTCGTAACGTCGCAGGGAACGGAGCTCAGCGGCACACGGGGACGCTGTGTGAATCGAGCGAGCACCCGCTCGCTCACACAGCGTGGATGCATCGCTGGATCCAGGAAGAAGGTAAGACAGCGCGCGCTGCAGGCTCTGCATGTCTACCCCGAGCGTGACTCGGGGATACCGTTCTTAGCAAGAAAAAACCACCCTGAGTCACGCTCGGGAACACCGCCAGGGAGGTTAAAGACAGATGTTGGATCACTTTTCAGAGTCTGATATGTAGTATTATCCCTTAGTTGTCGTAGTGCTTCCATCCTGTATTCCTCAGCTGAGAGAATGACAGCAGCCCCTCCTTTGTCTGCTTCCCGTATAGGGATGAGCCGAACACCCCCACGTTCGGTTTGCACCAGAACCGTCGAACATTTAGAACCCCTTTGAAGTCTATGGGACTCGAACGTTCGAATTAAAAAACGATCATTTTAAAGACCAATATTCAAGTTATTGTTGGAAAATGTCTTTCAGAATCCAGGTTTTGCCCCAGGGAACATGTATCAATGGAAAAAAAGTCTTAAAAACGGTTGTTTTTTCAGGAGCAGGACTCATGAAAAAACGACCGTTTTTAAAACTTTTTTTTCCATTGATAGTAGTATCAATGGTAAAAAAAAGTTTTAAAAACGGTCGCTTTCGTTTCACTCGACTTTCCCGCGAACGATCGTTTTTGTTCGAAATTCGACGAACGATCGAACATACGTTCGTTTCGAACGCGAAGCTCATCCCTATTCCCGTATTACAGTTTCCATATGGTTTAAAAGTTAGTTAACCACTTAAGGACCGCCGCATGTACATTTACGTCGGCAGAATGGCACCGACAGGCACATCAACGTATATATACGTTGGTGCCTTGGGGGGGATCGGGGGTCCGATCGGACCCCCCCCCCCCCATACATGCGGCGGTCCGCGTGGCTGCAGGAGCGATTCGACAAGTGGGGGCGGCTATCCGTTTTCACCCGCCCCCTCCGGATCGCTCCCAGCCAATGCGCGCGCCCGCCCGCCCTGTCACTTCCTCCTCCTGTGTAAACACAGGAAGGAGGAAGCGACGTGATCTCTCCCTCGGCGTTTGTTTCAAGCGCCGCTGAGGAGAGATCACAACACAACAAGTAAGTCTGCACCAACAGCACACTTACACACAGACACAAACACATTTAACCCCCGCGATCGCCCCCCCCCATCCCCCCTGTCACAGTGTCACTGAATGCAGTAATCATACATGTATGATTACTGTATTTAGTGTCAGTGTGACAGACAGTGTGACAGTCAGTCAGTGTTAGTGTCAGGGTAGCTCCCCCCCCACCCCCCCCAATAAAGTTTTAACCCCTTGATCACTGCCCTAGTTAACCCTTTCACTCCCTATTGCCAGCATCACTAAGCGATCATTTTTCTGATCGCTGTATTAGTGTCGCTGTTCCCGCTAGGTAGCTAATTTTTTTTTAATGCGATTTTTTTTTTTACTAAAGACATGTGGCTAAATAAAATTTGGCCTAAATGTTTGACTAAAATTTAGTTTATTGGTTTTTTATTATAACAAAAAGTAAAAAATATTGATTTTTTTTCAAAAATGTCGCTCTATTTTTGTATATAGCGCAAAAAATAAAAATCGCAGAGGCGATCAAATACCACCAAAAGAAAGCTCTATTTGTGGGGGAAAAAAGGACGCAAATTTTGTTTGGGAGCCACGTCGCACGACCGCGCAATTGTCTGTTAAAGCGACGCAGTGCCGAATCGCAAAAACCCCTTGGGTCATTTGCCAGCGTATTGGTCCGGGTCTTAAGTGGTTAAAGCAGACTTCTCATCTCTAGTTAAGTTATGATTTGTCATATGTGTGGGGGCTGTCGTCACTCTCTTTGAGTTGGACAAGATCCCTGTGTACAAAAGCCTGGAAAGTTTCTACAGCTATACTGCGAATGTGTACTGGATAAAAGAACCTATTTCCCTTCTGTAAGGTGTCTGATATATGGATACATGTCCCCCAGGGCAGTACCTAGACCTCCATACCCTTTTTCTGACCAATTGCTTGCATATAAGCCTTTAAAATGTTTGTCTCCCATAAACTTTAATGGGGTTCGCCTTTCCGGTTAGAACATTTCCCCTGTTCGGGAGTTCTGCTGCGAACTGAACAGGGGGGTGTTTGGCACATCTCTAATAAGGAGATAAGAGATACTAAATATGTTATTGTTGAAACTTTATTTTGTACTGTGTACTACCAATACTTCCATTACCATTTTCACATTCCAGGGAAGGGTGCCTGGTGATTCTTTAAAAACCAATGCAAAACCAACTGACAACGAAGCCCAATTGTCAAAAAGGCTCTGGGTTTGCTTTCACTTCCAGCATATATATATAAAGAGCCAAACCTACGTGTTTAAAGGAAAACATGTTTATCTGTATAGTTCTGATCTGTGATGACTCTCAATGTGTATCAACAAAACTGACTAACAATATGACCACATGTAAAATGGACCTTATGATTAAATTGTCATTAAAACCAGACCATGAAAAACACTCTTTACATGCTACTGTATATACCAGGTAGTTTATACTCACAAAGCCACAAAAGCATTAATTGTATACCTAGGTGATCCTGCCTTCAGCTTTCCCTCCCAGCTTCTCTTTTTCCCTCCTGCAGGCTAAGATTGTGTTTACCAGATGGCGGCCTTTATGGAGCATGCTAAATTTCAGTTTGTGTCTAAGCTCTTGATTTCCTACTTTTTCTTATTGCCACAGTCCACTTGACTATAGAATTACACATGTGAGTGTATACAGAATGGTAATGACACTCCCCTCCCTCCTCCTCCATGTCTTCCTATTGCTAAACACTATGGAGGCAGGCTATAGTATGCTGATTGATTACATTAACTAAGAAGCTCACAAACACTTTTAATATAAATCAGTATTGAAAATGGTATCTAGGGGCCAGATCCACAAAACTTTACGGCGGTATATCTCCAGATACGCTGCCGTAATTTCAAATCTGCGCCGGCGAATCTTTGTTTTGCATCCACAAAACAAGATACGCCGGAATTACGCTAAGATACGACTGACGTAAGTCTATTACGAATTTGGGGTGCCGATGATGGCTTTGCAGAGTTGCACAGAGGACACAGGAGGCTGTATTCCCCGCGCTAGCCAGTGGAGAGGGGGTAGGGCCGGGAGCTCCACTGTTGCGCCCGCTGCGATCACTATTCTGAGCATACAGGCTACATGTGCAGGGTCAGAGCATCAGTGGAGCTCCCGGCCCCCTCCCTCTCTGCTGGTTAGCGCAGGAATACAGCCTCCCGTGTCCTTTGTGCACTCTGCAAAGCCGTTATCGGGGCCTCCAATTCACGGGTAGTGCAGGCCCCCAACACCGATTGGGCCCAGGGCAGATGACCCATTTGCCCTGCGCTAAAGACTGCTCTGCATCTACCGCAGACTGGAAAAATGATCAGGCAGCTGCTCTACAATCACCCAATTTACAAAGCCATCAGCCTGAGGAGAAAGGAAAGAAAATCACTGTTTGTAATCTAGCTTTAAAAACAATGGGCCTTTATTGGCCCATCAGCTCACAGATTCAAACAAATACAGTATACCTGTTCTTACTACAAAGCCAAAGCTTTTTACAAGGGCAAATGCTTCCACAATAAATCAAGGTAATCCAGGGAAGCCATGTTTCCAAGAATGATGCAGGATAAAGATAATCTTTCAAAGAAAACACTCTAACAGCAGTACAGAAAGCTTTGATTTAGTGAGACAATATTCTGGTAATTTATAGAAAACACAAAATTAGAACTCGCTTGTGTCAGCTTCTTTTTTTTTTTTCTAACCCCAGTCCTAATAGAGCCAGATGGACTCAAATCTAGCTAGGCAGCTTAAGATCTATTTGCAACCTGCCACACATGGGTCTTTTTGTAGAAGAAATCAGGCTCTGATGCAACAAAATAAGCTCTTTTGCTAGTAAAAGCAATTGATGGCCAACAGCGTAAAATCACTTTAGTATATTTGACAACATTATTACTTTATGATCACTGCTTTGTAAAAAAAAAAAAAAAAACAAGGGTTGTAAAAACATGCATTTTAACAAGGACAGCAGAATTTTAAATTGCTCAGACAAACTGATGGTTGAAGGAATGATTACATACTTTTATTTTTGGATTGATTTTGGCTTAGCGGACAATCTTTTTTTATCCTCTGTAAAAGAATGTCTAAATGCATTTTCCTGTTTTCACGGTGCACTTTATATATTATAAAGCAGTTTTTAAAGATCTGTTTAATACATGTTGGCACAGGGAATTAATAATTTTTTTTCATGGCACTGAAAATATTTCAATATTATAATAATTGAAGTGAACAAATAAGGGAAGTGTCATTGTGGACATGTTTTTGAAGGTACAAGCTCCGACAGTGTCACTCGCGTGGAGCAAGCATGGAGGATATGAGTTCAACTTAAAGGAGAACTACATGAGTGAGTGAGTGAGAAACTTACATAGCGCAACATATGCAAACTGAATTGCCTCACCATAGAAAAACATTTTAATATATCGCAGTTCTTAGATGTGACAGCTGCATTAATTTTAATGCCAAAGAATATTCTCTACAACTACAGAAAATGCCTATTGATCTTGCAAGAAATGTAGCGTTCTTGTCACTTCCTGTGAGCTAAAAACAGCATAAGGGTCCTTACACACGGAGCGGTCCGTTTTTCGGTCCGCTCCGTGTGTCCGTCAGCTCAGCGGGGGGTCTCCGCTGAGCTGTCGGGCGGATGGGGTGGTCCCCGCACACTGTGCAGGGACCGCCCCGTCTCTCCTCCGCTCTCCCCTATGGGGAGTCGGATGGAAACGGACCGTCTGTCCGTTTGCATCCGATCCGTTTGCCCGGACGGAAGAAAAATAGGACATTCTTCCGTCCGCAAAAACGGATGCGGATCGAGCGGACGTTAGCGGATGCATCATCCGCTAACGGATCCGCTCCCATAGGGACCCATTACAAGTCCGTAAACGGACTTGTAATGAGCGGACCGTTCGTCCGCTAGTGTGAAAGGGCCCTAAGTGGTGGTTTCTTCCCTCTATAAAAAAACTTTTCTTTCCACCCCTATGTACCAGAGATGAGCAAAAGTAGACATCCAGCCTGGGTGACAACCATGGCTCCTTCAATGATATGGTGAAGCAAATGTAGCCACCCAGGGGCAGGAATTGCGTTATTCCACAAAATAGAAAATGAATACATACTTTAAGGACAAATAAGCTGTAATATACTGTGTGTGTATTTATATATATTGTAAGATGGTTTTTTTTAGCTCTCGTGGTAGATGCATTTTTCCAGTGATTCAAGCCAGTCAGGAACTATATTTAAGGGCATGGTAGCCCATTTTTATTAAAAGGAAACAAAATAAAAGTTCAAACAAAGGTTTCCCACGCGGGGGGTTCTTCTCCATCAAATACACAGAACAGAATATGCTAGCCCATCTGGCTCTCTGTAGCAGTATCTGTAGCAGTACTTCTGCACTTTATCCTGGTCACCCAGACCAGCAGACTTCTCAAAGTAGACAGCTTCTCTTTAGCGTCTACAGCTCTGCCTCTTGCAGTCACCAACGTTCTGGCTGCCTCTTGCAATCACCAACATTCTGGCTGTCTCCTACAGCCTCTCTAAATTCTGGAGACCTCCTTTCTCTTAGTGTGGAGCTGTCTCCAACTGGGAGCCATGAGATCTTCCCATACTCTCATTATAAGGGCTGATCTTGAGCACACACCCTGCTGGTCATCCATAAAATCTGGATACAGGGTTGAAGATCCCATCCCACCCCAGACACTGTGGAATCTCCAAACTACAGAGGCCCATGTCAAAATACCAAAACCTGGAGAAAGCTGCAAAAGCTGTCTTCTCCAGTTCACATCTACGATGTTTAGTCTTGCACCTTGCAAATGTGCATACCCTGTGTCCAGCAAACTGTCCATTTTACCTTGACAGTAGACATATATAATTTTGTTTTGTTTTGGAATATAGATACCCTTCAAATGCAATAACCAAATTGGAATGTGTTATCGTAATACCTACCTGCCTGGGAAACCTTCAATTAGAACAACCTTGCCCAAACACTGGGCCACATATAAGTTATAGGACATGTCAGTCATTACTAAAGAGGTACTTCAGTGTCCTGGGGCCGAAAGAATTCTGGTGCTGTTGTGGGCCTCAAAACCAGATACATATTTAGAGGACATTGAGAAAGTACATTTAACTACACATGATTGCAGGACTACACACTACAAACAGTTACAGGGTCTATTAACACCTTGTCTTGCAGTAACATGTAGTATACAAATGTTTTAGCCTGTGTTGCCACAAGACACATCAATACACAAATGACAGTGTGCTGTCAATAATTTTTGAATGTCATTGCACTATCATAGTAGAAGGCAATGCACTCACAATGCAGTGCACCACAATGCACATTACTTTGTGATGCAGTTCATTGCAAAAATGGTGCAAGTCCATTTTTACAGTACGTTTTTAACCAATTCATATGGATGGTCTGTCTTAACACAGTGTGCTTTAATACACAATGACATATGTGTTAATTCAACACATCAGGGGTTATTTACGAAAGGCAAATCCACTTTGCACTACAAGTGTACTTTTAAGTGTAGTCACTGTAGATCTGAGGGGGACATGCAAGGAAAAAAAAAAAAAAAAAAAACATTTTTGTAGTGCAAAGTGGATTTGCCTTTTGTAAATAACCCCCATTATGTGACAAGCAGTGGTGTGACAATAATCTTTAATATGGTGTAAAAACAACCAGAGCAGGAGAATTTAGGAGACTTACTTTGCTCTGGTTTCTCAGGTGTACGTGAACCTGACTTAAGAAATGTGTTGTAAAGCACATTGGCTGTCATGCGTTACGGAGAAAGCAGACCCATTTGCACATTTTGAACTAAGCAGGTAAAGACTTGACTTTATCAGACTGGGCAGTAGTGACTATAGCAGACTGGGCAATAGTGACTATAGCAGACTGGATATTAGTCACTGTAGTAGACTGGACCATAAAAGCAGAACTGTAGCAGACTGGACAGTAGCACATTGGACAGTATTGACTGTAGCAGACTAGATAGTAGTGATAATAGCATACTGGACTGTAGTGAATGTAGTAGACTAGACTGAAGGGCCTGTAGCAAACTGGATATTAGTCACCATAGTATATTGGGCCATAATAGCAAAACTGCAGGAGACTGGACAGTAGCACAATGGACAGTAGTGACCATAGCAGAGTGGACTGTAGTGTCTGTAGTAGTATGGACTGACATTACTGCAGCAGACTAAACTGTAGGGACTGTCGCCAATTAAACTGAAGTGATTGTAGTAGACAGGACTGAAGTGACTGCTTTGGAGTTATTTGAACACTTACTCTGGAGCAGCTAATGACTAGAGATAGGCTTAGGCGTGTTCGTAATCACACCTGCTCAATCCCCCCAGGAAACTGACACTGCACATGGCTAATCACAAGCAGTGAGACATTTAATGATCTGCGCAGCTGCGCATTGGAAATGTCTTACTGCCTGTGATTAGCTGTGTGCAGTGTCAGCTTCCTGGTGGGATCAGGCAGGCAACACACCCAAGGCCATTCCTGCTAATTACTAGAAGTAAAACCCTGCTTCTATACTGGCCATATACTGTCTATGTCTGCAGTGAATGAGTTTGACTTTATTCTGGAAGGCCCATTGCAAACACATTGGGGCTGTTTTACTAAAGCATATGCATGTGGCATCAAAGGGCCCCCAAACCAGGCAAAAAACTAAAGTATGATCTTACTTGGAGAGATACAAAATTGCTGCAGCATGCATGTGGATATTCACTGATGAACTATATTAGGTTTAATATACAAACATACACCAATTGAATGGTGGTGAACCTGAAATCAAAACACCTCTTTCTTCAATGTTTTGATGATGTTTTATATCAGTTAGATCGCAATCACTTTTCTTGTAGGGAAATGCATCAATAAAGTGGATATTGGCCTTTTTTAAGTCTAACAATCTAACTATGTGTTATGATATTACATAGGGCCTATGTTGACCTGTTTTTGACATGGCAGTCTGCACGTCCCTATACAATTCAATTGAAATGCAAAAGCAGCTTCAAACTGGTCAGAAAAAGGTCAAATGCAAATCTTAATGAGATCAACTGCAGGTCAAATGCACCTGTCAAAAAGCTCTGAATGGTTTCCTAAACATCTCAAATTCAAGTTGAATGCAATTTAAAGGAAAATGCATTTCTAAAAAAAAAAGTCACTGACAGGAAATTACAAATTTAGCTGTGGGTAACAAACATGCATACACCTGATAGCCTTAATATGTTCATTATTTCATATGCTGCTTCTTGAATTTGTAATGATAAATAACTAAACTTACACTGCCTTATTTCTTCCAAGACCACGTTGTACGGTTACCTTGCCACCACTCCTTTTTTTGACACATGTGCTTTTTTTTTACCTTAGTAAGCAATTGCAATGTTAAATAGATTTTTGTATATTGTCACATTCTTATAGTTTTATCAGCTATTGTCATTGTTTTTCTTTTAACAGAAATGCTAGCTTAACTCCTGTGCCCCCCAGTTGCTCTGGGATAAATAAGGATATGTTGCTAACCACTTCAGAGAACATTATGTCATGCAGTGAACAAGGGCCAGAGGGTGCTGATGTGGGCAATGTTGGCAATGTAAATAGAGTACCTAAGTCCAACACTTGTAGGCTGGCAGAATCCTATTGCTGCTTTAGAACAATCAAGGATAAAATGCTAAATGCTAATAAAACATGCTCTTATACCATATTAAAAGGCATTTTCAGTTATGTTAGAAGTTTGGTTGATAAAATTTAAATGGAACTGCTGATACAGGGGGAGGGATTTTGACTTGGTGGTAATATCAGAAATGTGCTTTGACAGTTTACGTGAATGGCTTGCAACTGTATTGGAGGGCGGACTAGGAGGAGTGTACTTATATTTCAAGAGTGATTTTAACATAAGGGAGGACATTGCTAATGGGGAACGAGAGGAGATAGATTTGGTTGAAGCTTCAAAAAGAAGAAACAAACAGTAAATAGTGGATTTATGCTAAAGACCCCTTATCCTAAAGGACAAATATGAGACCAATATCCTAGCACAGATAGAAATGTCAGTGAGACAGGGCATTGATATTATCATGGGAGCTTCAATTATCCTGCGATTGACTGGACAGATGAAACTATTCACTGATCTAAGGGCCATTGTTTCTTCAGTTTCTTGTAGGACAATTTCATGCGTCAATTGATGGAAAATGCTCATACCATTTTCAAACAACACAGAGCTGATTGCACATGTGGAAGTAAGGGATATTTTAGGAAACAGCGATCACAGAGTAATTACATTTGCCATAACTCATATCAAAAGAGACATGAGGGTAGAACAAGAATACTAAATTTCAAAAGAGCCAACTTTACTAAACTGTTACCCATACTTTTCCGACAATAAATGGGATGAAAAATGTGTGCGAGTTCTTTAACCACCTCAATATAGGGCACTTAAACCCCCTTCCTGCCCAAGCCATTTTTAAGCATTCAGCGCTGTTGCACTTTGAATGAAAATTGCACGGTCATGCAACACATCGTGCGACCTTGTACCCCAAAAAAATTGATGTCCTTATTTTCCCCACAAATAGCACTTTCTTTTGGTGGTATTTGATCACCTCCGCGGTTTTTATATCTTGCACTATAAACAAAAGAAAAGTAAAAAAAAAAAAAACACAATATTTTTTACTTTTTGCTATAATAAATATCCAATAAAAAAAAAATCCTCAGTTTAGACCAATATGTATTCTTCTTCATATTTTTGGGAAAAAAATAAAAATCACAATAAGCGTATATTGATTGGTTTGTGCAAAAGTTATAGGGCCAGGTTCACAGAGCCCTTACTCCTGTCTAACTGGTGTTAGACTGGAGTAATTTCAAATTACGCGCGTTTTTTAGCTAGTCGGAAACCTCAAACCATGAATAGACGGCTGCGGGCTTCAATTCGACTGGATTACATGTTCGTACACCTTCGGATCTACGCTGCAATAAAATTGCGGCCACTGGGTGAACTTCCCGTCGTTTTCCGCGTCGGGGTATGCAAATGAGCTTTTGCCGGCGATCCCCGAAGTTACGATATTCATTCGCAATCTCTTACGGCACCTTTAGTCATCTTTTTTTTGCGTAACACTATACCAGCTTTTTGCTGCTCTAATATTAGACAGCCCATGTTAAGTACAGTGCCTGCCGCCGAGAATGTGTTTTTAGCACGACAGCATCGCGCTGAATCTCGGCGACAGGCTGCCGATATCTCGCACTCGCTGGAATAGTAAAAGCACATTCCAGCGAGTGCGTCATAGAAGCGACGGGGATCCGACGCGGATTCCCGCCAATTCTACACGTGGGCGGAGTTTTGTTATGAATCCTGAAGGAGAAATCCCTGCCGGATTTAAAAAAAAAATCCGGCATGGGTTTCCCCCTCAGGAGCATAATGGGCCCTTAGGTCTGTTATGGGTTGTAAGGAGACCCCCTACGCCGAAAAAACGGCATGGGGGTCCCCCCACAATCCATAACAGACCCGTATCCAAAGCACGCCGGCCGGCCGGTCAGGAAGGGAGTGGGGGCGAGCGAGCGCCCCCCCCCCCTCCTGAGCCGTACCGGGCAGCATGCCCTCAACATGGGGGGGGTCAGGTGCTCTGGGGCAGGGGGCGCACTGCGTCTTTTGACGTCTTCGGCGGCTGGGGGGTCTTCTCCCGCTCTCCGGGGTCTTCTCCTGCTCTCCGGGGGTCTTCTCCGCTCTCTGGGGGTCTTCTCCTGCTCTCCGGGGGTCTTCTTCTTCTTCAGGACTCGCCGCCGCTAATTTTGTGTGTTAGCTCAATTACTAGCGGCGGCGAGCCCCCTCTTCTGTGACGTCGTCGTCTTCTTCTTCTTCCTCTTCTGTTCTCCAGATGTTGACGCGACGCTTCCTTCCGCTGTTATGCCGGGCGCGCGGCTCGCAGCGAATTATATAGGCCTGTCTTGTGACGTCGCAGTCCCATCATGCTCCGGTAGGTACCACATGCTACCTACCACGTGGTACCTACCGGAGCATGATGGGACTGCAACATCACAAGACAGGCCTATATAATTCGCTGCGAGCCGCGCGCCTGGCATAACAGCGGAAGGAAGCGTCGCGTCAACATCTGGATAACAGAAGAGGAAGAAGAAGAAGAAGACAACGTCACAGAAGAGGGGGCTCGCCGCCGCTAGTAATTGAGCTAACACACAAAGTTAGCGGCGGCGAGTCCTGAAGAAGACCCCCGGAGAGCGGAGAAGACCCCCGGAGAGCGGAGAAGACCCCCGGAGAGCAGGAGAAGACCCCCGGAGAGTGGGAGAAGACCCCCCAGCCGCCGAAGACGTCGAAAGAAGCCCGCCGGGTGGTGGGCGCTTTTATCAAAGCGCCCCCCCCCCCGGCGGCGGAAGAGAACCAGACGGCGGCACCCACCCCCCACAGAAGCCCCGCCGGAGGGGGGCGCTTTTATAAAAGCGATCATACACACCCCCCCCCGGCGGCCAACTAATAAAATATTTCAATACCCTGTGTGGTTTATTTGTGTTTACACTTTTTATTTGCAGGTGAATGGGTAGGGGTACAATGTACCCCATACTCATTCACTTAGGGTGGGGGGCCGGTATCTGGGGGCCCCCTTATTAAAGGGGGCTTCCAGATTCCGATAAGCCTCCCGCCCGCATACCCCGACAACCAACGGCCAGGGTTGTCGGGAAGGGGCCCTGTCCTCATCAACATGGGGACAGGGTGCTCTGGGGTGGGGGGCAGCAGTGCGCCCCCTGCCCCAGAGCACTTGACCCCCCCATGTTGAGGGCATGCTGCCCGGTACGGCTCAGGAGGGGGGGGGGCACTCGCTCGCCCCCACTCCCTTCCTGAACGGCCGGCCGGCGTGCTTTGGATACGGGTCTGTTATGGATTGTGGGGGGACCCCCACGCCGTTTTTTCGGCGTAGGGGGTCTCCTTACAAACCATAACAGACCTAAGGACCCGTTATGCTCCTGAGGGGGGAACCCATGCCAGATTTTTTTTTAAAATTCAGGATTCATAACAAAACTCCGCCCACGTGTAGAATTGGCGGGAATCCGCGTCGGATCCCCGTCGCTTCTATGACGGCTTTGTGTCAGGGCATTAGAACTGCCCGTTCGCGGCCGTTTACCGCGGGCGCGCGCATGCACGGCTCGGGCGCGCGCGTGCATGTATTAGGCGCGCGCGTGCGCGGTATAGGCGCGCGTTGTGGGCGCGCGCACGGGCGCGCACGGACACACTCCCCATCCGACCAATCAGTGGCTTAGACGGGCTATTTAAGCCAGCCTCTTCCTCCTGTCTGGTTGCTGGCTTGTCACAGCTTCTAAGTGAATCTGATACCTACTACCCCTTGATCCTGATCCTTTGACCTTTTGGCTATTGTTACCGGACTGCTGCTTCCTCCTGCTCCTTGACCTTTGGCTTGAACTATCGGACTTCCTGATTTCTCCAACCCTCCTGACCACGGCCTGTTTCCTGGATTAATCTTCTGCTTGCTCCCAGCTCCAGCTATCTGGACTTTCGGACTCTCTGTGTGCTTCCTCAGCTGACCTCAGTGACCTGCTTCCGGATCAGTCTCTGCTCCACGGATCCAGTCTACGTCCACCTGTCGCGGTACCGGTGCCTCCCGGTGCGTCCGTCCCCCTGTACCCACTCCAGGGGGCGGATCGCGCTAGGTCGCAAAGGGAGCCGCCCTCAGCATCTTGGCCTTGGTGAGTTTATCTTTAACTACCGTGATAGTACAAGCCAGCCAGATGTCCGAGGCCGACAGGGCGCGCTCCCCCTTCGAGACCCTGTGCCTACAAGTCTCAGCACTAACCGACGCAGTACAGAAGTTGCAGGATGGATACGTACAAATGGATGGTCGCCTCCAACAAATGGCTGTCACGCCTGGATCCACGGCCCCTCCCGCGGCTCCAGCTATGGGAGCATCCACCTCCCAGTCTTCTCCAGGACCAGCAGTGGTTGTTTCTCACCCAGAACCTCGCGTCCCAACACCTCTGGCGACCGCAAGAAATTCCGGGCATTCAAAAATGCATGCTCACTGTACCTGGCCCTGCAACCTAGAACTTTCTGTTCGGAAGCCGTGAAAGTAGGCTTTGTGATTTCTTTACTCACGGACGAGCCACAGGCTTGGGCACACAGCCTACTGGAACAAAAGAGCCCAATACTGGACACTTTAGACACCTTTTTTAAAAACATGTCTGAACTATATGATGACCCCCTCCGTTCAGCTACGGCCGAAGCTACTCTCCACCAGCTGAACCAAGGGAGGAGACCAGTGGAGGACTTTATTGCAGAATTCCAAAAATGGTCTGCTGACACAGGATGGAATGAGGCCGCCCTAAAATATCAATTCCGCCAAGGTCTCTCGGAGTCCCTCAAGGACGAATTGGCTAGAATTGATCCACCTGCTACTTTGGAAGCTTTGATTCAATCAGCAACCCAACTTGACAGACGCCTACGTGAGCGACGTTCAGAACGCTGTCAAACCACTCGTCCCAGCTGGACCCCACCAAGGTTCCCTCCAGCTCCTCCGCCTCTCCCGGTTCCGCCCGCTTTCCCGCCTCAGGATCCTGAGCCCATGCAACTCGGGATGATCCGGGCTCCCCTCACGCCTGAAGAGAGGCAGCGTAGACGCCAGTCAAATCTGTGCCTGTATTGCGGTGGAGCAGGCCACTTCCTCCGCACTTGTCCCATTAGACCCAGTAAGTCTAGGCCATCATCCACCTTCAATTACCACATTACCAACTTACCTCAGACTTATGTTATCCTCTTTCTCTCCCTACAGCTCCCGGAGGGGGCGACCCGGCTACCGGCCATCGTTGACTCTGGGGCCTGCAGCTGCTTCATGGACTCCGCCCTGGCCCAGAAGCTGCAGATCCCTTGTCGTCCTAAGGACCTCCCCTTATCGATCCATCTGGCAGACGGCTCACTTCCCGCTCAGGACTTGTGACCCACAAAACTCTACCTATTCCTGCCGTCTCGGATACCGGACACCAAGAGTACCTATGCCTAGACCTTATCCCGTCTCCTTTAGCCCCCATCATCTTGGGTCTTCCATGGCTACAAGTGCACCAACCCAGTATAGACTGGGGCGAAAAGGAGATCAAATTCCCCTCAGTCTATTGTGCCCAACACTGCCTCACACCTACTAAACCCGCTTGTGCTACCTTGATGACAGCGTCAGAAGACCTTCAACACGTTCCCGCGGTCTACTCAGAATATAGAGACGTGTTTGACAAACAACAGGCAGACCGCCTTCCTCCGCACCGGTCATACGACTGCCCTATTGACCTGTTGCCTGGTTCTAAGATCCCTTTCGGAAGAATTTTTCCTTTATCAGAGACTGAATTAGTAGCTCTTAAAGCTTACATCGACGAAAACTTAGAAAATAAATTCATTCGTCCTTCCTCTTCCCCAGCTGGGGCAGGAATCTTCTTCGTCGAGAAAAAAGATGGCTCCCTCAGGCCTTGCATCGATTATCGGGAGTTGAATAAAATAACCATCAAGAACCGGTATCCCTTACCCCTGATCCCGGAACTATTCCAGCGATTCCGTTCAGCCCGGGTTTTCTCCAAACTCGACCTCCGGGGTGCATACAACCTCATCCGAATCCGGCCCGGAGACGAGTGGAAGACAGCTTTCAGGTCAAGGTTTGGCCACTTTGAATATCTGGTGATGCCTTTCGGGCTCTGTAATGCCCCTGCCACTTTCCAGCACCTGGTAAATGACATCTTCCGCCAATTCCTGGATGACTTCCTGGTCGTCTATCTAGATGACATCCTCATCTTCTCAGTATCCCTTGAAGTGCACCGGGTCCACGTTAAACAAGTCCTGGCCATCCTCAGGCAACATAAATTATACCTTAAAGCTGAGAAGTGCGAATTTGAAAAGACCACCATTCAGTTCTTGGGCTTTACCATCTCGACCCAATGGGATATCCATGGATCCGCAGAAAGTTAAAGCAGTCCAGGACTGGCCAGCTCCGACCGACAAAAAGGGGGTACAGCGGTTTATTGGCTTCGCCAACTTTTACCGAAGATTCATTGCCGGCTTTTCATCCACTGTGTCCCCTATTACCAAACTGACCCAGCAGGGATGTCGTTTCCACTGGTCCCAGGAAGCACAGGAGGCATTCACAAAGCTCAAGACCTTGTTTTCTTCCGCGCCTGTTCTAAAACACCCAGACCCAACCTTGCCCTTTATCTTGGAGGTGGACGCCTCGGAAATAGCCATCGGAGCAATCCTATCGCAGAGACAGGGACCTAAATCTCTGCTACATCCTGTAGCTTATGCTTCACGGAAACTAAGCTCCCCGAAAGAAACTATGACGTCGGTGACAGGGAATTACTGGCCATTAAGTTTGCCTTGGAGGAATGGAGGTATCTCCTGGAAGGTGCCCTTCACCCCATTCTGATTTTTACGGACCATAAAAATCTAGAGTACTTGCGATCCGCTAAACGTCTGAGACCAAGACAAGCTCGCTGGGCCTTATTCTTCACTCGTTTTCAGTTCCACATCACCTTCAGACCGGGGTCTAAGAATGGGAAAGCAGACGCCCTTTCCAGAATGTTCACCGAAACACCCGATCCGCTGGAGCCCAGTACCATCCTAACCCCTAAGAACTTTTTATTAATTTCTCCAATTGACCTACTGACCTCTCTTAAAAGGGCCTCGGACCAATGCACCGACGAACTGGCACTCTCTCTGGAGAAACAAGACGGTCTACTGTGGTCACGGGGCAAAGTCTTTGTACCTACAGAAACAAGGCAATTGGTGTTAAGCACATTCCACGATCACAAGCTGGCAGCCACTTCGAACACGGAAGACCGCGGAGTTGATCGGACGCTCTTTCTGGTGGCCAAAATGGAAATTAGACTGTAAGACCTACGTGTCTTCTTGTACCCGCTGCCAACGTTGTAAGGGTCCGAACGTCAAGTCCTGGGGCCTTCTCAAACCCCTTCCTGTTCCGGAACGCCCCTGGACAGATGTGTCAATGGATTTCATTGTAGATCTGCCTCCCTCCGAAGGCTTTACTACGATTCTAGTGGTAATTGACCGACTGTCTAAATTAGCACACTTCCTGCCTATGATTGGTACACCCTCCGCGTCTGAGACAGCCAAAATTTTTTTAAGGAAATCATAAGACTCCATGGGGCACCCAAGAGCATCGTGTCAGATAGGGGTGTGCAATTTACTTCTAAATTCTGGAGGGAGCTCTGCAAGTCGCTTGAAATTAAGATCTGCCTCTCGTCTGCCTACCACCCGCAGTCCAATGGCCAGACAGAGAGGACCAACCAAACGTTGGAGCAATACCTCCGTTGTTTCTGTTCATCATCTCAAGACGACTGGGCATCTTTGCTACCAGCGGCAGAGTTGGCCTACAACAATTCGGTTCACTCATCTACTAACCAGACCCCGTTTTGGGCCAACCTCGGATACCATCCTACCTTCCTTCCGGACTCCATTCCTGAAATTTCGGTCCCAGCTGTCCAGGAACGTATAGTTGCCATGCAACAAAACTTCCAGAAACTCCAGGAGACCATGCACCAAGCCCAAAGGAGCTACAAGAAGTTTTTCGACAGGGGGAGGAAGGACTGCCCGAATTTCGAAGCTGGCGAAAAGGTCTGGTTATCGGCCACAAACCTCAAACTACCAATCCCTTCCCGAAACTTGGCCCTAGGTTCATCGGCCCATTTAAAATCAAGCGGAAGATCAACCCTGTGGCTTTCGAACTAGAATTACCGGACTCTTATAGGATCCATCCTGTCTTTCACGCATCCCTGCTCAAACCTTTCATACCAGACACCTTCCCTGGAAGAGAAGAACTCCCACCGCCTCCGGTGGTGATCGAAGGTGAAAAGGAGTTTGAGGTGGAATCCATTCTGAGCTGTCGAAAGAGGGGGAGGCAACTTCAGTACTTAATCAAGTGGAAGGGTTACCCTCCTGAGGACAATTCCTGGGAGCCCTCCAGAAATTTACATGCCCCTCGGCTGATCCGAACGTTCCATCGGGACCATCCGGAGTTGATGAACAGTTTGGGCGTCCGGAGCCCGCCCCTTGGGGGGGGGGCACTGTCAGGGCATTAGAACTGCCCGTTCGCGGCCGTTTACCGCGGGCGCGCGCGATGCGCGGCTCGGGCGCGCGCGTGCATGTATTAGGCGCGCGCCGTGCGCGGTATAGGCGCGCGTTGCGGGCGCGCGCACGGGCGCACACACTCCCCATCCGACCAATCAGTGGCTTAGGCGGGCTATTTAAGCCAGCCTCTTCCTCCTGTCTGGTTGCTGGCTTGTCACAGCTTCTAAGTGAATCTGATACCTACTACCCTTGATCCTGATCCTTTGACCTTTTGGCTATTGTTACCGGACTGCTGCTTCCTCCTGCTCCTTGACGCTTTGGCTTGAACTATCGGACTATCCTGATTGTTCTTTTCTCCAACCCTCCTGACCACGGCCTGTTTCCTGATTAATCTTCTGCTTGCTCCCAGCTCCAGCTATCTGGACTTTCGGACTATCTCTGTGTGCTTCCTCAGCTGACCTCAGTGACCTGCTTCCGGATCAGTCTCTGCTCCACGGATCCAGTCTACGTCCACCTGTCGGTACCGGTGCCTCCCGGTGCGTCCGTCCCCCTGTACCCACTCCAGGGGGCGGATCGCGCTAGGTCGCAAAGGGAGCCGCCCTCAGCATCTTGGCCTTGGTGAGTTTATCTTTAACTACCGTGATACTTTGTCTCCATCGCGGCAAGCCAGCTCGGCGCTGGCTCTCGCGATGGGGCTCGCAAGTGCTCAATCTCGCTGAGAAAGGGAGCGAGATTGACACAATATCCCAGTCACCTACTGTATGGCCGTCGTTCCCGCGTCGAATTTCTACGTTTTCCGACGTCTTTTATTATTTTTTACGTAAGTCGTCCGGGAATAGGAATATTCGTAAACGACGCTACTCAAACAACGAATGACACGTAACGACGTGATTTCGCGCAATGCACGGCGGGAAATTTCTGAACGGAGCATGCGGTGGGCGGGGAGTTCGATATCCCGCCGCGGGGACGCGCTTAATTTAAATGCTTCACGCCCCCTAATCGCGTATTTCGATTACGCGGCGAGAAATAGACTACGCCGCCGTAGCGTATGGGCAAAAATCTACCAGAATTCGGTGTAGAGCCTGGTAAAATACGTCAGCGTAGAGTATTTTGATTACGCAGCGCAATATTAAGTGTATCTGAATCTGGCCCATAGTGTCTACAAAATAGGGGATAGAATGTCATTTTTTTTTTACTAGTAATGGCGGCGATCTGCGATTTGTATCGTGATTGCAGTATTGCGGCGGACATATCGGACACTTTTGACACTATTTTGAGACCGTTTACATTTATGCACTGATTACTGTGTAAATGTGACTGGCAGGGAAGGGGTTAACACTGGGGGCGATCAAGGGGTTAAATGTGTTTCCTAGGGAGTGATTCTAACTGTAGGGGGAGGGCACTCACAAGGGGAGGAGACCGATTGGTGTTCCTCTGTACTGGGAACACACTCGGTCTCCTCTCCACGTCCTTGTAATGGTTGCAACTGGTTCCTTAGGCCTTCTTTTTTTTTATTCATTTATATTTTTAACATGTTTGTGGTATTTGCAAAAGCAACATGCACATTTTATTCAGAAACCTGTATAGTTTATACTAATAAAGTAAATTGCAACGTTCTATCTAGTCATTTATTAAAGGTTAAAATGCATAGTTATGTTGGTTTTCCTTTGTTTTAGCTTCCCTAGAAACAACTTCATAGGTCATCACCAGCAAACAATTGAGCTTTCTAATCACTGTCTTCACTGTCAATGGGCAATTTAAAGCCAGACAAAGCAACAAAATAGGAAGTTGTTTGTCTAATTAGCTCCTGCAATTGTCTTGTTAAAAGAGACAGCTTCATGTTTGAGAAAATATATACCTCACATTCATCAATTAAGCTTTAAAGTTTATAATAATCAAGCTTCTGCAACAGAAAAGATTTTTCATGTGCTCGGTGTTATTGTAAATGAATGTTAGAACTAGCTGTGATTAAAGACTTCCATTTTATCTCTGGATGTTTGAAATTCCAAGTAGAACATCTGGATTTCTATTTAATAGCACAGAGTGAAAAGCAGAATGGTTTTAAAACTAGTGCCATTTATTCTTGAACTAGCACAATTTTTTATCTTTGACTTGTGTTGTACGACTGTGAGGCCGCGTACACACGACCGGTCCATCCGATGAGAATGGTCCGACGGACCGTTTACATTGGTTCACCGCTGAAGCGGTCTGATGGTCTGATGTGCGTACACACCATCAGTTCAAAAATCGAGTCCAACGCAGTGACGTAAAACACAACAACGTGCAGTGAAAAATGAAGTTCAATGCTTCCAAGCATGCGTCGACTTGATTCTGAGCATGCACGGATTTTGAACCGATACTTTTGCGTACTAACCATCGGTTTTGACCGATCGGTAGGCATCCATCGGTCCGATTTTAAAGCAAGTTCTACATTTTTGGACTGAAGGACAACAGACTGATGGGGCATACACACGGTCGGTTTGGACCAATGAAACTGAACTTCAATCCGTTTTCATTGGTTTGGACCGATCGTGTGTACGCGGCCTAAGAGGCCATTAAATTATTTGTTTCAAAAATGTTATGTATTACACTTCTCTAGTGCATGGCCATGGTCTTGGAGTGCCTCCTGTTTTATGTTTATATTTCACAAGTTGCTGCTTGCAGTTCTTCTCATCTTTGGCTTTTTTAATGTAGCTTCATTCCATCAAACGTAGTCTTATCTTAGGTTTGATCTCCTATGCTTCGTTCACAGTAGGTCTCCTTTAAGGTAGCATTCAATAGACATATACTGTATATAGGGTTCCTCTATTCTTTCATGAACCTGTGCAAGCATTGGCAAAAAAGGTTGAACATTTCACTAGCCTATCTTAGGCCCCATACACACGAGCAGACAGATTTGTTCAAATCGGTCGGACAGACCGATTTCAACAAATCTGTCTGCTGGGATGTATTGGTTTGATCGTGTACACACGATCAAACCAAAATCCCCGCCGGCAGACGGCGCACTGACGTGTCGGTGACGTGGCGGTGCCGTTGATGCCGCCACGTCACCGCACTAGGAAGTGAATCCATTCGACGCATGTGCGAGAAGATATGTCTGCTGGTTAGCGTACTAACCAGCAGACATATCGGGCGGACGGATTCCCAGCCGACAGATTTTAAAGCATGCTTTAAAATCTGTCGGCTGGCCAAATCTGTCGGCTCGCCCGTACACACGATCAAATCTGTCTGCTGGGACGATCGGGCCGACCGTTTCCAGATAGATTTGATCGTGTGTACGCGGCCTTAGAGTATACATTTAACAGAGGTGATGGTTAACTTTAAGGTGTATCTCAAGCCAAAACGTGTTTTATATAAAGATAGTGATACATAATTCATTAGGATGACAAAAGACACAAGTCTACATTACCTAGAGTTGGGAAGGGTTACAGAGAATGTTATGTTTTATTTGCTGTCTGTGTCCCCACTAGGGCAATTCACTTATTCTGTTTGCACTAGCAGTTGTCACCAAAACAGAGGGGGAATCTTTTAATTAAGAACACATGTTCTAGTCACAAAAGACTTATGTCACCCACATTTAGGGGTGTTTATTTCTTACATTGTTGGGGCTACAGGATCAAAATGGAAGTGAAATGTCCCCAATAAACCATTTGGAAAAAAATACAATTTTAACCCTTCCATATTCTATGCAGACCTAAAAATTATATATATATATATATATATATATATATATATATATATATATATATATATATATATATATCTCTTAAAGATATTCTTATGCCTTGTACACACGGTCAGACTTTTGAGCCCGCCTCCAGTCCATCAGAAGTCCAACGGAAAGAAAGAGAACAGGTTCTCTATCTAAGGTCCGTCGGACTTCCGAAAAAAAGTCAGATGGTGGCTAAACACGGCCGGACTTTCCAAAAAAAAAAAGCCCATCAGACTTTTTTTTCAGAAAATCCTGCTGTGTGTACGAGGCATAAAGGTTGTAATTGAAAGAACTAATAAACATGCTATACTTACTTGCCTTGTGCATTGGTTTTGCACAGAGCATCACGATCCTCTTCTTTTTGGGTCCCCCACCGGTGGTCCTGTCTCCTCCACCTGCTGAGTACCCCCAATAGAAAAACTCTTGCATTGTCCATTCACACACAGAGTGTTGCTCAACCCACCTCCTTCTCTCTCCACATCGGTTCATTAGCTGTGATTGACAGCAGTATGGGCCAATGGCTTCCACTGCTGTGTGAACCAGTAAGGAGAAAGATTCCTGGCAGAGCCACTGCTCTCATGCATGTTGCTGAATCAAGATGGGGCTCAGGTAAGTATAAGGGGGGACTGGGGGGAGCTGCACCCAGAAGGTTTTTTACCTTAATGCATAGAACTTCTGCCTTTAGAACCACTTTAAGGCAATTGTATAATACATTAAAGTGAACCCTTGTTTTTTCCATTCAAAACAAAACAATAGGTTTATAATGAGATCTACTCCCCAGCACATTTTTTTAAGTTTTCCCTGCTCCCCTTCCACTCCATTCAAAGATGCAATCTATTGATTAAGGTGAAAAAACATCTGATGATGCTGCCCCCCCCCCCCGAGCCCCCGTTTTACTTACCTGACCTGTCGAAAGTCCCGAGCTCGGTCCCGAAATCCTCTTCGCCGCTCAGCCTGGCCGCTAATTGGCTAGAGCGGATGGATTGAGAGCAGAGCAGCCATTGGCTGGCGCTGCTGTCAATCACATCCAGTGACGCGGCGCACCGACGGGCCGGGGCCGAGTTATACAGTGAGCGGCTATGGCCGCTCGCTGTATCATGGGAGCGCACCCGCAAAGACTCATCACCATGCAAGCTCTCTCGCAAGAATGTGGTGAGTTATTGCGGGGAGGACCAGAGACAGACCCCGAGGGACCCCAGAAGACATGGATCGGGGCCACTGCACAGTGGAGGTAAGTATAACATGTTTGTTATTTTAAAGAAAAATATGTTTTCCTTTAGTAACCCTTTAAGCTGCTCAAAGCAGGAATGCAATAGCAACCATCAGCTTGTTTTATTTATGTATTTATATATATTTTTTCTCAGGTTCTAGACTTTCTAGTAAAGGTGAGCTGAAAAACTGTGGAGCTGCCTGATCACTTTTGTCTGCCTCCGGATAATCTATTTACTCAAAACATATTTTAAAGCTCACAACAAAAAAAAAAAAATCATACTATGTTGCTGTGCACTAAAATTAAATTGAGTGTATTGAAAATATAGGTTTGGTAACATAACATTTGAAACTACCATCTTTTATTTTACAGGTTCTCTGCATTCAGAAAATATATATTATTTAGGGGCTTTTAGGTAATGTTTAGGCCAAAAATACAATTTTAACGTGCATGTCAAAAATAAAAACAAAAGGATCAAAACAAACATACTGCTGTTCATGCATGGCCATAGTACAGAGGCATGCTAAAATCACCTACTAATCCAAATCATGACTGATTTATTACACAAAATCTAGAGATGAAAGTTAAAAGTATGATTATTGTTTGATCAACAATTCATAAGGTAACAGTGGAGAAATAAACACACAGAGAAGAATCACACTGCCTAAATGTGACATTTTATAATAGCGTCCCATTAATATCTCTGTTGGACATTATAAAAAAAAAAGTAATGTGCAAATGCAATGAAAACAAAAATCTTGGCACATTACCATTCTAAAAGACACAGTTAAACTAACATTAACAACCTTGAAAATAAATGTTGTTTTTGTTTTTCTTAAATATAACAGGAAGAAATGCAAACTGATGATTTGCTGCAACAGTTCCCTCTAAAATCTCAAACACATTTATCACGCAACAACTTAATCTTCTTTGTTCATAGCTAAATATATCCAAAGCATCAGCTATAATCTGTCCTCGTAACCTTGACCTGACTATTCAGCTATTTGTTTAGTCACTTTTCATTATCCAGTCTCCGGTAGATTTACTTTTCGTTCTGAAATGAAAAATAAATAAATATTCCTTGATTTTCTTGAATGTTACATTACTTTCAGCTGTTATCAAATATTTTTTCCACATGGTTGCAGGACCTTTATCAAGGTTGATAAAATCTCCAGGCATGCTTTTCTTTCTTTTCCTACGTTTGCATAGAAGTTCCAAGGCAACTTTACCCATTCTTGTGTATTTATTTCACATGCATTGCAGACTTTTTGTGATGAACCTTTCACTGTAGGTTCACCAATTACATGTAAGATGAAGGGTTTTGTACTGTATTTTAATGTTCTTCCATTTGGAGCGAGGTCTGTTTGCCTGCTTGCAGTAGCAAAATTGATAGCTTCCTTGTTTATTTTTTAAGTGGTGCTATATAATGCAAACACTTTACTAAGTATACATGTTTGGCTTAATTGAATCCTTTTATATCAGTTGAAATAAAAATAAAAATACCCCCCTGGTTACCATAAATAGTACCTTACTTTCATCTTTCCAGGCATGCTTCTCATTGATTTTTTTTTTCTATAGAGGTCCCAACGCTAGAACATCCATTGTAGGCACATTCTCTTTGTTTGACTTTCATGTGTACTTATTTCTCATGCAACTCAAATTTTCTCCCCAATGTGTCTAACGAAGAGGAAAAAAACACGCATGCTCGGAAGCAAGTTATGAGACGGGAAATTAGCATAATAAGCCCAAAGGGTGGCGCCATTCTAATGGAACTTCCTTTTAATAGTGCCGTTGTACGTCACCGTGCTTTGCTGCAGCATTTTCTTTCACGAATGTGTGTATGCAAGGCAGGCTTGAGAGGAATCACGTAGAGAATTTTTTTTTCCATGACATGAAAAACAGTTGTGTGTATGCTGCATAACTTTAGTTGTCTTTACTGCATATATGGATCTCGCAATCATTTTGACAGTTAATTTTCGCTAGAGGTAGCTGCATCATATACCCAGATATCTGAAAGTTAACATTTTTAATGGTGTCAAAAGACTGTTCAGAATTTTTAAAGATAAGTTCTATTACTTCTTTTTACAATACCAGCGACAGTGCTTTGTTAGTAAAACATGTATGTGTATGCGATTAGGGTAGCTGGTTGAAAAGGCATATTTGCCTATAAAACCCAGCTACGAATCTTTGACATGTGAAGTTGTCTGGTAGCCCTCTTCCTGCCTGCCAGGGGGTAAAACACATGCCAGACAGGGGTTAGTTGGAAAGGCTAGAGAGAAAGGAGTCACCGCTCCAGGTGGGATCACTATATGGTTACAGGTGGTGCAGGATACCGAGGGTGCTGGCGGTGCACTAAGCAAAATGAGGGCAAAGAAAAATGGATAGCCTCACTCCAAAACCTGATGGGTGGTCTTTTATTCAATAGACAGCATGTACAAAAATAGACAAAACAGAGCAGCCGACGCGTTTCGCACTGGATCAGTGCTTATTCATGGCTAATGGAGCATTAAAACTGTTATGTATATATAGGACATATGGTGAACATGTGATCAATCTCGATTGATTGGCCGGGAGGAGCCTATGGTATTAAGACAACCCCTGATGCCAATGAGATAGTCACATTGCACCTGTGCACACCAAAGCAAGACAAAACAAATGCACACAGGTGTGAAACCAATAAAAAATACATAGATAATAGCACATTGTAAACATAATGCACATATAAAATATTAGATACGTGGCACATACATGGTGCTAAAGTGACACAAAGTGGTAAAACATAAGGCAATGGAGAAGATGAATAAAATAAAAGCTTAACGACGATACAATTTAAACTGCAATAGGCTGTAAAAAGAGCATAAGGTAGATTATGTAAGTGAAATGTATAATGGTGAATAAACAAATAAATATTAATAAAAATTAAAATGAATGTGAATGTGTGTATCTATATTGATGAAAACGTATGTAATGAAATAAAGCACTGGATCTATCTGACAGCTTGTTCGATGGAAAATAGCATAAAGAATAGATCTATGTGTATATTAGAGATGGATTAATCCATATTGGTAGCGTGTATATAGACAAAATTGGAGATGTGGATGTAAAGGGTTACCCGAGATTTAATGACGACAATCGGGAAAAATACACCCATAAAAACATCCAATCATAAAAAATATATATTCATACATAAAAGAAGAGGGTGGCAAATTGTATCAAAGGATGTAGACACATCGTTGCCAAATGTGAAAAGTGTGAAAAAAGTGAATTTAAAGTGAAATGGAAATGATTAATAATAGGCGTCACTGAAGTGAAAGACCAAAACATGATGTGATCAAAGGTTTCAGCGAATGTGAAAAACTTCCGTGTAGGGAGGCTGGTATATGTATTCTAAAACATTTGGGTCAAGGGGAAGAAGAAAAGTAAAAGGTTCTCAATGCAAGAACATAATGTGAACGAAGTCCAGAGCTGGCCCAATGAAATAGTGAATTTTTAATTTTATATATAGAATGATAATAATGTTTGCTGAGACCACTGCTGTGACCGTATTTTTGTACATGCTGTCTATTGAATAAAAGACCACCCATCAGGTTTTGGAGTGCGGCTATCCATTTTTCTTTGCCCTCATTTAGTTGAAAAGGCATTGGTAAAGTTTTACCCTAGGATACTAATAATTGTGTCTGTCTTTTGATAATGCAATGGATATGAGTATTTTCTACAATTGAACTAAAGAGTGACTGTATGGACATAAATGTAAATAAAGATTAACAATATTTATTTTACAAGCCTAACATTATTTTTTATATTGTATTTTAGCAAGAGAGACATCATGATGTGACAAGAAACAAAGGTAGGTCTTTTTATTTTTTTGTTTTTTACTTTGCCTGGTGAACAGATACAAGTTAGTGGTGTCAAAAGCATTAAATGGGAGATAGCAAGGAAAATCAGTTTACTTTTCTGTCTGTGTGGTTTAAACATTTTAGCATGGCGTTTCACAGCTTCAAATGTTGGTTAACTAACAGAGATCTAGGCAGCGTGCCCAGAAAACACTCAGTTCAATACAATAAAAACAAACAGTTTTATTATCATTGACATAAGTATAGAAAGTAAGAAAACAAGAGACAAATTTAATAAATAAGATCACACCTTAACTACTTGCCGACCGCCCACCGTCGTTATACTTCATGATTTTAAAGATGGATATCTCGGTTGTGGCAGCAGCTGGGCGAGGCCCCCCCCCCTCCCGCGCCCTCCGCCGCTTACCGTAGCCGTCGGTAGCGGCGGAGGCGATCGGGTCCTCTCCCGTGCTCAGTGGGGATGCGAGTGAGGGAAAAATTTCCCTCATCCGTCCCCGTAGCTCTGCTGTGCGGAAGTGACGTCAAAACGTCAGTCCCGCCCAGCGTCTTAAAAAGAAATTTTTTTTTTTAATGTCATTTGAAAAATTACATTTAAATTTTTTTTTTTTTTTTGCATTTAAGCCTAAATATGAGATCTGAGGTCTTTTTGACCCCAGATCTCATATTTAAGAGGACCTGTCATGCTTTTTTCTATTACAAGGGATGTTTACATTCCTTGTAATAGGAATAAAAGTGATTTTTTTTTATTTTTTATTTTAGTGTTAAAAATTGGTAAAATAAATAAAAATAAATATGAAAACAAAAAATTTTTTTTTTAAATCGCCCCGTCCCGACGAGCTCGCACGCAGAAGCGAACGCATACGCGAGTAGCGCCCGCATATGAAAACAGTGTTCAAACCACACAAATGAGGTATTGTCGCGATCGTTAGAGCGAGAGCAATAATTATAGCCCTAGACCTCCTCTGTATCTCAAAAAATGCAACCTGTAGAATTTTTTAAACATCGCCTATCAAGATTTTTAAGGGAAAAAGTTTGACGCCATGCCACGAGCGGGCACAATTTTTAAGCATGACATGTTGGGTATCATTTTACTAGGCGTAATATTATCTTTCACAATATGTAAAAAAATTGGCCCGAATGTATTGTTGTTTAATTTTTTTATTTAAAAACGTGAATTTGTTCCAAAAAAAGTGCGCTTGTAAGACCGCTGCGCAAATACGGTGTGACAAAAAGTATTGCAACGACTGCCATTTTATTCTCTAGGGTGTTAGAAAAAAATATATATAATGTTTGGGGGTTTTAAGTAATTTTATAGCAAAAAAAAATGTTTTAGTCTCGTAAACACCGAATCTGAAAAACAGGCTCGGGGCTTAAGTGGTTAAAACAGAATTATATTTACTTCCTGTCCACTGATTGGAGATCTGCAAGCTTCCTCTCCAGAGCCAAAATATTTTACCCACATTTTTTCAGTTTCTGTATCCACCATGACTGCCATCTCAGGAAGATGTCGCTCCTGTGCATGTGCAAGGGAGTTTATACATCACAGTATCCAGCAGAATAAGGTTGTAAACATGAAGATAAGAAACATTTATTAAAGAAAAGATGTTGCTTTACTAAAGGCTTATCAACTGTTGACTTTGAAAATAAAGTTTCCTTTAGCTTAGTGAATGAGGTGAAGGTCTGCTGACTTCCATCATCCAATCATCTGCACACAAATACACAATTGCTAAGTTAACTACCTCCCACCCTGCCAATGTACAAAAACAGCCAGGTGGGAGCCTTCCCGTTGTGAGTGGACGTACCTGTACGTCCCTCAGAATAGGTGCCCACATGTAGCACCACGATCCTGTGATGGTTGTGTCCTTCGAAAAAACACCTGTCAGAGTGCCAGTGTCTCACCAATAAATAAATAAATAAATAAATTACCTGTCCCCCTGTGCTCGTGTGCAAAGGCAAACACATGCATTGGTCCTGTACGCATACGTAAACTGCGATCGCACCACACATGTGAGGTAGCACTGCAAACGTCAGAGTGAGAGCAATAATTCTAGCACAAGACCTCCTGTTTAACACTAAACTGATAACCAATAAGGCTTCATTTTTCATGGACGTTTTTACAGCCACTTTTTTTTAGCCTTTTTTACAGCTTAAAAACGCCTGTCCATGTTTATTTTAAAAAATATATATATATATATATATATTTTTGACCTGGACCTCAAAAACGCCGCGGTAGCGTTTTTGAGCGTTTTTGCGCATTGTTGAGCGTTTAATGTCTGGCGTTTTTACAGCTCTATTGCTGGAGCTTCAGAACACACTGGTCCTGGTTTTTTTTTTGCAGCTTAAAAACGGCTCAGCCATCTACAGCTCAAAAACATCATGGTGGGCATGAGGCCATAGACTAACATGGAGAGCCGTTTTTAAGCTGCAAAAAACGCTCAGAAAAGTGGCTGTAAAAACGTCCATGGAAATTAAGCCTAAAAGCTTATAATTCGTCGCCTATGGAGATTTTGAAGAGTGACATGTTTCATATCTATTTACCCAGCGCAATGGCACTTTTTAGATTTTACCAAAATATGGGTATTATATTGTCTTTGTGTTATTTATGTGTTAGTGTGTAAAATTGAATTTGAAAAACCGCTGTACAATTACTGTGTTACATAAAAATTTGAAAAAAAAAACACAATTTTACTCTCTAGGGCCTAATATAATATATAATGTTTGGGGGTTCTAGGTAATTTTCTTACTTTTAAACAAAACGTGTCAGAAGAAGGCCTGGCCCTAAAGTAAATAATGCCTAAAGGTACTCCTTGGATGTTGCACCTCTCTATGTGGCCAGGCTGTGAAAAAGTCCCACACATGTGGTATTGCCATACTCAGGAGGAGTAGCAGAATGGGGTGTAGTTGCAAGTATGCCTATGCCGTGTGTAAGAAACAACTTGTTAATATGATTTTTTTTGTAAAAAAAAAAAAAAAAAAAAAAAAAACACATTTTATATAGTTTCTTCATTTTAAAAAGAATTGTGGGAAAAAAAATTACAACTTCAAATAACATTCCATGCCTCTTACTAAATGCCTTGGATGATCTGGGGGTTATTTGGGATTAATGCACTTAGGGGCTAAGAATATGCATGCATCATACATGCTAGGGGGAGTACAACTGGGGGGATCTGTAGTGGAGAAGGATCTGGGAGTTTTAGTTGATCATAAGCTCAATAATGGCATGCAATGCCAAGCTGCGGTTTCCAAAGCGAGCAAAGTCCTTTCTTGTATAAGAGAGGTATGGACTCCAGAGATAGAGATATCATTTTGCCCCTGTACAAATCATTAGTAAGACCTCATCTGGAATATGCAGTCCAGTTTTGGGCACCAGTTCTCAAAAGGGATATCGAAAAACTGGAGAAAGTGCAGAGAAGGGCAACCAAACTGATAAGAGGCATGGAGGAGCTCAGCTATGAGGAAAGATTAGAAGAATTGAATTTATTCACTCTTGAGAAGAGGAGAATAAGGGGGGATATGATCAACATGTACAAATATATAAGAGGTCCATATATTGAACTTGGTGTTGAGTTATTCACTTTGAGGTCAACACTGAGGACAAGGGGGCACTCTTTATGTCTGGAGGAAAAGAGATTTCACCTCCAAGTACGGAAAGGTTTCTTCACAGTAAGAGCTGTGAAAATGTGGAACAGACTCCCTCCAGAGGTGGTTCTGGCCAGCTCAGTAGATTGCTTTAAGAAAGGCCTGGATAAATTTAATAAAAAATTTATGGTAAAAAAAAAAAAAAAAAAGAAAGACCTGGATACTTTCCTAAATGTACATAATATAACTGAGTACTAAGATTTGTAGGTAAAGTTGATCCGGGGAAAATCCGATTGCCTCTCGGGGGATCAGGAAGGAATTTTTTCCCCTCCTGTAGCAAATTGGATCATCGCTCTGCTGTTTTTTTTTTTTTTGCCTTCCTCTGGATCAACTGTGGGTATGAAGTTGAGTGTATGAGATTGTACTGTGTTTTATTTTGTATGTTTATTTATTTATTTATTTATTTATTTTCAAAACAGTTTATTGGGTTTATAAGTAAAGTACAATACAATCAGATAATCATAAACCAGTACAAGTGAAAAGGGAAGAAGATAATCAATCAATAACTCTCCGGGTGGATATATCATTCAATGGCATAAACTAGCAATAATGGGGAGTATCATACCATTCCCAGGCAGTTGGAACCCATCGAGTAATGTAGGAGGTGTTGAAGATAGGGACGGCAGTGAGAGCAATGGAATTATTGTGGCCCTGGCAGGTCACGCTATCAAGCAGTGAGAGGGCCGTCAAGACTTAGAGCAGAGTTTCACAATCGTTAAGCTACAGAAATTGAACTACTGGGAGGGAAGACAAGAGGGGGGAGAGAAGAAGTGGGGGGGGGGAATAGGAGGGGGAGAGTGTAGAGAAGGGGAAGAGGTGTGGGGGGGGGGGTAAGGGGAAGAAACAAGAGAATGAGACATCATATTAAATATTAAATATACGACCAAGGCTGTTAAAGCGGATAGGAGTGCACATTAAGAAAGTCACGCCCACCGCGCAGCTGAATGGCAGCGTGAACGAGTAGCTCCGATCCAGACACGGGAACCGATCGGCCTAGCCGCAACATACGGACACAAATCCTCCCGTTTTCCTAGCCGAGGACTTCGTGGAACCGGAGAGATGACCCGCAAACGCAAAGAATCCGCCAAGCCCAAGAAGTTAGACGACTTCTATCCGCCGCGGAATCGCGGCCTACAACAAGATGGCGCCGGCGCCGCAGCGGCCTCGCCTGCCTCCTCACGCGGCTCACGCTCCGCTGCATCTAGCCCAGGAGACGCTGCAGGCTCTGCTCACGGATCCCCAGAGGTGTCCACCCCGCTGTCTCGGAGCCCTGCCAAGTCGAAGCCTCGGCTGGAGGGCTCAACGTCCCAGGTAAGCCCTGTGCAGGACTCATTCAATGATACAACGGAGCTGGTGGATCCCTTTACAGCTTTCCCCACCTCTGGTAAAGCTGTCTCTGACACAACATTAAAAGATATGTTAGTGTCCCTCCGAAGCTCCATGCATACTGACCTACTGCAATGCATGAAAACTTTCAAGGCTGACATAGGGGAACTGGGTGACAGAGTGTCACATGTGGAAGAAAAAATGGGGGAGTTTGCTGCATCGCATAACACATTAATTGATGCCCACTCTGAGCATGATGAGGAGATTGCATGGCTAAGGGCAAAGGTCGCTGACCTCGAGGACAGATCAAGAAGGAACAATGTCAAAATTAGGGGGTGCCTGAAACTGTACTCCCTGCACAACTCCAACAGTTTGCTAAAGATTTACTACGACAGTTCCTGCCATCAGTTCCAGATTCTGAACTACAAATTGATAGAATTCACAGACTACCTAAGCCAGCATTTCTCCCTGATAATGTTCCCCGAGATGTCCTAATGAGGGTACATTTTTATCAGGTCAAGGACCAGCTGGTATCCACTTTCAGGAAAACTCAACAACTGCCTGACAGATTTGCCCACATTCAATTATTCGCTGACTTGTCGCAGTTTACGATGCAGAAGCGTAAATCATTACTCCCAATAACTAAAGCCCTCCGCAATCACAATATTCCCTATCGGTGGGGGTATCCAGTCAAAATCACGGTCACTCATAATGGGCATGACACAGTGATTTCGAACTTGGACGCTGGGCTGTCACTGCTCAGATCCTTGGACATTCTCCCAGATCAATCAGTTCCCAGCCCACAGTCCTCACCTCCTGTGCGGATGGCACAACAACATGAATGGCAGACAGTGATGAAGAAGAGGTCAAACAAGAAATCTACAACCTAAGCTCTCTTTTGCGGCTGTACTAACCTTATTCGCCACTAGTTCCTCTGTGTTCTGGAGAAGTTCTGTTTGAGTTTCCCTCCATGATTTTGGGCAGGATTTCTGCCCCTGGTTGCTTATTTTTGAAAACTGTTTTCTTTTTGTGCTCCTTATTTTATTTTACTAGTTTTCAGTCCTCTAACTCCTTCCCCCTTCCTCCCTCTGACTCTTCTCCTCCCATGGTCCACTACACCCGCTGGTCGTCGCAAACCTTCCATGTTGTCCTGCTGGGATCCTTGCTCTCGCATCTGAGTGGATGTTGGCCTCCTACTTACCTAGATCAGGTACCATTGTTTTTCATTTTTTTCATTTTTACACCTGAGAAATGGCTCTTAACATAGTTTCATTTAATGTGAACGGCCTCAATCACCCAGCCAAGCGAGCCTCGGTCTGGAAAGAAGCTATTGCTCTCCGAGCAGATGTTCTATGCATTCAAGAGACACACTTCTTAAAAGATGATCCCCCCGGGTTTCAGAGCAAGCGATTCCCACATGTCTTCCTGGCTTCCGCACTGGTTAAACGCAAAGGCGTTCTGATAGCTATCAAAGACTCTGTCGCTCTCAAGGTTTCACAAATTCATTCTGACCCGGAGGGTAGATACATTATTCTGATTGGGGAATTAAACAACAAACTTTTCACTATAGTGAACTTGTACGCTCCGAACTCCCACCAGTTGCGCTTTCTAAATCGCTTGTACTCCAAGGTCGCTTCGCTTCGTCAAGGATCCCTGGTGATCTGTGGTGACCATAATTTAACGGTTGATTTTGCCCTGGACTCTTCTACTACTCTACGACGCCCTCCTCCCCAATTACAACAATTGCTTCACTTGGAAGGACTTTTTGATGTCTGGAGGTGTCATCATGCCACAGAACGTGACTATTCATTTTACTCAGCTAGACATAATTCTTACTCAAGAATTGATTTTATTTTTGTTGACAAGTCCTTACTACAGACGGTGTCTTCCTCCGCCATTCATGCTATTTCGTGGTCGGACCACGCACCAGTATCAATTGTAGTGGCGGGGGGACACACCTTTAATCCTGCCAGTGTTTGGAGAGCTAATTCAAGGGTTTTCCAAATGCCCCTTCACGTGGCTACTATAACTGATAACCTTGAAAATTTCTTTGTCGAAAATAGGGGCTCGGTCTCCGACCCTAATACTGTGTGGTGTGCCCATAAGGCGTATATTAGAGGTATCATTTTACAAATTTGTGCAAGGGAAAAGAGGCAGAGAACGCAAAAACTTGACCGACTATTGGAAGATATTAAGAGTTTAGAGTGTCAAAACAAATCTACTCCCTCTTCTTTGTTAGCACAGAAGCTCGCGAAGTGCCGCTTCGATCTTAGACTCCTTTTGATTGAACAATATGACAAGCACCTGCGCAATCTCAAATTGGCCCATTATTCCTCAGGAAATAGAGCAGGTAAATTTCTAGCTCAGAGACTTAAAGCAGCGAGAGCCAAAGCTAATATTCCATTCCTGCTCCACCCGGTGGACAAACATAAAATTGTGAATCCTAAGGAGATCGCTGACTCATTTGCACAGTACTACTCCAGTCTATATAATCTCCATCTGGACCCTAACACCCCACAGCCTGTAGATAGTGCTATTCAGGATTTCTTACATAAGGTGAATCTCCCTTCTCTTTCCCAATCTCAATTGGACGCTTTAAACGCCCCCATCACTGAGTCTGAGATCGAACGAATCATTAAGCAGCTTCCATTAGGTAAATCCCCTGGACCGGATGGCCTCCCTAATGATTACTATCAAGTCTTCCAAAAAAGTTTAGTCCCTACCCTCAAGGAAGTATTCTTGAATGCTATGTACTCTGCCTCGTTTCCCTCCGAAATGTTAAAAGCATATGTGGTCACTATTCCTAAACCGGGCAAGGATCCTGTCACACCGGCCAACTTCCGGCCAATATCGCTACTTAATACTGACGTCAAACTTTATGCGAAGCTTATAGCCCACAGACTACTACCTATCCTCCCATCCCTTGTAGGACCTGACCAATCGGGCTTTACCACTGGAAGACAGGCATCTGATGCCACTAGAAGGGTGTTGGGAGTGGTGCAACATGCCAGGACATTTCAGACGCCTTCTTTGCTCCTGTCATTGGATGCGGAGAAGGCGTTTGACAGGATTCATTGGGGATATATGAGGCAGACCTTGCTGAAATTTGGGTTTGTGGGACCGATCCTTTCGGCCATTTTAGCTCTGTATTCCTCCCCGTGTGCCCAGGTATACACCTCTGGTCTACTGTCGAGCACATTTTCAATTACAAATGGCACTCGTCAAGGTTGCCCTCTTTCACCCTCCATTTTTAATTTGCTTATTGAGCCATTGGCGGAGAGGATAAGGTCCCATCCAGGTATCGAGGGAATCCAAACATCTAAAAAGACTCACTCTGTGAACCTTTTCGCAGATGATATAATTCTCTTTCTGACCTCGCCCTCCACCTCCCTAGGTCACGCCCATTCCACATTATCTGAATTTAGCCTCATTTCCTATTACAAGGTGAATTGTACAAAATCCTTTATCCTTGACCTAGGAATACCCATGGCTCTTCGGACCCAACTGCAGGAGACATTTCCTTACTCCTGGAGTGGGTCCTCTATCACATACCTAGGATTAAAAATAACAGCAGACCCCGCGCAACTAGTAGAAGCCAATTACACTCCTTTGATCAACAAGATTTCGGGTGAAGTTGTTAGATTAACTAAGGTTGAACTCACCTGGTCTGGCCGCTTAGCCGCCTTTAAAATGCTACTCTTACCACAGATATTGTATGTTTTCAGGACCCTCCCAGTCCCTATTCCATCCCTTTATCTTAAAGCACTCAGTACATTACTCTCTAAATTCATTTGGCAGAAAACAAGACCAAGATGTTCAAAACTCTTTCTAGTTAAACATAGGATGGCTGGGGGCATGGGATTGGTCGATATACGCGACTATTTCCGTGCCTCGACCCTATCACAGCTTCGGGCATGGATAGACGCGAATTCTGGTGCTGTATGGAAGGACATTGAGCAAGACCTATGCCCAGTTCATGATCTGAAGGACTTTCTTCTCATTGATGCCTGGAAACCATTTGGGTTACAGGGTCTCCCCCTGTCTCTGCGGGCCTCTGTTCAGGCCTGGAGGGACCTACGTTGCAGAAGCAGCCCTACCTCCTCCCTCACAGAGGTCCCCATCCCTATTAATATTCTTACTCGGGTCATCCCTGACATTTCTCTCACTAATTGGCGAAATGGAGGGATCCAATTTGTTAATGATCTATTTCACGATAATGCTCTTCTTCCCTTTGAGTCCCTACGTGATAAGTTTGATCTGTCCCTGACTGACCATTTTACTTATCTCCGAATAGCTCATTTTTTAAGATCCTTGAAGACACATCAGGTATTTCTCCCTAAGGAAGTCTGGCACTTCTACAACTCCACTCCTGCCCCCTGTAAGGGAATTGCTCTCTTCTACAACTTATTTCAAGACAAGCTTCAATTTACAAAATCCCCCCCATTTCTGAAATGGGAGAGTGACTTAGGTGAAACGTATACAGAAGTCCAGTGGAAGCGCGCATTCCGGGCCTTGTTCAAGGCCTCGGCATGTGTGAACCATTGGGAACTATCCCAAAAGATAACTTTGAGATGGTATCTCACCCCTTATAGAATTTCCAAATTCAGCGGGGACTATTCCTCGCTCTGCTGGAGGAATTGTGGTATGGTAGGGAACCTGTTGCACATGTTGTGGTCTTGCAAGCACCTTACAAGTTTCTGGGCCTCAATCTTTTCAAATATTTCTAGACTTACGGGCATACTTACACGACCAAATCCTGGGTTGGCGATATTACACTTGGGTATAGATCTCTTCCCACCCAACTTTAGGACGGTGGTTACGCATATCCTCCTTGCAGCTCGGACATTAATAGCCCAACACTGGAAGGAGGATAAAGCACCAAATGTCTCAGAGGTCTGGAAAATGGTTCAGTCCAATTACGTACATGAATCCCTCCTTGCAAGCAGACGTGGAGTCAGAGCGAAATTGGACGCCAACTGGTCTATTTGGAAATTGTGGTATGCTGGTGGGACCTAAAATTACCCATTGATTGCTACATGTAATATGTAATGTCCGGGAGTCTTTTTGCAACTGACGAATGGGACCATGGATCTTCCTACTCTTCCTACCCTTCCCCCCTCCCTACTTCTTTCTTTCTTTCTTTCTCTCTTTCACTATACTCTTCATTTTCTTTCTTTTGCATCTGACCCCTTCTCTTTCTCTCTTTCTACTACTCCCTCGTAGTCAGTATGGCGGTTGCCTTCTCCCGGTAATGGGTTGAGGCTCTGGAATGAACCCACAGCTGTGCTGTAATCTGTTGGCTGTTTGATATATGACTATATCACGTTTGCAATAATTATTTCTTGTATGATATCTGTAACTACCGCTGTGGTATTCACTGCCAGTCCTGGCTATGTTGTATTTTTGTGTAAAACCCTTTCAATAAAAACTATTTGAAAAAAAAAAAAAAGAAAGTCACGCCCAAATAAACATACAGTTCAGCACAAGCAGTAATAGGGCCACCTGTACCTTACAAAGAACACATCATAGAGCATCTGGACTTGTCACCCGGTTATGGGAGAGTAGACAGAGAAGAGGGTGCGGTTGAGGGGGGGGGTACTGTTATCTAAGAGGGATAACCCTCAGGAGCTAAAGTGAGGTTAGGAAGGCAAAAGGTGAGGTTAGCAGATTCTGTCGCTCAGTGACTGACAAAGAATGTTCAATAAAAGCCGTCCATTTCTGGTCAAACTTATCTCTTGGATGCGAAGGAGAGGAATATTGATCCAAATGTTCCTTATAAAGCAAGGACTTCATATGGCTTATTGCTTCTGTCAGAGAGGGAGGGGTGGCTGTGATCCAGTGGTTGAGAATGGTTCTGCGGGCCATTAGCAGCGTGAGGAGGATCCAATGCTTGGTGCCTTGGGGGAGTAAGATGTAGTCTTCATCGGTTGCTAGGCATTGGGGGGGGCATCCAAACAGGAGGAGGCAGGGGTCTCTCCTCAAGGGATGGCTAGTCACTTCCTGGACGTGTTGGAGAATCGAAGACCAGAAAGCGTCAATAGGGGGACAAGTCCAGAAGCGGTGTAGTAGAGTGGGCCTTAGGGTTAAACACCAGGGACAGGCGGGACCAATGTCAGGGGATTTTGTGGTGGAGAACGGAAAATATGCTCTATGCATCAATTTAAATTGTGTTTCCCTCCACGTTTCGCAGGGGGTGATGCACCTGGTGGTCCTATATCCTCTTACAATATCGTTTATGGTGACCTGATCCGGTAGATCCCTGATCCAAGAAGTCATGGAGGTGCAGTGCAGGGGTTTAATAAATTCCATAGATAGTGGACGGTAAATGTCTGATATAGAATGTTTCTTCTCCGAGACAAGTCTGTCTATAAAGGAGGGCTGAAATCTGATTGTTTTCTTGGGGCATTTTGGCTATAAAGTCCACATATTGTAGGAGCTGGAAATAGTGACCGGGGGGTAGAGCATATTCTCTGATGATTTGGGAAAAGGGCTTGGGATTGCCATTCGAGACTTGAAATAAGGAGCAAACTTCGACTAAGCCTTTGTCCTTCCACTTCGAGAAAGGTTCGTATTGGAGACTAGGCGTGAACATGGGGTTACCACATATTGGGAGGAATCTGGAGACGTGGGGGGAGAGGCCCAGTTTCTTTCGTATCTCTCTCCATGCCACAATAGTGTCGCGAAAGAGCAGATTTTGCTTAATGGAGGTGGGCATTTTTTGGAGTGAGCTATGTAGGAGAGCTGGGAGGGTCAGGGGATCGACCATGGCCGATTCCAGAGCATAGTTAGAATAGCGGGAGGATCTGAGTATCCAGTCTAAACCAATCCTCAGAAGGCATGCTAGATTATATACTCTAATGTTCGGGAGGCCCACCCCCCCTTCGCTCCCCGGGAGATATAGCTTTGAAAGAGCAATTCGAGGTCTACTCTTCTTCCATATGAACTTGACTATGGCTTTGTTCAGGGTTTGAACATCTTTATGTTTCAGGAGGAGGGGAAGGGTCTGTAACGGATAGAGTAGACGGGCAAAGCTAATCATTTTGAAAAGCGCACATCTCCCAAAGAACGAGAGGGGCAGCCCTGCCCAAACTTCTATTTCACTCATCATCTTAGCAAATAGAGGTGGATAGTTTAAGTAGTAGAGAGAGGATGGTTCCTTACCAATCTTCAGACCAAGGTAGGTAATATGACGGTTGGCAACACGAAGACAGGAGGGGGGTAGATGAGGTCGGGCAATGGGAGTTCCTAGGGTGAGGATCTCGCTCTTGGAGAAATTTATTTTCAGACCGGAGCACAGCCTAAATTGATCAAAAATGGTTTGTATGGCATGGACGTCTGTGTGGGGTGAGGTGGAGAAGATCAGTATGTCGTCAGCGAATAAAGCCACTCCCATGTCCTCCCCCCCAAACGGTATCCCATGAAGCAAGGGAGAAGAGGCGAGGAGGCGGGAGAGCGGTTCAATAGCAAGATTGAAGAGCAGGGGGGATATGGGGCAACCCTGCCTCGTACCCTTATGTAGCTGAAAAGGAGGGGATTGGATTCCTGCTGCCGTGACTGTGGCGGACGGTGCAGAGTACATATTGTGAATAAAGTCACTAAAGGGGCCGACCAGACCGAACTTATGCATGACTAGAGAAAGCCATCGAAAACTGACATTGTCGAAAGCTTTTTCGGCATCCAAGGTGACAATTGCCACCTCTTGCGATGGGTTGGATTTTGCATATTCTAGGGCCGCTAAAACTTTACGAATGTTAGCTGCTGCTGACCTTCCCTTAGTGAAGCCCGATTGGGCGCAGTGAATGAGTGACGGCATTATGTCTCCCAATCTTGAGGCTATTATTTTGGAGAGTATCTTAGAGTCTACATTTAGCAGGGAGATGGGGCGGTAAGAGCCTAGATCTAGTGGGTCTTTGTCTTTCTTGGCAAGTAGTTTAATGTTTGCGAGGTGTCCCGTTGGTAGGTATGGCCCTCCTCCCCAAATGTGGTTATAAACCGATAGCAATGTAGGGGTGATTTCCGGTCTCAGCATTTTAAAGAACTCAGCTGTGTAACCATCTGGGCCTGGCGCTTTGCCATTAGAGAGACCCCCAATGGTATCATTGAGTTATTTAAGGGTGATGGGGGCATTCAGTCGACACAGTAGGTCGTGGTCGACTAGTGGCAGGATGACATCATCCAACCATTTACGCGCGAATTCAGAGTCAGTCGAGTCTTGGCCGTAAAGGTTCGCATAGAAAAAGCCTGAGTATCTCATTCACATCCTTAGGGGATGTAGACAGAGTACCGTCCGGGTTGCGTAGTGCGCCAATATGAGTAGGAGTGAATGGACCTCTAGTGAGCCTCGCCAGGAGCTTTCCTGCTTTATTGCCATACTTGTAATAGTGTAGTTGTATAGCCGATAGTTTTGTTTGTTCCACCCTCTCGGCCCAGTTGTCAAATTGCTCCTTGGCTTCCCGCCAATCAGAGAGACGTCTGTCAGTACGTTTATCGTCGAGGAGTGATTTAGCTAGCCTCACACGTTTACTGGCATCTAGGAACTGTTTTTGGGCGTTACGTTTATATGCTGAAGTGAAGGACATAATCCTTCCCCTCAGATAAGATTTCCCCGCCTCCCAGAACAGGTTTGGGTTGTCTAGGTGTTGGTCGTTGTTGTGGACATATTCCTCCCAGGCCTGAGATAGCATCGTTTTAAAATTGACGTTGTGGTTAAGGTACGCCGGGAATTTCCACTGTCTGATTCCCGAGCTATTCTGCAGATTGCTCAAGGAGATCGAGATGGGGGCATGATCCAAGATCACCAAATCATGTATGAGCGTGGAGTGTAGCCTAGGTAATATAGAATGTGTGCCTAAAAAGTAGTCTAGTCTGGCGAATGAGTTATGGACTGGAGAGAAGAAAGTGTATTCCTTCTCCATGGGGTGTTGCAGGCGCCAAGTGTCCAATAGGTTGAGGGCCTGGACCATCTTTGAAAAAGAAGTTGGTCTCTCTGAGCGAGCAGTAGAGGTCCGCCCATGTGATCCGGACCTATCCTCTCGGTCGCAAAGAGTGGAGTTGAAGTCGCCTCCCACAAGGTGGGGGGCAAGTTCATCAGTTGCCAAGAAGGGTGCTAGCTCATTAAAGTATGTTTGGTCAGGAGAGTTTGGGGCATAAATGTTAGTGATCCGCAGTTCCCCCGAAGGAAGTTTGAGGTGTAGGGAAACACGCCTGCCCTGGGTATCTCCGTCAATAGATAGAATGTCATATACTAGGTTTTTGTGCAAAAGGATAACCGTGCCTGCCTTGCGCCCTACCGAGGCTGACCCCAAAACCCTGCCCACCCAGAGTTTTTGCAATCGGAAGAAGTCTTTTTCTTCTAAATGCGTCTCTTGGAGCATGGCTACGTCGGCTTTAAGCCTTTTTAGGTGCCTGAGGACTTTCATTCGTTTAGTGGGTGTGCGCAAACCCTTAACATTCCAGGATACTACGCAAGTGTGTGTCATGGGTGTTGCGGGGGGGTCACTCGAGTGAATGTAGAAGTAAATTAAGAGTGAATTACCTGACGTAAGGTGAACGCGTGCATTTCGCAAGAGGATCGTGGGTCCTTGAGATCGAAGGGGGTGTTGAAAGAACCATCCTCTCATTCGGAAAAAGGTCACAGGATAGGGGGAAAAGGGGAACAAAGAGGGAAAGTGAATAACAGAAAAATAACAGCAAACAAGAAAAACAATAAACCAAGACTTCGCTTTTTTCCGCATGTTTTCCCCTGTCCGGATGAGCCGCCTGACCGTCCATATAAAATATAGTCGATCCAGCATCATCGCCCCCGAGGTGAGGTGATTACTACCGCGGTCAATGAGCGGGTACGAGGAAGTACAGTCTTCCACCATATTACGGGCGGTAGTAATTACAAAAGGGCCCACCGGTGAGAAAACATGGGAGCTCTCTATAGAGAGAATAAGACTAGTACCTAGAACGGATTGGCAACAAATACAAGTGTAACAAAACTTGAGGTAACATCATTACAGCCATTAACAAGTGAATGAGTCACCCGATACTCGTGCAGCCACACCGTGACCGGCAGATCAGAGATGGATGTGTGGGCAGCTAACGGTGGCGGTATAGGAGGGGAATAACAAAGACAACCCCTGCCACAGTGTGTGGCAGGGGGGCATCTGTACCGCTCTCAGTAGACGTAGATTTTAGAGTTAGGCAGGGGTAAAGGCTGCGTGAGCCCGGGAAACACTACTCCGGCAATTAGATTGTGAGAGTTCTTTGCATCATCCGGTGCCCTGCAGACCGGTTTCGGTGGTAGATTTTAGTCGTTTGGGTGGCTCCTTCCTCGGGCTTCTTTGGTCCCTTGGATTCTGTTTCGCCTTGTCGGCATAGGAGGGCGTCATCGTCTGGCCCCCTGCTAATGACTGTAGAAAGGCGCGGGCCTTGTCCGGGGACTGGATGGTGAGTTGTTCTCCATCTGGGGCTTGCACACGCAGGATGGCTGGATACGCGAGCGAGAAGCGAATGCCTCTCTTGTATAGCTCCGCGCAGACAGGTTGGAAGTCTTTCCGTTTGCGAGAGACCTCCGCTGAGTAGTCTGCAAACAATAGAATTTTATGGCCTGCGATCTCAATCGGGCGCGATTTGCGGAAGCTTTGGAGAATGTCTGTGCGGTCCGCATAATTCAAAAATCGTGCTATTACCGGTCTTGGGCGGGCGCGGTCCTCAGATTGAGCCCCCATACGGTGCGCTCGTTCCACTATGCAGCTGCGGCCCAGTCCCAGTGTTTCGGGGAGCGTGTTGGAGCAGAAGTCAACCAGGGAGTTGGGTTTAACAGTTTCCGGTAGGCCTATAACCCTCAAATTATTCCTCCTGGAACGGTTCTCGAGGTCTTCCATGCGTTCATGGAGGTGTTGCTGGTCTTGGATGAACCGTTCCAGGGTGCCACTCATGTGATAGTGATCATCTTCTACTGAGGCGATCCTCTGCTCGGCCGTGGAGAGCCTTTAGGGAGTGTTCACCTAGCTCCTTTCGTATCTGCTGCATCCCCTCCGCCACCGCCCGTTCAACAGCTGAGGTAATGGAGGGGGAGAGGAGCGCTGCAACGGCTTTGGCAATCCTCTCATAGGAGCTATCCGGATCAGCGTCCGAGCCCTTGATGGCCACGGTGTCCATGTCCTCTGACGGCGGGTCAGCGTCCGCCAAAGAGCCCGGCGGTGCCTGTGGCTGCAATGCCTGCACTGAAGAGGGGCCGCGTGTCGTGGCGGCCATGTTGGCTGCGAGTTCTGACAGGGCGTCTGCAGCGACGGAATTCCGAGGCGTACGCGGCTGGGTAAGGTACCACTCCATGCACCGGGATGGTGGCTGTGTGGGGGTGCCGAGAGAGGCTCAAACCGGGGCGATTCTGGGGTTTTGTATGCCGTATATCAGACGGTGAGAGCGGAGCCTCCGGAGCTAGCTTCCCTCACATGCGGCGCCGGAACCGGAAGTTTTTATTTATTTTTTATGGTTGAACTGGATGGACTTGTGTCTTTTTTCAACCTAGCTAACTATGTAACTATGTAACTATGTAACTATGTAATTGTACTGTCTTGGCATGTTAGGGCCTCGAAAAATTACATATTACAGAGGCCGCTGAGTAAACAGGAGATTCTCGCTGTATGTAATCTGGCGGCACTCGTCCCACCCCCTCCCCGCTCTCTTCAAGTAAGCCCAAATTGTAGTATCAGTGAACACGCACACACTATTTGCAATCGATTTGCAGGGTGAAAAAGTGAGTGTTATATGCCAATGAATACAGTATATCTGTAGACAAAATGTGTTCTTTGAGCTATTAATTCCTGCTTGTTCCCTTTCCCTATTATCCACAATAAGGTGCTCCTTTTAATTGTCCCTATTCTTACCTAGTGATCCTGACAGTTTTTTTTTATTGTATTAAAGAGAATTAGCAGTGTTAATAGCAAAACACAATATAATATTCAATCTTAACCAAAAAAAAGTCCTTATGCACAGTAAAGATATCTGCCTCTGTGCAACATACATATCCCCATAAGCAATATAAGCATATAAGTAAACTAAATGTCCCATCAAAAGTCCGTACATATAATGATGACAAAACAGATTGTTGTCCACCAGGTACTGATCACCTCTACCTACAACTGAAAAAAACAAAATACAACCTACCAGATTCAGCTTAACCATGGCCACACAGAGGGATGAATGAGACAGCATGTGGGGAATGCACAGAGTGCAGGGGTCAGGTGTGTTTAACATACACAGTGTAGGGATCAAAAGTATATACAGCTCAGCACACAGTAAACAGCACAGCTGCCTCTATTTGGTCCAACAGAGTAGAACAAGTCAACTTGTCTGTCATGGGGAGCAAGAGAATTGTCACTGCAGACATCTTGTGTGAAGAAAAGGCTGGTAGGAGTTCTGCTCAGCCTAACTTATCTTTCTCAACCACTCACCTGAGCATGACACCTGTAGGGAGTCCAGGCAGCTTTAGGTTCTTCTTTGTGCTGCTGTCAGTGCCAGGATAAGCAATGTATTCTGTGGAAGTGTGTGCAGGGTTTTCAATGCTGTATCACAGCACAGGTTCATCTTGGCTTGTGTTAAGCATTACGTCTTGCAGTGGGTGGTGCTGGGAAAATGTGTGTGTGTGTGTGTGGGGGGGGGGGGGTGGACTCCATTATCTGTGCTGTATCTATGCCCCAGTTGGTGGACTCTTCCTAATTGACAAATGTTATTCAATTCTGCTAGGGAGCCAATATTTTCACCCCTCCCCTCTGTCCCTCTCCATTAGGGGAAGCATCCAAGGAGCTTTGAACTCTTTAAACTTAAAAAAAAAATGTTTCTATTAAAAAATACCACACAGCTCCTGGGCCAATGACTCTTTATTGGAAGACAGCCTCCTTAAATTGGAAACTGTTCCTGGAAATTAAGGACAACTGGTCAGCCTAATACCATACTGTAGATGTATATCAGGAGCTGTTTACTTTTAGATTTAGAATTAAATAGTTAGATTGAAAAAAGACACAAGTCCATCGATCGACCAGTTAAAGAGAAACACAAAAAGTAAAACATACAATCTCGCACACTCAATCCTATATCCACAGTTGACCCAGAGGAAGGTGAAAAACCCCAGAAAAACATGATCCAATTAGCTACAGCAGGGGAAATACTTCTTTCCTGATCCTCCGAGAGGCAATTGGATATTCCCTGGATCAACTTTACCTATAATTGTTAGTGCCAAGTTATATTATGTACAGGAATAAACCAGGCCTTTTTAAAGCAAACTACTGAGCTGGTCAGAACCAGCTCTTGGGGGAGTCTGTTCCACAAGTTTACAGCTCTTACTGTGAAGAAACCTTTCCGTATTTGGAGATGAAATCATTTTTCCTCTAGACGTAAAGAGTGCCCCCTTGTCCTCTGTGATGACCTTAAAGTGAATCACTCCAAGTTCACTATATGGACCCCTTATATATTTGTACATGTTGATCATATTCCCCTTAATCTCCTGTTCTCAAGAGAGAATACATTCAGTTCCTCTAATCTTTCCTCATAGCTGAGCTCCTCCATGCCTCTTATCAGTTTGGTTGCCCTTCTCTGCACTTTCTCTAGTTCCCCAATATCTTTTTTGAGAAATGGAGCCCAAAACTGAACTGCATATTCCAGATGAGGTCTTACTAATGATTTGTACAGGGGCAAAATTATATCTCTCACTCTGGAGTCCATACCTCTCTTATTACAAGAAACCACAGCGTGGCATTGCATGCCATTATTGAGCTTATTATTATTATTATTATTATTATTATTATTATTATTATACAGGATTTATATAGTGCCAACAGTTTACACAGCACTTTACAATATAAAAAGGGAGACAATACAGTTACAATACAATAAAATACAAGATGATTAAGAGGGCCCTGCTCAGAAGAGCTTACAATCTACTAGGGTGGGGCAGGTGGTACAAAAGGTTGTAAATGTGGGGAATAAGCTGATGGAAGTGGTAAAAGATTTGTTAGAGACGTAATAGGCTTCCCTGAAGAGGTGAGTTTTCAGGGATCGCCTGAACTTAGCAAGAGTAGGGGATAGCCAGACAGGTTGAGGTAGTGAGTTTCAGAGGATGGGAGACACTCTGGAGAAATCCTGGAGACGAGCATGGGAGGAGGAGACAAGAGAGTTTGACAGTAAGGGGTCTTGGTAAGAGCGGAGAGGACGGTTTGGGACATGTTTACATGTTACAATATTCTCTTTCAAATTGAAATTCCATATGTCTGTCTGGATAGAGCAAACATGGAGGGGGTGAGATTCTCCTATGACTTATTAAGCTCTGTACATTTCAGCTGAAAACACTGATCACTGCTAGTAAACGTTTTTGCAAGAGATCAGCTAAGAATAGGACAGAATAAACATATGAAAAGGAACATGGAGTTCCATTAGCTGGCTGTGAATAAAAATACAAAATAGTAGTATGCAACATATTATAGTTATCTGAACAATGCAATCTTTAGAATGTTTGTCTAGTTTGTCCTAATTATACTAAAGGAACTATACAAAAAAATAAAAAAATAAAGTGGTGATCTATTTAAAAGATATTAGTATAATGTAATGTAGTCAAAACTCTTCTAATATCTATTTAGAATAAATTAATTACACCAAATTGGTATATTAGGAAATGCACTGTTATATAGTGAGTCTATTAAAAAAAAGATATTGGAAAACAGAAACTGCTTGATATATGCCTACATAAACATTACTAAGAAAATAAATGACATTTAAGAGTCATTATTCCCAATGTTGTACTTGATAGCACTGCAAAACACTGTTTCCCTTTAGCATCACACAGACATTAATACAATAACTTCTAAATAATGTTTGGTAAGAAAGAAAATCATGATTGATAAGATGCATCAACCAAGTAATGCTGATAAAAATGTAAAAAAAAAATAAGAATAAGAAAGAGAGAGAGATTCTTCTGCCCAGAACAAATACATTCCAATCTAACAAAGAGGTCATTCAACTACTAACAAAAGCTTTAGTGAAATAAATCAAACTTTCTGGCACAGCCTTAGCTAGGAATTAGTAGTGATCAACACTGTTTCTATAGCTTCACTTTGTATCTTTCCTTTGGTGGTCTAATCCAATCCTTAAGTTTTACAATTAAAATGATCTTCTATATATGTTTGCTGTAGAGGCCCCCACACTAGCAAGGGTTTAATGCTCATTAAGCCTAGGGGTACACAAATAAGGAATGATACTTACCTTATTCGTAGTGACGTACTACAAACGTAGTCATGTACTAGACGTACTACGTGTTTTTCAGCTCTTTAGTGCCACCCTTTGGGCAACTTCATACATGTTTGTACTTTTGATTTTTTTCTGACGGACTTGTGTACACACGATTGGATAATCCAGCATAACACATTTGTTGTTGGAAAATTTTAAAACATGCTATCCCACATTTGTTGTCGGAAAATCCAACAACAATTTAGAAAACAAAAAGGGTGCAATCAGTGCAAAAATTAAAATAAACCTCCCCCTTTACAAAATGCAAGTTGAACACTGAAAGGACAATTACAAAATTCAAAAAATGCAAAAATGTATAAGAAATAGTGCAGCGCAATATAAATACAATTAAACTAAAGTGCAAAACACAGTATTGATACCGATAACAAATTAATCATGAATGGTGCATAAATAATGCAAAAATCAAAAAGTCCAAAGGAATAGGGTGACAACCACCCAAATCTTCACCAGTGACTTTAACTTTAAATAAGTGATCCCTCCACCGTTAAGAATGGCTACTCTCACCTTAGGGTATGGACCCCTGTTTTACCAGGCAGTTATACCAGCAGAAATCGATAAACAGATTGGTGCATTATGTGGATAGCAAACTTCTTAGGTTTGGCAGCATTGCAATCAAGCATAAGAGAAATAACAGATCTAAGTGCTCTCTGCTTTAAAAACGGCTTAGGTTTATTAAAAAGGCATTAACAGGCTACTCACATTAGCCCAAAAGGCAAAAAAAATGGCAGAAAGGAAATACACAGAACATGTGTCTTCTCAGAGATGGCAGCAAGCGACTTCAGGCTCCTTCCCCGTAAGCGTTACGTTGTAGCAACTTTCTTAGCTGGGGGGCCCCGCTAAGGAAGTTGCTACAACGTAACACGTACAGGGGAAGGAGCCTGAAGTCGCTTGCTGCCCCGCTGAGGAAGTTGCTACAACATAACGCGTACGGGGGAAGGAGCCTGAAGTCGCTTGCTGCCATCTCTGAAAAGACACATGTTCTGTGTACTTCCTTTCTGCCGTTTTGCCTTTCCGGCTAATGTGTGTTGCCTGTTAATGCCTTTTTAATAAACCTAAGCCGTTTTTAAAGCTGAGAGCACTTAGATCTGTTTTTTCTCTTATCCTTGATTGCAATGCTGCCGAGCCTAAGAAGTTTGCTATCCACATAATGCACCAATCTGTTTATCGATTTCTGCTGGTATGACTGCCTGGTAAAACAGGGGTCCATAGCCTAAGGTGAGAGTAGCCATTCTTAAGGGTGGAGGGATCACTTATTTAAAGTTAAAGTCACTGGTGAAGATTTGGAGTGGTTTTCACCATATTCCTTTGGAATTTTTCACTTTTTGGACTGATTTTTGCATTATTTATGCATTTGTGATTAATTTGTTATCAGTATCAATACTGTGTTTTGCACTTAAGTTTAATTGTATTTATCTTGCACTGCACTGTTTCTTATACAACCCAACAACAATTGTCTGATGGAGCATACAAACAGTTGGATTATCTGACAACATCCTGCCATCACACAATTCCTGTCGGAAAGTCTGCTCATGTGTACGGGCCTTTAGACTGGGATGACATTAAAGTTCATGTGCATGTAAAGACATGTGTCCCAATACTTTTGATAAGATAGTGTACATCTAAACATAGAGTAACAATGAAAAGAGTAGACGATTCACAGGGGATGGGTGTACAATTTCCAAGCAAGTACAGTAAAATGTTCTCTGGGCAACTGTAACATCAATGACATTTTCAGAGTGAAGAAACAGCAATGTGGAATGTGCATAACCCCTGAATGGAAAACCCCAAGCGAAAGTCTGTCAGACCTCTGTCTATGAGTAATTGGGTAAACCTATCAGGGAGTTACCTAGTTTATAATAAGGTGGAAAAAAAAGTTAGTAAAAAAGGAAGGATAGGAGAATAAAAGAAAGGGAAAAAAAGAAAAAGGAACAATAAAAAGAAACAGGAAGGTGAAAAGAAGAGCTAGGAGGAGCATGTTAAGGGAGGGAGGCAAGGAAAAGCCTCTAGCACCCACCCCCCAGCCCACCACTGCCTCTAGTGTCAAAAAAAGGCAAATCACCATGACTGACCAGCATGGATTTTTAGTAATTCACTAAACTACGTGTAAAAAAAAAAAAAAACACTGTCCCTTCAAATGTTATATATATATATATATATATCTTGTGACAAAGTCGCAGAAATAGCGGTAATGTAATGCAGCAAAGTCGCTAATCTTAAGCAATAAATACGGCTTTATTGCACTCAAAATAAATAATACAAAACAAAATGGCCTACTCCAATTTAGAAAGGTTAACTAACAGTAGTGTCCCTCACTACACTGTACTGGAGGGGCTATTCCAGCGTCCAGTATAAAACAAACAGAATAACAGTCCAAATAAACAATTATCTGTGACAGACCTTGTTCCTCCAATGCAGACAGTTTCCAACCTGTCCGTCCAGCTCAGCATACCTCTCACACTGAGCTCTCACTTCCCACTTCCTTACCAGGTGACTGTTAATTAATAGGGGGAAGAGAGGAGGTTTACCTGTTGGCCAGGCTTAACCCCTTCCAGGGCAGGGAATGCTGACTTTTCCAGTCTCTCACTGGTGTACATACAATCGTGTACCCTGTCACAATATATATAAATATAAATATATATATATATATATATATATATATATATATATGTATATATATAATATATGAATTTGAGCTATAGCAAATTAGTATTTATACTTTAATCACATTATAGTTTTACAAGCATATACTAATCAGTTAAAATAATGTAATTTTGGTAGCATGAAAAGAAAAGGTATTGATCTGCAGATCATGAATTACTATATATGTCACATAGGATATTGATCCTTTTAATTTTACGCTTACCTTAACATCTAAATGTAAAATGATTTCTGCTTACAGATCAATTTCAGACATGTAATTCTTGACTGCGCAGAGCATAATGTCAGCTTTTTCTGATTAAATTAGCAGTCCCCTGCCTATGGCTAGATCTTTTCTATTTAAATGTAAAATAATTTCAGGACCATGTGTCTCAAATAGTGTTTAATAGCACTCCTTTGAAATGTTGTTAAAAACATTTTGAACCATTAAGAAATGCAAAAATCATACCACACATAAAATCTATGTAGTTTTGTATTGCTTCTAATTGAACTATAAAAATCATATTTCAATAAATCAATAATCAATAAATTATATTCATTTGATAAATCTTCTTTCAGCAAATGTAGTTCTGAAGTTGTTTGTAATAGAACTATGTATACTGTATCTCTTTATATAATCTATTAACAATTGAACAACATGTAAAGTGCAAGTGAGCTGATTTACCAAACTAAAATAACAATTGTTTTGTCTGTGCCCACACTTTTTCTGCTTTACTGTGTCTGTGGAAACAAATCTGTGTCTATGCCCACATCCATTATTATCGTATTTGCATTCTTCCATGTTTATGTCTGTTAGTAATATGATGTATCCATATATACTAGGGCTGTTACTGATCAAAATTTTTGTGTTCGATTAATCGTTTTTTATTTTAATCGATTAATCGACTAATTTCGATTAATTATAACGCACATACAGATCCAACTACTTTTAGCTGATCTCCTTGCAGGCTGATTCCCAGTGAAGCTACCAACAACTGGAAAAATAGATAGCAGGATACAAAAGACACACAAGGGCAGCGCTCGATGGGAATAACATTAAAACTGTTATAATCTTCAAGTAGGTAACAAAATAAATATTGCACTGGAGATAAAATCGATGTAGCTACATAAACTGTAAAAATGGTGCGAGTAATACCAAACAGTACCAAAAGCAGTCATAAAAATATGTAGCCAAGTATGATACTGGTATAAAAATGTGTACAACGATGCCACTGCTGAATCCAGATGAGGAGAGGTTAACATCAGTCTGTCGGCATGTAGATGTCCCATGAAGGGAACTATCACAACTCCCAGTGGATGGTTGTAGAATCCCAGGTTGATAGAAGGAAGTGATAGAGGGAAGTGTAACAGCCCTTGCGTGTGGCAGATAGTAAGGTCCCGCCAGCATACAGATATGAAGGCACAGCAAAGGAGCCCTTCAGATGGACACGGCAAGCCCCACCGGTGTCCGTGACGTTACCGGATCTCCGAACGAACTCCCTGAAAGCCCAGAAGCCCGCGGAGAGGCGAGTACCAATCAAAAGAATTTTAATTGATCAAAAATATTTTGATCGATCAAAAAAATTAAAGATTAATCGATTAATTAAAAGTTAATTTGCACAGCCCTAATATATACTGTATCAAAAGCTTGCAAAAACGTTACTAGTTAAGTCATTGCAAGGTGGTTTGCCTAATGTGATTCTTTATGTCTTCAAGAATTAATTCATTTGAGTCCGTTAATCTAATTAGAGAATCACGTGCTCACCACTATTATTTAATGTAAAATGCAGTGCATTTTGCACAGAGAAAAGAGTTGTTAGAGCTCAAAAGGACTTGACAGTGTTACAAAAGGATTTCTACAGAACTCTGCCTCTATCAGTCCCAGACTCATCTTGACAAAAAAACTGGAGGATAGTCCCATGTACAGATCCAGTAAAGTAAAGGTTAGAGCCCCTCCTTAAGGCTGTCTTTGCCTACAGGGCCCTGCCATGCATTCTGCATTTGTGTCTGTCTGCTCTGTTTGGACTAAGTTTATTGCCGCATACACACGATCGGTCCATCCGATTAGAGCGGTCTGATGGACCGTTTTCATCGGTCAACCGATGAAGCTGACTGATGTTCCAACGTGCCTTTCACACCATCGGTTAAAAAATCGATTGTGTCAGAACGCAGTGACATAAAACACGACGTGCTGAAAAAATGAAGTTCAATGCTTCCAAGCATGCGTCGACTTGATTCTGAGCATGCGTGGATTTTTAACTGATGGTAATGCCTACTAACGATCATTTTTCTATCGGTTAGGAATCCATTGGTTACATTTAAAACAAGTTTTTTTTTTTTAACTGATGGTTAAATAACCGATGGTGCCCACACACGATCGGTTTGGACCGATGAAAACAGTCCATTAGACCGTTCTCATCAGTTTAACCTATCATGTGTACGCGGCATTAGGCCCAGAACGCTATTGTTTTGAATTCCTAAATTCCTTCGTATTGTCTAAAGTAAGCTAGATCTCTTGCCTTCAGCCATACAACATTGTGTAAATGGCTTAACAGATACAGTGGCTTAAATGGCGGTCAGTTGAGCTCCATGCATGAAACTAATGGAACGGTTCAATCTCATGGGCAACAGAAAACAGGGGGTAATCCTGCTTTGACTGTTTTGTGATATAATTAAGTGAGGAATCAAAGGTTCCAAAACTAAAGTAGCTTTTATCACATCATTAAAAAAAAAGGTAAAAAAAATGTAAACAGATATATCCTACACAAATATACAATTTAAAAAAAATGGCCCAGATTCACAGAGCTATTATGCCTGCGCAACAGGAGATGCGCGTGCGCAAGTCGAAATGTGCGCGAGCGTTTCGTTGCGCGGCATCCACAGAACGAGATACGCAAAAAAGCGACTTTTTTTGTCCCGCGTAATTTCGTTAGACTGGCGCATCCTTCCGCGCAAAAGTGCGCTAGACACACCATTGATTTGCTAGTCAAATATGCTAATGAGGGACTTACGGAGATCCACAAAATAACGTTGGGGCAGCGCAGGCGACGCAGTGTGCGCAACAGCAAAATGTCCTGTCTAAAATTAGAGCATATAAAAGCTGGTCTAAAAAGAGAAAAAAAGTCTACTTGTTAGATAAAGCAACACTGTTAGTGAGCAGCTCAGCAGTCACACGTGTTGCACAACAATCTGTATGCCAACATGCTAGGGGCTTCGTCGCACATAGCTATACTACTGACTTTAGTTGAACAAAGAAGGATTAGGGCACGGAGGATGGCACGGAGGGTGGCACGGGAGAGGATATACCGCACCCACATAGACCTGTTTGGCATGAGTGATTCTGAGGTGTTTCGCATCTTCAGATTCACCCCTCATGTCATCCTGGAATTAACCACAACCCTGCAGGAGGACATCACCAGCCCAACACACCGCTCACATGCAGTGCAGCCACTGGTCAAGGTCATGGCAACACTCCATTTCCTTGCCAGTGGCTCTTTTCAGCGTACAAGTGGAGTGATGGCTGGGATGTCACAATCCTCCATGAGCAGATGTGTGCACCAGGTTGTCCCTGCAATTCTCAGACGCATGGCCAACCAAATCATCAAACCCACCACTGAGGAGCTGCGGCTGAAGGCAATGACAGATTTCTACAGAATTGCCAGATTCCCTCGCACTGTGGGGGCCATTTATTGCACACATGTGGCTCTCCAGCCCCCCAGGAGACAGAGCACTGTACCGCAATCGGAAGCATTGTCATTCCATCAACGTACAGGTGATAGTCGATGCCCAAGGCCTCATATGGCACGTCCGTCCAAACACCCAGGGTCCAGCCATGACAGCTACATATACAATCAATGCCACATCCGAATGGAATTCGATCAGAACGTGTATGGGGACACCTGGCTGGTTGGTGAGTGACATGGGTGGCAGGCATGACTATCCCCTCCCATGATGCACATCACAAGGGGCACATGCATGACTAACATCCTCCTGTCTTTTCCCTTCCAGGTGACTCTGCATATCCACTGGGACCCCATCTCATGACTCCTATCCGGAACCCCCAAACCCAGGAGAGGAAAGATACAATCAAGCACATGCCCAAACACACGTGCAGTGGTGGAGCGCACCTTTGGCCTCCTAAAGTCACGTTTCCGATGCCTGGATAAGTCTGGGGGTACCCTCTGTGTTTCCCCAAACTTCGTGTGCCAGATCATCGGTGCATGTTGCATGCTGCACAACTTTGCAGAAAGAAAGGGCCTGCAGATTGACCTACGTGATGACCTGACCCTGAACCAGACAATCCCCCCCTAACCGAGGCTACCCCGTCTTCTGAGGGTAGAGCAGCCAGGAGACAGCTCACATTAGGCATCTTTGCACGTTAAACACACCTATTAATCATGGCACAATGAGAATGCATGCATGCACACCACTGTGGACCCTAGCACACACACCCACATCCACATCAATTGGATTGGCACCAGTCCACCATGCAGGACTTGTGAGCAGCAACGCCACGCCAAGGCTCCAATTATGTCACTGTACATTCATACACCATTCACACGGACCTGGGGATCACTTCTCCCTGGTCCTGGGAACCCTTCTCCACCAAAATAGAGGGTGACACCCCCTTTTCCGGCAGGAATGTCACCCCCACATTTCACACAGCATTCACAACCCAAAAAAAAAAAAAATGACCTGCAAAAGCAAAAAATTTTCCAGCAAAAAAAACAAAAAAACACAAAAACAAAAAAAAAAAAATAATGGGGAAAAAAAAATGATTGCCCTCTGCGTGAGCCACGCCTGGGGCGCCCCCGGCCACGGCCCCGGCTTCTCAGGGGAGACTCATGGGGAAGGGGTAAAAACCGGGGAAGGAGGAGCAGCCCCTGATCTCTGCCCACCTGGCGGCCTGCCCTCCAAGGCCACGGCTATTCTGTCCAGGGCAGCACCAAGTGTTGCCGTGTTGGCCTGGATAGCCAGGGTAAGGGCCCTCACATCCTGCCCAACGCCTGCCTGCTGATGTCGTCTGCAGTTTATTTAGGCAGGTTGTGAAAGCCCGGGAGTGGGAGTCCAGGTTCCCCAGCGTATCCTTGATGGAGGACAGGCTCTCCTCCATCCGCCCCCCAATGTCTGGCTGACCTGTCCCAGATGGCGGGTCTGGAGGAACTGGTCCCTTCTTAGAGTGGCGGACAGGAGATCGGCCACCCCCCTGGTGGTCTGGGATGACATCCTGCCTCCAGCTGATGCTTGTGGCCGGGGAGAAGGGGAGGCCCTTGTGAGGGGAGCCATGTTGGGGGAGGAGGGGGGGCTCCCCCTTAGGGAGGCCTGCCTGCTGGCAGCCAGAGGGGAAGAGTCCTCAAAACCCAAACGTCCAGTGCCTGACATGGACTCCTCCTCCTCATGATTCTCCTCCTCCTCATGATTCTCCTCCTCCTCATGATTCTCCTGCTCCTCTTGAACCTCCTCCGCGGACTCCGACCTTGTTGGGGGGGCCTCATTAGGCTGCTGTCCTGGGGTTGGTGCGTTCAGGCCAGATGGCCCTGCACCCTCCTGCACATCTGTGGATGACACAAAACATTCACAGGTTGGAGGATCCACACACTTGCCACATATTCCCTTTCAGCCCCTCCCCCATGCATGCTACACACCTGATATTAAAAAAAAAAAACTTACCTGGCACCACGGGCTCCGGACTTGAGTCAAAGCCGGGCAGGCCCGCAACTTCATGCCGATGAAAGGTCAGGGCCACCGCACGCTCCTCCGCTGTCAGGCTAATACGGCATGGTGGGCCCCCTCCTGTGCCCCTGGCATGGGCATGCATTCTGGCCAGCTTCTTTTTGACCAGACGCCGGAGGTCATTGATTTTTTTGTCAATCCCAGACCGGGTCCGTGTCTCCCCCTGCCCGCTGATTTCCCTGGTCAGTGATCCTATCCAAAATCTCCCTCCTCCTGGCCGGGGTGGTGTTGGCACTCTGTGGGCCGTGGAGGTAACGCCCATACTCGCTAATGGCCCGGGCAAGAATCTGTTTTTCCACAACTGTAAAAATTCAGCTTTCGTTTTCTCTCAGTCATCCCTTCCAAAAAAAAAACAGTCCCAGTCAACAAAATTCACGCACACAAACAAGCACAACCAATCAAAAAAAAAAAACACACACAGAGAGAAAACTACTGAGCAAGAAACAGTTCACCAAAAAACAAACAAAAATACAGCAGGAAAAGAAACAAACACAAATATATCAATCAAACAAACAGTCTCTCAAACACTTATCAAAAACCACTTTCAAAAATCTACTAGCAAACACTTGATCACACAGAACACTAATCTGACAACTACAAAACACACCGGCAACGAACAACAGGACAAAAGCACTTGGTTAAATGGGAAGGGACAAAGGGATGTACTTTTGCAATGCAAGTGCGTTTGTGTGTGTCTATTTATGCTGTCTGCGTAGTTCACAACGTTGCCCTAGTCCATTTCCAATTTCACTGATTGCGCCGCTCCCGAGTTGTGAGCATGCGCACAGCGGAGCTGACATGGTCTCCTTCAAGCGCGCATGCGCGAGCCGGCCAGCCCTTCATTTGCATGGGGTCACAGCTCATTTCAATGTAACACGCCCACGTCCTTCCCAATTTGTATTACTCCTCCTTACGCCTCTGAAAAAACGTTACGTATGCGCAATTTTCTGCGCAAAAGCTACGAGAATAGGGTGATTACGCGACAAAATTGCGCAAGTCTAACGTAAAGGCGGTGCGCTACGCCGGTCCAATAATGCGCAGATGTACCTGAATCTGGGCCAATATATACAGTATAATAACAAGGGGGTCTATGGAATTTATATTGATAAAACAATACACAGATTGACCTCTAAAAAGCATGGCTTGTTTTAAACTCTTCCAACTGCATCCTATTTTTGCATTCTTTTATATACCTCTTGACCTAAGGTTCCTAATTAACAAAAGCCTAGCCAGTCTTAATATACTACTATGCTGAAAGGCTTTACTCCACATGTTGTACTTAGAAGCAGTGCCAGACCTAGGACCTGTTTTACAATCTTCATCTGTGAGATTTCAGATCAGCAAAGGTAATGTTGTCTTTCCACAACAGGAAGTTAGGAGCTGTCTGCATCTCTAGAACCAATATACGATTTTTGTTCAATGTTTTTTGTTTTTATTTTTAATTTTACATGAATTCACTTACCTTAACTATTAAAATGCTATTAAAATATTTTATTCCTTTCCCTTCAAAAGATGCCATATTGAAACTCATACTGTAGATATAACCAACCCGAAGCTAACTATTTTTTAGGTATAAGGATCCATGAACACTGGGCTTAAAAAAACACTCATATACAGATGCATCTTAAAACATTAGACTATCATCAAAAAGCTAATTATTTTCAGTAATTCAATTCAAAAAGTGAAACTCATATATTATATAGATCCATACACACAGAGTTATATACTTCAAGCATTTATTTATTTTAAATTTGATGATTATGGCTTACAGCTAGTGAAAATCCAAAATTCTGTATCTCAGAAAATTAGAATACTACATCAGACCAATAAAATAAGGATTTTTAACACAGAAATGCTGGCTTACTGAAAAGTATGTCCATGTACAGTATAGTATGCACTCAGTACTTGGCCGGGGCTCCTTTTGCATGAATTACTGTATCGATGCAGTGTGGCATGGAGACGATCAGCCTGTGGCACCGCTGAGATGTTATGGAAGCCTTGTTATGCTATGTTATGCTTTGATAGCGACCTTCAGCTAATCTGAATTGTTGGGTATGGTGTCTCTCATCTTCCTCTTGACAATACCCCACAGATTCTCTATGGGGTTTAGGTAAGGCGAGTTTGCTGGCCAATCAAGCATAGTAATATCATGATCATTAAACCAGGTATTGGTACTTTTGGTAGTGTTGGCAGGTGCCAAGTTCTGCTGGAAAATGAAATCAGTATCCCCATAAAGCTGGTCAGCAGAAGGAAGCATGAAGTGCTCTAGAATTTTCTGGTAGAGGGCTGCGCTGACTTTGGACTTGATAAAACACAATGGACCAACACCAGCAGATGACATGGCTCCCCAAATCATCACTGACTGTGGAAACTTCACACTGGATATCATGCAACTTGGATTATGTACCTCTCCACTCTTCCTCCAGACTCTGGGACCTTGATTTCCAAATGAAATGCAAAATGTACTTTCATCCAAAAAGAGTACTTTGGACCACTAAGCAACAATTTAGTCCTTTTTCTCCGTTGTCTAGGTAAGACGCTTTTGACATTGTCTCTAGTTCAGGAGTGGCAGTTGTAGCCCATGTCCTGGATACGTCTGTGTGTGGTGGCTCTTGAACCACTGACCCTGTAGTGCACTCTGAATCTTCTCTAAATTCTCGATTGGCCTTTGCTTCAAAATCCACTCAAGGCTGCAGTTATCCCTGTTGCTTGTGCACCTTTTCTACCACACTTTTTCCTTCCACTTAAGCTTCCATTATTATGCTTGAATACAGCACTCTGTGAACAGCCGGCTTCTTTATCAGTGACCTTTTGTGATTTACCCTGGGGGGTGTCAATGAATGTCTTCTGGACAACTGTCAAGTCAACAGTCTTTCCCATGATTGTGTAACCCACTGAACCGGACCGAGAGACCATTTAAAGGCTCATGAAACCCTTTCAGGTATTTTGAGATGATTTGCTGATTCGAGTGTAACACCATGAGTCTACAATATTGAACCTTTTCACAATATTCTAACTTTCTGATATACTGAATTTGGGGTTTTCACTACCTGTAAGCCATGATAGTCAAAATTAAAAGAAAGAAAGGCTTGAAGTATATTGCTCCATATGTAATGAATCACTTTTTGATGATATTCAATTTTCTTGGAGATGCACCTGTAGAGCATTTTTGTACACAGGTTTAGGCACGTTTAGTAGTATTTAGCATTTTTTCTGCCAAAAAGATCCAATCAATTTTTTCCTGCCTCTAAACGCTGAGCTTAAAATATGCCTTTAAATGTGCATGGACACATAGGATAACATTGAGCTGCTTCTTATGCCGCGTAAACACGATCACTTTTTGTGATGAAATAAAATGACATTTTTAAAAAGGTAATTTAAAATGGATTGTGTGTGGGCTTCACATTGTTTTTTGTCTTCTGAAAAACGAATGGAATGGAACTTACCCTTTAGAGTGCGGTCGTACGTGTTGTACGTCACCGCGCTTTGCTCATCATTTTTTTTAAACGATGATGTGTGGGCAACGTCGTTTTTTATGATGACATTGGAAAACCGTCGTTTTTTTCATGATGAAAAACGTTGTTTTATTTCATCACAAAAAGTGATCGTGTGAATGCGGCATTACAGGCAAGACTTGAAACTCCTGTAGAAGCAGCATTTTTTAAGCCATTGTGCATGGACTCTAAGTTCTAAAGTATACATGCATAAAGTAATATTTTTGGTATAGAGTTAGTAAAAATTTATTTTAAAGTTAAAATATCTTGCTTCACTGTATGCTTTTATATTCATATTTGACAAATAGATGACAATAATTTGGTATAAAAATTGTACAAACAGGAAATTTTCTTGTTGCACAATCTATCAGCTCCCAACTGTCTCTTATGCAGCCCAGCTGCTCCTATTAGTGCACTCTTTATACACAAGCCACAATATATTTACATGTATATTCTAAAAGAAAACTGTCAATTTTTTAAAGCTGATATGTAGGTTAGCAGTATTTGGCATTTTTCATTTTCACCTTTCCACATTTTAAATCAATTTAAAGGAGAAGACATTTTACAAGCTTTAAATTAGACCTATTAGGGCGCACACATTTTAGATAAAATAGTAGGTAACATGTCAGCGTTACCAAATACTATATAGGGGGTCTGCGACTTACGAACGAGTTGGGGACTTTCCTGTTGTTTGTTATCCGGAAATATTCGTAAGTTGGGCTGCACATGCACAGGACGGCAATTATGGACATTTCCGATGTTTTCCAATGTTCCGTCGAATGCCGTTCTGCACATGCAATGCAATTGTGGTGTAGAGTGCCATGCTCACCCCCTCCCTTGGACTACAGGAGAGTCAGGACACTCTACATTGCAGATAGAGAAAGGAGCTGTTTGTTAGTCGGTATCCTGACTCTCCCGTAGTCCAAGGGAGGGGGCGAGCACGACACTCCACACTAGGGAGAAAGCCTCACATTACTGTGTGTAGTTTCAGACAGAAGAACAGGAAGTGAGGATTCCTCAGAAGAAATAAGGGCATTTAAAAGCAAAATGGAAGGATGGGGTAAGTGAAGGAGGACTGCACTAAGGTAAAGGAAGCAATTTAGGATTCTTTTTTTACCTTTACAACCCCTTTAAGCATTAAGCATAAAGCAAAGCCTCTCTCTCTCTCTCTCTCTCTCTCTCTCTCTCTCTCTCTCTATATATATATATATATATATATATATATATATATATATATATAAACAGTTTGAATTTGAGATTTTTGTACATTTTCAACTTTTTATAAATGGCAACTCTCTAATTGAGCTTCTTGTTAATAGTGTCCCTAAGGCAAATGACCTTTTCTTGATTTTTATTAAGAGTCCCTTTATAAGGCCTAGTACACACAAAAAAGCCCTCAATGCATCCATGGCCTTATTCAGTAAAAAAAAAAAAAAAAAGTCTGTATAGCACTGTTAAATGCTTGTTACTGCTCTGTGACAAATGTTAAACACTCTAATTCTTTTTTAGCTGAAATATTGTTTGTAATTAGCATTACAATTAGGAATGTTGTCATTTTTTAAAGACAGTTTACAAGTTTTTACAGTGTATTTTCAAGCAAGACCTTTTTTTGTGAGAGAGTAGACAACGGTTAGGTACTTTGTCAAGTTTTATTGTTGTCCCTGTCCCTACTGAGGAGATTCACCCTTTATTTGTGCTGACGACATTGTGTTGTCGTTGTGAGAGGAAATCCAAAATTGTACTGTTGTTTGAAGAACAAGAGGTAATGGGAAATCTTCCAAGGGGGACGCACCTGTTTAAAGATAACCTATCTAAGAAGGAAATTCTACTAATAACTTTATCCAACTTGCTGTTGCATCTCTGCATTTACAAGAAGTAAGAGGGTATCCCCACAATAGTACACAGACAGAAAATAACAAACTGACAGGGGTTTAACCCACCCCTACAAAAATAAAAATAACCTACATACAGTATGATAAAAGACACAAAAATAGAATTGTAGAACCGTGTACTGGAACAAAGTGCAGGACATGTACATTGTGGTGCATTTCCCATTTGACTGATCCATTAAAGTGTCTTTCCGCCTTTGCAGCCAAATGTTAGAAGCCCAAATTATATGTTATGTGTTCCATTTACACGGTATATCTAAAAATAATAAAAACAAATATGCTCTATTCTGAGCCACGCTGCGTGTGTGTCGATTGACACAGACAGGGCGCCTCAGCCCCACCCCCATTCTCTCCTCACAAGCTGTGATTGACAGCAGCAGGAGATGTCCAGTGAGAAAAGAACAAGTAGGGAGAGCCACTGCTCTCTGGCATCGAGATAGTAGTGCTGGATTGAGATGAGGTTCAGGTAAGTATAACAGGGGACTGGGGGGGGCAGAACACAGAAGGGTGTTTACCTTAATGCAAAGAATGCATGAAGGTAAAAGACTTTCAGAATGTACAACCTTTTTGATTACTTCTGACAAACACCCTATGTTCTGTGATCATGGTATTTTATATAAAAGTACTGGTAAAATAACAGAACCACTTAAATTATTTCACAATCTGAAACTCAGCCAGAAGTAATAAAAAAGTAATTTTACTTAATAGATCACAATAGACCTTCAAGTGAAATTGTGTTTTTGCAGCGTATGACTTGTTTACATGCAATATGCAGAACCATTGATCCCTAACAAGAAGATTGTGTTGTGAGCAAATGCATTTAGCTTTTATCAGATTTATGTAGTTCACATATTTTGAAGTAAACTAATGATCCAAAAATAGAAAAAAAATAGTTGCCTTGAGCAGCAACAGAAGTTCACAATACAAGGAAACGTGATTGTATTTTATGTTTTAATGTAGGTTTCCCCCTTCTCAAGATGTCATTTGTGGTATCCTCAGCATCCTCCACCTCCATCCTCCATATCCCTTTTAGCTATATTTCTCATCCGCTGTCCTGGAAACCAGCAATGACAGCTCTTATTAATTTGCGTTCAGAGTGGCCAATAGGCCTCTATATCACATCATATTACTGCCCTGAAGCCTAGCAGAAGATGAAGGGTGCACAATGAATATGACAGGAGTAACAGTGAAATTTAATATACCAGCATTAGGCACTTTGTTTAACATGTGCTAAATATCCACCTTCCACCTTTAACACCTATCGGTATGAAGGCTTAAAAGCCAAATAGAAGGTTGCAATTGTTATGCCGCGTACACACGATCACTTTATGTGATGAAAAAAAACGTTTTCTGTGAAGTAAAAAACGACGTTTTTAAAAACTTCACTTTTCAAAGACGATGTTGCATACACACCATCGTTTTTTCACAATGCTCTAGCAAAGCGAGGTTACGTTCACCACTCTTTTCCATTGAAGCTTGCTTCATAACTAGCTTCTGAGCATGCGCGGGTTGAAAAACGTCGTTTTAAACAACGTTTTTTGCTACACACGGTGACTTTTTGTGAAACAAAAAACGACGTTTTGAAAAACGACACATAAAATTGAAGCATGCTTCAATTTTTTTTGTCGTTTTTTACAAGACATAAAACAACGTTTTCCCCTACAAATGGTCAATGAAATTGACGTTTTTAAAAACGTCATTTTTTTTCATCACATAAAGTGATCGTGTGTACGCGGCATTACACATACAGATTTACAAATATGTTTTAACCACCTAACCCCCAGACCATATTGCTGGTCAAAGACCAGGCCACTTTTTGCAATTTGGCACTGCGTCGCTTTAACTGACAATTGCGCGGTCGTTCGACGTGGCTCCCAAACAAAATTGGCGGCCTTTTATTCCCACAAATAGAGCTTTCTTTTGGTGGTATTTGATCACATCTGCGGTTTTTAGTTTTTGCGCTATAAACAAAAATAGAGTGACATTTTTGAAAAAAATTAATATTTTTTATCCCCGAAAAATATATATAAACAAATATTTTTTCCTCAGTTTAGGCCGATACGTATTTGTCTACATGTTTAAAAAAAAATCGCAATAATGGCCTCTGAACAGGGCACTTTAACACTATGAATTCACATGTGTATAGCTATAGGTGGCATGACCTATGTCTTTGCAGGGACTCCAACATAGCCGTAAAGTGCAGAAATTGCTGGCCCAGGAGACAAAGGAAGAAACTCAGGACACATGTCCTTCATGACAGGGCACAACAACAGTCCTGCAAAGTACTGAGATGTAGAAAATGATTTTGTTATATCAGATCACTGACTTATTACTATAATGTTGACCAGTGTGATGATAAATAAGAAATTCTGACATCTTGCCACAGTGTTGACATAATCTGACATATTAAAACTGTTGTCATAGCAAGACATGCAAGCCAGGTAAAATTACTGATGTTTGACTGTCATAATAAAGCTAAACTTCAGGAATATAACTGAATATATACTGTAGTTGAAATACATGTACAGGAATCATTTTACGTGCAAAAAGATTTTACAGTTTTGTGCACCCAGTTTTAGGACCTGGGCATCCAACCAGGGGCGGACTGACCATTCGGGCACTCGGGCACTGCCCGAGGGCCCCATGCCACTAGGGGGCCCCCATCAGGGTTGCAAGCCTCGGTAAAACCAGGGACAGTATGTAAAAATCTGTGTTTTTTTAAGTGTGTATATGTGTATTCTGTGTGTATGTATACTGTGTGTGTATATTGTGCGTCTCTGTGTGTATACTGTATGTGTGTATATACAGTGTGGCCTCATAATCTATTGCCTGGGGGGCCCATAATCTTCTATTGCCTGGGGGCCCCATAATCTTCTATTGCCTGGGGGCCCCATAATCTTCTATTGCCCGGGGGCCCCATAATCTTCTATTGCCCGGGTGCCCCATAATCTCCTATTGCCCGGGTGCCCCATAATCTCCTATTGCCCGGGGCCCCATAATCTCCTATTGTCCGGGGGCCCCATGAGTTGTCAGTCCGCCCCTGCATCCAACCAAAAAATCACAGTTGGGTTCTCAATCTCCAGTGCAGCTGGAGCAGCATAGTTTGGTCAAATCGCAACCCCAACATGCTGATTGGACAATAAAGAAGCAGAAGAACCCTTCATCATTGTGCTACCCACTCTGCTCTCCCTTCCTGTTATTAGGCTTACTGCTGTGCACATGCATTGCAGCAGAGCTTGGGTGGCTCCTCAAACCTAAGGCCGCGTACACACGATCGGTTAAACCGTTGAGAATAATCTGATGGACCGTTTTCATTGGTCAAAAACGATCGTGTGTGGGCGCCATCGGTTATTTAATCATCGGTTAAAAAAAAGCCAACTTGCTTTAAATTTAACTGATGGATTCCTAACCAATATGTCAAAACCGATCGTTAGTAGGCACGAACCATTGGTTAAAAATCCACGCATGCTCAGAATCAAGTCAACGCATGCTTGGAAGCATTGAACTTTCTTTTTTTTCAGCACGTTGTTGTGTTTTATGTCACCACGTTCTGACGCGATCGTTTTTTTAACCGATGGTGTGTAGGCGCGATAGACCATCAGTCAGCTTCATCGGTTAACCGATGACAACGGTCTATCAGACCGCTCTAATCGGATGGACTGATCGTGTGTACGGGGCATAGTATAGTATTGCTGAAGAAGACATAAACATTTTTGGGTAAACCATGTTTGCTTATTATTTATTTGGTTTGCTTTTAGTGGCATGTTGCATACAGTATACCTAATATGTTGTGATATTTATTGATATTTAAGACAAAACAAATGTTTGGTGCGTTGTGCAGTAATTGTATTCCATCTGTTGTTGTGAAAACTCTCTTTCTATATATAGACAAAACCCTTTATGCTCTACAGAGATTTCATTTCTGTGGCAATCTTTGCACATCACACATGGAGGAGTTAGGAATGTAGGACGTTGTACGATGTACTGTGATTTCCTCCATCTCTGCTGATACTTTGACCAATGCCTATATCAAAACTATATCCCTATATCCATCAGTATTTTTCCTCACATAGATTATAAATACATGTGTTAAAAAGACCAGTACATGCATTATTAGGTTCACCCTAAAAAAACATATATTCACCATTACATCCAACATACTTCGGATATGTAAAGTATGCTGGAATTTTTATTTTTATTTTTTCGGGGCACATACCGTTTAAAAGTTCTGTTTCATCCGGCTTCCGGGTTCTCTCCCTGCGGGAAATAGGCATTCCTAGTCAGCGGTGTAGATGATTGACGCGCTGTTATGGCGCATCACACGTTCCGAAAATATCCGAGCTGGACTTGGCTCTGTACGGCCTGCCGTGTAGAGCTGACTGCACAGGCGCCCTATAGAGCCGAGTCCAAGCTCGGATATTTTCAGAACGCGTGATGTGCCATAACAGCACATCAATCATCTACGCCGCTGCCTAGGAATGCCTATTCCCCCGCAGCAGAGAGAACCCGGAAGTCGGGTGAAAAAATAACTTTTAAATGGTATGTGCCCCGAAAAAAAAAAAGAAGTCCAGCATACTTTACATATCCGAAGTATGCTGGATGTAATTTTATATAATTGTTTTAGGGTGAACCCCCGCTTTAAGCTTCATACTCTAATTTGGAGCTGTATGCTATTTATAAATTAAATGAATGAAATCTGTACCGTGAGAAATATTTACAGTAAAACCTTGGATTGCGAGCATAATTTGTTCCAGAAACATGGTTGTAATCCAAAGCACTTGCATATCAAAGCGAATTTCCCCATAAAAAATAATGGAATCTAGAATGATTTGTTCCACGACCATTTATACATAGATCCTTCAGCTTATAGTCCATTTAAAAAAGATTATAGATGTAACGGGTTGAACCGTGACAACCAGAGACTTTGGAAGGATGAGAGATACTCCTGTGCCATTGGCACTAATAACTCCTGGGTCCAAGTCCACCCTGTGCCCTTTTGGGCATAGGGTGGCTAATAGGATCATAATTCATGTAATACATGAGATGGGACATTAATAACAATTCATGTTTGCAGGATGTCTTGAGATATCACAAGTTGTTGGCTATTCAATATGGGCACACATGCTTTTGAAAGGTGTTAATTGCGTCTATCCTAGACATTACATTGTCCAGTGTATAAAGGTGTTAATTCAGGTCTGCTGCTAGACCTTTCAATTGTCTGATAACACGGTTTAAAGCCTATTGATGCCCAGGTGTCAAGACCCTTTAGAGACAGTACGTCTGTCTAGATATGTGGATTGAGATCAAGGCATTGTGTAATTGTATTTTGGAATGTGATAGATCTCGTCAGTATCGGTGCCGAAATGTCTGCTAGAGAATTAGCCATAGTGTGTGAATAGGGGGGTGGAGATTGGATTATCCTGTGATTAACTGTAACATGCTAGATATATAAGCAAGCTAAGAAACCAATAAAGTGTTCATTCATTTGGAAACCAGAAGATATAGTGGTCAGTCTCATTTTCTGGGGAATTGATATGGATCGTGTATGCAAGATTGTCGCAGTGTGTCGGATAAGCTTGTCGTGGGTGGATGGAAGGTCGTAAACGGTGGTGACCGTTACAAGCAATATGACCAGTTTGTGTAACTATAAAAAGTCCATCCACAAATGGCCATTTTCACAAGGGGATTAGAAGCAAAATCCAGCAGGAGCTACTGATTATAAAAAAGAAGAGAGGCGCCTCTAAGTGTAGCAATATGGTTACATTTAAGGAAAGTACAACATTTAGCAAGTCACATGGTTGATGATTAAAAGAGGCACATCTAAGTATGCAGGCATCCGGGGTAAAGCGATCCACATAGACCATCCTCCGCACCGCCGCCTCTCACTGCTGTCAGTCTGCAATGGTGACCAGGAAGACTACACTGCAGTAGAGCAATCTGAAAGTGAGGCTTGAAGTGCTTGTGAAGCCCAATGTGCAAGGGATGACGTTGATGGCGGTGGGAGGATGATCTATATCAGGGATAGACAGCCTCAGCCCTCCAGCTATTTTGTAACTACAAGTCCCATGAGACATTGCAAGACCCTGACAATCACAGGCATGACTCCTAGAGGCAGAGGCATGATGGGATTTATAGTTGCACCGCAGTTCGAGAGCCGAGGTTGCCTACCCCCGGTCTACGTGGACCATTTTCCCCTGGATCCCTGCATACTTAGATGTGCCTCATTTAATCATCAACCATGTAAGTTTGCTAAATGTTGTACCATCATTAAACGTAACCATATTACTACACTTCAAGGTACCTCTCTTCTCTTTTATAATCAGTTGTGACGTGACACTACTTATATCAAGACATTGCTTGTATATCAAGTCACAATTTATTAAAAAATGTTGCTTGTCTTGCAAAACAATCAGATGCAACAGACCTTTTTGGTAGGATAAGTTAATAATTGCAGTATCCATACTGTTTCAGCACAGATATCCATAATTCTGTAAATTTGTGTGCTGCGGTTATTGATAACTAGTGTTATTTATATATAATAAAATGCGGGGGAAGGGGAACATTTTACTTTGCACCCTGAAAGCTTTATTCCCTATAAACTGACTATATTGTCAGAGCTCTACGATGTATCGAAAGTTCAAAAGAAGTGTTAACACAATGCAGACATGTTTGAGGCCTCATGCACACTGGGCATAAAAAATGCTGATCATACAGGTGTTTGGTGTTTTTTTTTTCTATAAGCCTGTAGAAGCAACTCTATGTTAGCCTATGTGTCCATGCACATTTGGGCGTTTTACAGGCAAATTTTTTAGATGAGTGTTTAGAGGCTGAAAAAAAACCCATTAGGTGTGTGTTTGAGAGGAACTTAAGCATGCTTAACCCCTACAGTGAGGCCACACTTTGCCGGGAAGTCTTCATATGATCTATGAGCTATGACTAAGCACTAGTTTCAGTGTGAAACGCATCAGTAGTCGGGTTTTATTTTCTGTGATTTGTAGTGCTGTCCTTCTTTTAAATAAAGGCTACAATTTGTTCAGAGTGCGGCTGTCCAGAGACAATCTTTGTTCAAGCCTTCATATGATGTCCTTCAGATGCAGTTGATCACAGATAGGGGTAAAGAGCCAACCACAGCGGCTCTTTACCATGTGATCAGCAGTGTCCAATCACAGCTGATCTCGGATATAAACAGGATTTGCCAGTTATTGCCAATCCTCCCTCATGCTGCCAGGGCATGAGGAAAGGCGAGCCAAAAAAACAGCAAATCCCTGCAGGAGACATCTGCACTAAAAATCAGGGCAGTGATCATTAGTGTCCTGATTATCAATGTAGCCCCAAAAGTGCCCACTAGTTCTACAAATCTGTGCCCACCAGTGCTGCCAATCTGTTCCCACTAGTGCTGCCAGTCAGTGCCAATCAGTGCCACATCTCAAAAATCCCTCTCAGCGATGCCCATCAGTGCCACCTATCAGTGCCCATCAGTGCCACATATCAGTGCCCATCAGTGCCCATCAATGCCACCTATCAATGCCTATCAGTACTGCACATCATTGCAGCCTCATCAGTGCTTCCTCATCAGTGCCCTTCAGTGCCCATCCATGCTGCCTATCAGTGCCGATCCATGCAGCCTATCAGTGGCCATCAGTGCAGCCTATCAGTTCAGCATATAAGTGCAGCCTTATCGACACAGCGGTGATTTAATACCACTAAAATAAAGCTTGATCTGTCTTAAAAGAATTCTAACAATTTGAATTGAGTACAGTCTTGCATGACCATGCAGTTGTCATTCAAAATGCAACATCACTGAAAGCTGAAAATTGGAATAGGCAGGGAGGGGGTGAAAGTGTCCAATAGGCAAGTGGTTAAACAAGGCATTTAGGCACATCAAGCATTTTTAACTGTACATTTTTTGTAGTGTTTTGGGGAAAAAACGCTTATGAATGCAAACGGGCCTAAACGCGTGTACAGTATGCTCCATGCCATTTTTTCTGCTGCCTAGTGTGCATGGACCCTAATGCCGTGTACACACAATCGGAATTTCCGATGAAGCTGACTTCCATCAGTCTTGCATACACACTGTCAGACTAAATTCCGACCTTCCAAAACCCGGTGACGTAAAACACTACGCCGAGCCGAGAAAAATTAATTTCAATACTTCCGAGCATTCGTGGGTTTTTTCTCCGTCGGAATTGCACACAGACTATAGGAATTTCCAATCGTTTTTTTTTTTCCATCGGAAAAAAATAAAGCATGTTCTATTTCTAAACACTGATGGAAAAAAGTCTGATGGGGCCCACACAGGATCGGAATTTCCGATGAAAAATGTCCATCGGTCTTTTTTCATCAGAAATTCCGTTTGTGTGTACGTAGCATAAGACTGCTGATTTGTTTGCAGAGACCTGAAAAGTTATCACAGCCCCTGACACTGATCTATCACTTGAGAGCTGACATGTTAAGAGCACTAATGTGTTATTAGAGGGCTACTATATTAGCATATAATGTTTGAGAAGGGGGCCAACCACTTCCAAAGGAGTTACATGTCACCAGATAATAAGGGTTGTGACGGTGAATAGACCTTCTGTAACTTTATTTCTCCATTTGTGTCCCACTTAGTACCCTCACAACTACCTTTAACACCCTCACACAGAATCTGGGGAATTTGGACATCTTATTGATTCTCCGCTATCTGCAGCCATGCAGATATAATCAATGCTAACAAGCTCAGCATAATTTGACCTTCTGAATGACAGCTATCAAAGAAGAGCAGCAGATAGAAAAGGATTAATTGTCACTGCAACAAATCAGCAAGGCAACTTAAAAAAAAAAAGCAGAGGGGGGATAAGATGGAAGGGATCTATGCAGAAGTGTCCGTTTCAGAGGAAGCGCATATGCACATGCCTAGTGTGATAAATCACATATATTTTTTGTTAATGGCAAAAGGTTTTGTTTATTATTTCTAGCTTATACTGCTTTGCTTTGAAAGATGGACAAAGTACGAGGAAGTGGCATTTGCTAATTTATTTTATTTGGCTTGGGAGGTGTGAGGATACATATTACTGTTAAATGTCTCCTGTATTGGTTAAACAGTGGTGTGATTTATGGGCCTTTATTGTCAAAAGAGCCTTCTGAGGAAATGATACACACTACTACAAGGGCTAGAGGAATTTCCTTTTTACAAGGCATTTCGATATAGTACAATTTAAGTATTATATTTAGGTAACACTTTGGGGTTTATTTATTGAAATTGTGTTGTGTGAATGTCTCACGCGTTCACACAACCACTATTAATATTCACTATCATTTGCATAATACTTTTATTTCCTGGGAAATAATCATGAAAATACCACTTGCCCACTAAGTGGAGCTGACGATCACAGGCAATAAATATATTAAACAAATTACATTGATAGGCTTGAGACATTCCCACAGCATTTTTTTAGGGAAGGTTTTTTTTATGTATTAATAACAATAGCTTAGACCCTTTTCTAATTACACCTGAGGGACACCTAAGTAGTGTGTGGACTGTTTTAGGCAGTTTAAAGCTTATGCCGCATACACACGATCGGTCAAACCGCTGAGAACGGTCTGATGGACCAGTTTCATCAGACCAAACCGATCGTGTGTGGGCCCCATCGGTTATTTATCCATTGGTTAAAAAAATTCAAACTTGTTTTAAAATTAACCGATGGATACCTGACCGATCTGTAGGCTGTAGCCAGGAGAAGGAGTGACATCACAGACACACAAATTTGCTTTTTACAGCTAAATAAGCGTTAACCTCTTATATGCTGGTGACTGCTATTGAGGATCTAACCCCCTGGTTCCATCTGCTGGATTAGAGTCTGATTGAGTGGACTATAAACATCTCTGAGCCTGATTGACCGCTTATCAACAGTCAGTGGATCTGGTAAGCAGACTACATTCATCACACGGGTGTTTCCTTTTGGTGGAAGGGATCCAACTTCATTGCCTCCATTACTTAACACTTTATGGACTTAACCTTTTTTGAACATTGTTTTATTTATTTATATTTTTTTGAACATTTCACCATAACCCTCCTATAATTTTTCCTATTTTTTAATTAATTTGGGTTTATTTTTGCTTTGGGTATTTTGAGCAACAGGTACTGGCCGCTCTTGCATTCACATTATTTCACTATATTTATCACTTGTTAGCGCAGTGGGGATCTCCCTAAGGAACCTTTTTTACTGTAGTAGGCTGTAGTCTGTAGGCATGTCCATCGGTTAAAAATCCACGCATGCTCAGAATCAAGTCGACGCATGCTTGGAAGCATTGAACTTTATTTTTTTCAGCACGTCGTTGTGTTTTTCGCCACCGCGTTCTGACACAATCGTTTTTTTAACCGATGGTGTGTAGGCACGACTGACTATCAGTCAGCTTCATCGGTTAACTGATGGAAAAATCCAACAGACCGTTCTGAGTGTGTGTACAGAGCTTTAGTCACATAAGTGCAAGGTCCATTCAAAACAAAAATACTCCCAAGTGGGTTGGCATACTGACTCTTTTCCATTATCTCTCATATTATGAGGCAGTACTTTAACATTTGATCTTTTACATCATTAACAGCTGTAATTTACCCTTTCAGTCCAAATAATTAGGTCTTATTAGCTTTTGTTGTGCAGTCTGTTTGAACAATTTTTTTTTGCACTGACAAATTCCTCTCACTTTCTTCATCTTAGCTTTATCTGAGCGCCATAAAAAGTTTGAATAGTTATTAATGAGACCAATGATGAAGGCATTCAGCTCTGTAAAGACTTTGTATGTCATTACTGTAATGAATTGATCATTAACTCATACACTGTTCACTGTTGCTTTGGTTAAATTGTAAACTTTAATATATTATAGGAACATAGTAATAGAAATATCTATATTGTATCTTTTATTTTGGAAACTTTTTCTTCCTAATCAATTTTAATACATAATTGTACTCTTTATATAAAGTAAGTAACATATATAACTGGCATGACCAGAGTATATTGGCATGAGGTCTGAGGTTTTACAGAATCACAAATGATATGCTGCAGTTTTTCATACAAATACTCAAGTGACAGATTATGTTTATAAAAAAATGTTGCTCTTCCTCTTCAGATTTTAATGTTTGTTCACCTGCACTTAATAGGTCACTAAAGGATTTTTTTTTTTAGCTAAATAGCTTCCTTTACTTTACTGCAATCCTGGTTTCATGTCCTCATTGTTCGTTTTTGCTTTGAAGTTGCTGTAATCCTTCTCTGATCTCCACACTTCCTGCGTGTCTGTTTCCTTATGAAAAAACTCATGGGAGCTTCTCTCTGTGGTCCCTGATCAAGGAGGTGTTATTACTGTGTGTCTAAAACCCCTGGGAACCAGATTAATTAAAAAAAAAACACTGCCCAGTGTTTGTTTTTGTTCTGTGTGTCTCTGTACTTCACAGAAACATGAAACTAGATTAAAAACGAAATTGAAACTGCAGGCACATTATATGATTGATTTTTATCTATTTTTAATCATTTTTAAAGGGAATCAGTTAACTATTGTGTCTCTATACCCTATAAACAGTCATTTCAGCAAAAAAAAAAAGAAAAAATGTTTTCCTTTACAACTCCGTTAATGGAAACTCTGTGTCACAAAATGCAACGTGAAGCTCAACACCTATCATCTTGATGGTTATCACCCACTACCTTCACTCATTAGGTGTTTTTTTCTAACCATAGTCTACAGATCCTTACATGCCCCATTTGTATTGCTTATACTAGAGTGCAGCTGATTAACAGAATATCATGTGAAAGGCTTAGAAAAAAAAGAAGCCTGGGCACTTATGGTACAGAAAATTCTTTACTGTCTGGTGTTATCAATAAGGTCAGAAAATCAAAAAATTCACATGAATTGGGATACTCCTTCCATGTGTTTGTGTGAAAAGAAAGTTTATTTGTTCTAGTGACCGTATAAGACCTTCCTGCTATATTTACCTGTCTAAATTAGGCTTGCATTTTAGATTTTTAGATCGTAGGCTCCAACGCAGGATCCTGTGATTTGTCCTGTATTGTAACTATACGGTCTGCCCTCATGTTGTAAAGTGCTCCACAAATTGTTGGCACAAAATTAAGCCTGTATGAAAAAAAATATATAATATTATTAATGATATAAGCATTTATCTTGCTGCATTTTGTCCCTAATAACACAACATTTCAAATACCACAAAGATAGGCTTAAACACAAATATACAGTGCCTTGAAAAAATATTCATACCCCCTTGAAATTGTCCACATTTTGTCATGTTACAACCAAAAACATAAATGTATTTTATATGATAGACCAACACAAAGTGGCACATAATTGTGAAGGAATAGAAAATGATAAACATTTTTTTAAATTGTTTTACAAATAAATATGTGAAAAGTGTGGAGTGCATTTGTATTCAGCCCCCCTGAGTCAATACTTTGTAGAACCATCTTTAGCTGCAATTACAGCTGCAGGTCTTTTTGGGTATGTCTCTACCAGATTTGCACATCTAGAGAGTGACATTTTTGCCCATTCTTATTTGCAAAATAGTTTTAGCTCTGTCATATTGGATGGAGAGCATCTGTGAACAGCAATTTTTAAGTCTTGCCACATACTCTCAATTGGATTTAGGTCTGGACTTTGACTGGGTCATTCTAACCCATGAATATGCTTTGATCTAAACTGTACTATTGTAGATCTGGCTGAAAGTTTAGGGTCGTTGTTCTGCTGAAAGGTGAACCTCCACCCCAGTCTCAAGTCTTTTGCAGACTCTAGCAGGTTTTCTTCTAAGATTGCCCAGTATTTGGCTCCATACATCTTCCCATCAACTCTGAACAGCTTCCCTGTCCCTGTCGAAGAAAAGCATCTCCATGACACAATGCTGCCACCACCATGTTTCACGGTGGGGATAGTGTATTCAGGGTGATGTGTACTGTTAGTTTTCCGTCACACATAGTGTTTTGCTTTTAGGCCAAAAAGTAAAACTTTGGTCTCATCTGACCAGAGCACCTTCTTCCACATGTTTGTAGCCATCCCTCCAGTCTCCACAACGCTTCACCACCCTCGCCCAGCACCATCCATCCCTCCAGTCTCCACAACGCTTCCCCACCCACGCCCAGCACCATCCATCCCTCCAGTCTCCACAAACCTTCCCCACCCACGAGAGTGCACCAAAGAACTTGGTGAGATGGTCAGTGGGAGGGCCCTGGGGAATTTTGGGGATCGGGCCCCCGGGGGGCCCAGGCCTAAAGCTGTGTAAGGGGCCCCACAATTTCTGATGGCTGCCCTGCACAGTACACATCTTTTTTTTAAATGTAGTCTCTGTGATTTATTTGCACGCGTAAAAGGAATAGATTGTGTACTGGAACAAGTGCTGATTAATCCTTTACCTTTTCTAAAAATGAACAGGGATATTCTTAACTCAACAAGCCCCATAATCAGGAATTAGTGTGTTCTGGTAATCAGTCTTCATTGCTAAACTAATTTCCATGGCAACATGTGTACTTAGTGATGCATTTGGTACAAATAAGAACTAACAATGCTGGAGTGTTCAGATTTTTTTTTTGTAAACACATGAAGAATGAAAAGTGTAGTTAGAATGGCAAATCCTACATTGAGTATATTTACAGTCCAAAGAAAGCCAATAACTAACCAACAGTGTGCATGGTCGCATTTTTAGTACAGTACATGTTTAACATTAATTAGTAAAACAAGTGATACATTGCAAATTACAAAAGGAAGGTTATACCCTGTTTAAGAGGTAGTTTTATTGTTTTGTTAAGGTAATATGCAGTAATATATAATGGCACCATTCAAAAATGCTGTATAGTTAAAAAGCAGATCTTGAGTTCTAAGTGAGTGACTTGGCCTAGGCTGAAAAAAAAGCCATTAGCCTGCTGCAGACAGTAGCAAGCATTTATTAGTCTCATTCTCAGTCTCTTCTTCCCAGTCAACTGAGAGAAAAAAATATATTTTTGCAGCAAGTCAGCAGCAGAGGGAACAGAGCTAAGAACTGCACAGGTACCAGGAATTATATTATTTTGTCATCTTTGTGCCAGCATATCGCTTTAGTATGTAGACGTTAGCTCTGGACAATGCCTGAACAGAGGTGGCAGATAAAGGCATTGTCAGGAGGAGTATGGTGAGTGGTAATAAATACCTGTAAGTATTACATTTACACATTACTTAGTATGCATACACTTACCCTGAAAACATATATATATATATATATATATATATATATATATATACATATATATGATAGGTCCACTTTAATTACTCTTTACTTTGTACATACAGGGCCAGATCCACATACAATTGCCCTGGCGCTGTGTATCGGAGATACACTACGCCGCCGTATTTTACCTGGCTCTAAGTCGAATCCAGGAAGATTTCGGCCCGTAAGGTATGGCGGCATAGTGTATTTCTCGCGGCGGAATCGAAATACACAATTAGGAGGCGTGAATCATTTAAATTAGGCGTGTCCCCGCGGCGATCGAACTGCACATGCTTTGTTCAGAATTTTCCCGCCGTGCATTGCGCGAAATTACGTCGAAACTTCATATTTTTTTTTTTAGTAGCGTAATTTACGTACATTCCTATTCACGAACGACTTACACAAAAAAAAAAATTTGAAAATTTGACGCGGGAACGACGGCCATACTTAACCTGGCGGGCCAGATCCACAGAGCTAGTACGCCGGTGTATCTCCTGATATGCCTGCGTACTTTCAAATCATTGAATTCATTTGAATCCTCAAACCATGATACGACGGCTTCGGAATTCGATCCGGCAGGCTTACGTCTTCGTACGCCTTCAGGTTTACGCTGCAATCTTTTTGCGCATTCTGGATGGAGTTCGCGTTGTTTTCCGCGTCGGGTATGCAAATTAGCTTTTTACGGCGATCCACGAAGTTACGATTGGCCGTCGCATTCTCTAACGTCGTCGCTAGTCGGCTTTTTACGGCATATAGTTAAAGCTGCTATTATCCAGTCTATAGTTAGACTTGCCATGTTAAGTATGGCGGTCGTTCCCGCGTCAAATTTTCAATTTTTTTTTGCGTAAGTCGTCCGTGAATAGGAATATATGTAAATCACGCTACTAAAAAAAAAATGACGTTTTGACGTAATTTTGCGTAATGCACGGCGGGAAATTTCTGAACGGAGCATGCGCAGTTCGATCGCCGCGGGGACGCGTCTAATTTAAATGATTCACGCCCCTTAATCGCGTATTTCGATTCCGCCGCGAGAAATACACTACGCCGCCGTACCTTATGGGCCAAAATCTTCCTGGATTCGACTTAGAGCCAGGTAAAATACGGCGGCGTAGTGTATCTTGTATGTGGATCTGGCCTGGCATATCTAACTATAGACCGGATAATAGCAGCTTTAACTATACGCCGGAAAAAGCCGACTAGCGACGACGTTAGAGAATGCGACGGCTAATTTGCATACCTGACGCGGAAAACAACGCAAACTCCACGCAGCAGGCGGAAAAAGATTGCAGTGTAGATCTGAAGGCGTACGAAGACGTTAGCCTGTCGGATCGAAGCTTGAAGCCGTCGGATCATGGTTTGAGGATTCAAACTAATGATACGACGCGGGTAATTTGAAAGTACGCTGGCGTATCAGGAGATACACCGGCGTACTAGCTCTGTGGATCTGGCCCACAGTCTCTAATAACATGTATAGTTTAGGTTGGGGGAGGGTCTCCTTTCTCATTCACATGGGGGAGCTGGTACCTGGGGACCCCCTTATATTTAAAGAGAGCTTCTTATTACCATGCATCAAGATGCTTTGACAGGAGGTTCCCCCCTTACAAGGTACCTTCCTCATGTTATGTGCATGCAGCCTAGTGTAGTTCAGGAGGAGGAGCACACACTCATTCCCTCCCCATGCCTGACCTGCTCTGATAAGGGTCTCTTATGGATTTTCTTTTGTTTGTTTTTAATCAAGGGTGAGGATATGGTATGTATTTTAAGCGAAAACCCAATTTCCCTATTAAGATCTATAATAGACCCACATCTAGGATAACGCTCTGCTATAGATGAAGAAAATCCCTGTCCATTTGTGTACAAACAGTAGGAAGCAGCTAAGAGCTTTCATTTATTGGTGATTTAAACAGCATTTTTACTTTAAATATCAGTCTTGCTGTAGTAGGTTGTATAAATTGTACATATGCCCCATTTAACAGGCAGGTTTGGGGCATCCACCTAGCATTTTTTTTTTTTAAAGGATTTAGCATTTTTAATGCTTCACTTTAAGCATTGTTCATATCGCTGTTCCCCGCCAAACAGGATTTATTTTTGCTTTAGTACATGTCCTCAATACCCTTGGTTTGCACAGTCCCTTGCCTTTTGTCTAAATAAAACCCACCATGACTGATTTGTTAATTAGCTTCCATTATTTCCAGTGTAGTTTTGATCCTTCATCCATACTTTGGTAAGATTTGCCAAATCTACACTGAACTCGGGTATCCTGATATCATTTAAAACCAGTGAACCTATAGTAGTGATGCAAGGTAGATGTGCTAATGAACAAGCCACTGTAGGGCAATACTGTGACGTTCGTGTGTGTTCGTTATACCAGCACATGGAAGGTTGTGGGGACTGTAACCAGGCTATTTATTGCCAGCATACACTAGTAATCTGGTGAATCACAGCTATTAGGGGAATTATGAAAATAATCACCATATGTGTTCAGGGCATGCAGCGACCAGCAGGAAAGCAATTATTGGGCACAGTATAAAACATCAGAATGCAACGTAATTCAGTTAGAACATTTTGAATTCATACTTTCTTCATGTCACATACATTTAGAGAGTAATTAAGTTTGAATAAACAGTAGCAGTGATAAGTCAAGGAAATGTTATAGGTGCTGTGACATCAACTTGCTTTGCATCCAACCAGTGTGAGGTATTAAAAGTAGGGTTGTTCCGATACCACTTTTTTAGGACCGAGTACAAGTACCGAAACTTTTTTCAAGTACTCGCCGATACCGAATACCGATACTTTTTTTAAATGTGTCCTCAAATGCAGCCATGTCCCCCACATATGCAGCCATGTTCCCCCACATATGCAGCCATGTCCCCCCACATATGCAGCCATGTCCCCCACAAATGCAGCCATGTCCCCCACAAATGCAGCCATGTCTCCCACATATGCAGCCATGTCTTCCACATATGCAGCCATGTCCCTCCAGCCATGTCCCTCCAGCCATGTCCCTCCAGCCATGTCCCCCACATATGCAGCCATGTCCCTCCAGCCATGTCCCCCACATATGCAGCCATGTCCCTCCAGCCATGTCCCCCACATATGCAGCCATGTCCCTCCAGCCATGTCCCCCACATATGCAGCCATGTCCCTCCAGCCACGTCCCCCACATATGCAGCCATGTCCCTCCAGCCATGTCCCCCACATATGCAGCCATGTCCCTCCAGCCATGTCCCCCACATATGCAGCCATGTCCCTCCAGCCATGTCCCCCACATATGCAGCCATGTCCCTCCAGCCATGTCCCCCACATATGCAGCCATGTCACTCCAGCCATGTCCCCCACATATGCAGCCATGTCCCTTCCCATGTCCCTCCAGCCATGTCCCCCACATATGCAGCCATGTCCGTCCAGCCATGTCCCTCCAGCCATGTCCCCCACATATGCAGCCATGTCCCTCAAGCCATGTCCCTCCAGCAACGTCCCTCTAGCCATGTCCCTTCAGCCATGTCCCTTCAGCCATGTCCCTTCAGCCATGTCCCTCTAGCCATGTCCCTCTAGCCATGTCCCTCCAGCCATGTCCCCCACATATTCAGCCATGTCCCTCCAGCCATGTCCCCCACATATGCAGCCATGTCACTCCAGCCATGTCCCCCACATATGCAGCCATGTCCCTTCAGCCATGTCCCTCCAGCCATGTCCCCCACATATGCAGCCATGTCCATCCAGCCATGTCCCTCCAGCCATGTCCCCCACATATGCAGCCATGTCCCTCAAGCCATGTCCCTCCAGCCAATGTCCCTCTAGCCATGTCCCTCTAGCCATGTCCCTTTAGCTATGTCCCTCCAGCCATGTCCCTCCAGCCGCCGAAAGCCGCCGCCGCCACACGGAGATCATCACAGCATTCATTTGAATAGCTGTTTTGCCCGCGCGTATAGACACTCCCCCCTTGCTCGGGATTGGACAGATCACGATCACCCATCCAATCCCAAGCAAGGGGGCATGTCTATATGCGCGGGAACACTACAGCTATTCAAATGAAAGCTGTGATGTTCCGGCATGTTCCCGTTTAACCCATGCGGCGCGGCTTTCGATGCAGCGGCTTTCGCGGTGGCGGTGGCGGTGTCGGCGACGGCGGAGGGAAAGATTTCTATTCAGGCATCGGGGGTATTTGTGGGAGTACAAGTACTCCCGCAAATACTCGGTATCGGTCCCGATACCGATACTGGTATCGGTATCGGGACAACCCTAATTAAAAGTGTTACTTAACCACTTAAGGACCCCCACACGCACATATACGGCCACAGAATGGCACGTACAGGCACAAGGGCGTAAATTTACGTCCCCGCCTAAGTGCGGTTCGGGGGTCCCATCGGGACCCCCTCCGCGGCGTGCGGGGGTCCCCCTGGCTCCGAGAGCGATCCGGGATCTGGGGGCGGATTTCGGCGAATACCCGCCCCCCCGCGATCGCTCCCAGCCAATGGGAGCGCGCTCCCAACCTGTCACTTCCTCCTCCTGTGTTTACACAGGAAGGAGGAAATTATGTATTCTCTCATCGCAGCGCTGTTTCCCAGCGCTGCTGATGAGAGAAGACATCACAAGTAAGTGTGCACCAACACAACACTGACACACACTCACATAGGCATATTAACCCCTTGTGATCGCCCCCCCCCACCCCCCTGTCACAGTGTCACTGAATGCAGTGATCTAATCACTGCATTTAGTGTCAGTGTGACAGGCAGTGTAAAAAACAGTTAGTGTTAGGTTCAGGATAGCCCCCACCCCCCCTAATAACGTTTTAACCCCCTGATCACCGCCCTAGTTAACCCTTTCACTCCCTATTGCCAGCATCACTAAGCGATCATTTTTCTGATCGCTGTATTAGTGTCGCTGTTCCCGCTAGGTAGCTATTTTTTTTTATTGCGATTTTTTTTTTTACTAAAGACATGTGGCTAAATACATTTTGGCCTAAATGTTTGACTAAAATTTAGTTTATTTGATTTTTTTTTTAACAAAAAGTAAAAAATATGGGTCATTTACCAGCGTATTGGTCCGGGTCTTAAGTGGTTAAAGACTAATTCCCAATTGATAGTGGAAGATATAGATGACACGATTGTTGTTAACCTTACAATGTCAAACTTAATAATTTCTAACAAAATAAATTGATAGTGAACTTTCCAGTTGGAGCAAAATGTGAGTCTATCTCTATATGCATTTTGATTAAAGTTTGATTAAAGTAGCAAACATGTCCATATACAGTAACCAATGTTTTTTTATGAAAAGTTTCATTGGGTATCTTTCCCTTCTCTCTGTTTTTTATTACATACTGTATATTTTTTTGCAAGCCATAATACCATAATTATTTGAGCTGTTGTGTTCTGACAGGGGGCTAAACCCCCACCTCGCCAGAACACCCCAGTCAGAGCTCGTAGCCATTGGCTAAGAGCACTGATCAGGAGCCAGTTGGCAGCTGGTTTTCCAGCATGCTCAACTGACAGAAGCCGACTTCTGTCGGACCGGCTGACATACACACGAGCGGAGTAAGTATATAAACTAAAAAGCGCCTTTGGATATGAATGAGTAACCAAAGTATCTGATATCAGCTACAAAATAAACTTGCTATGTACTGTACCAACAGAGCAATATAGATTGAAAGAAAGAAAAATGTGCTAGAAATCAACTACTAGGATATATAACAAACTGGTAGACAAATATACGTATATGCAACATAAATGATAACATATGATGATCCCATATGGTGCTCGTGCTCAATAAACACTCCTATTGACTGGTGCTCAGACTGGGTGCCACACATAGATGTGCACTCACCGCAATGTCTGGATCAACTATCACTAGTGTGGTCTATTAGGCATGTGGGGATACCCCGAACTCAGATCTTTAGGATGACGTCTTATTGATCAAGATGTTGCTCATAGGGATGAATGGGAATCAAAAGAGAAATACACTCATTGCTCAATGCCTTTTAAAACATTTATTGATTCCACAATATACTCATTAAATTTTTTAAACGCATTGCGCATTAAGGCTCTTTCTGTTTTCATCCCCATTCATCCCTATGAGCAACATTTCTATCAATAATACGTCATCCGAAAGATTACACTAGTTATAGTTGGTCTACACATTGCGGTGAGTGCACATCTATGTGGGGCACCCAGTCTGAGCACCAGTCCATAGGAGTCTTTATTGAGCACGAGCACCATAAGGGATCATCATATGTTATCATTTATGTTGCATATATGTATAATTGTCTACCAGTTTGTTATATATCCTAGAAGTTGATTTCTAGCGCATTTTTCTTTCTTTCACACAAGCCAAGTGTTGGACGATTTTCTTTTTAACCACTCCTGACATTTGGATGTGTTTCAAGGCATACCAATGCTATAATGGGACTACAAGAGGTTAAAACTAGATCAAATTCAGGTACTTACAATGCTTCATTTAAAATGCATTAGTGATATTTTAAATTACTACTGAAGACACACCATTTTTTCTATTTGGGAAGAGTAATAACTGTTACAATCCATGTCAGTTTTTTGCCAGCGCTGTCTCAGTGGAGTGATTTCCCTTCTTTTCCTATCCCATATCCAGAACAGGAAGTGAGAGGAAATCCATCCATGAAAGGAAATCACCAGAGCTAGTCTACACATTGAAAGATTTTCCCTCTATTCCTGTTGTGGTAACAACCCATAATTTGGTGGTTTCTTTCACTTTAAAGGGGCTGTAACAGCAGAAGTTTTTTTTTTTTCATCTTAATGCATTAAGATAAAAAGCCTTCTGTGTGCAGAGCCCCCCCCCCTAATAATTACCTGAGGCCCATCTCCATCCAGCGATGTCCACGAGTCCCTTCGGCCATGTGGGCCTCTCCCTCCTAATTGGCTGAGACAGAGGAGCGACACAATTGGCTCCCGCTACTGTAAAAGTCAGCCAGCCATTCAGGAAAGAGAGGGGCAGGGCCAAACCGCAGCTCCATGTCTGATTGGACACATGGAGCCGCAGTTCCGATAGGGTGCCCCCAAAGCAATCTGCTTGCTGTGGGGACACTAGATAGGAGGGAGGGACCAGGAGTAGTGCTCGGATTGGCTTTAAGAGTCAGAGAGGCGTGGGCTGATTATGTTACAGCCTCTGCCAATCCAAGCAGGCTTTGTATTTATTAATAGAATATATTGCACGCTGTGATTGGCTTCAGCTCCAGCAAGAAGGAAGAAAAATATGGCTCCAGCTTTAGCAATAATAAAGAAGGAAATGGCTCCAGAAGTAGTAAATATGAAGTGTCGGAAGCCTCTGAAGGGGAGTTATCTTATACAGTGAGTACAGGCAAAAAATCTTAAAAACTGCAAAATGAGGGGGTCGTCTTTTACGCCTGGTCGCCTTATACACCGGGAAATACGGTATGCACACCTTTTCCACCCAGATGCTCAATTCATAGAAGATGTACTACAGATTATATAAAGCAGGATCTGTGCATGGAGGGAGCAAATCTTTCAGTCATCTGCCCATCCTTTATTCATAGATAGTTTGTTACTCATAGAAGGTGTAGTATTGCAGAGCTGGGTGGAGGATAAAGGAAAGTTGGCAACCCTAGCATGGATGGAAGAGGATTTCACCTACCAAAAGAGGTATGAGCACAAGGGACACATCCTACTGACTGTTCCATGTGCTAATTTTTGAGTTTTGCATGTAGACTGTTTTATGTATCTTATGTCTGTTATGAGGAGGGTATACAGTAACTTGCTCTCAGTACATGCAATTGTTTTTTTTTTGTTTGTTTTTGTGTGTTTGCAATCCACGCACCTGTAATCCTTAGCAGCCAGCTGAGACAGTTTTGTGTAGGGCTGCAACTAAGGATTATTTTCATAAACGATTAGTTGGCCGATTATTGTTTCAATTAATCAGATAATAGCCTTACAAAATTTTTTTTTGGGGGGGGGGGGCAATTTGTTGTTGGGCAGATTACAAAACACAAATTGCCTCAAAAACACATTACATGCTTTTCTGCAGCTTCTGCATTGAAACATTGAAGTATATTAAACCAAAAAAATAAATAAAAATGGCACCGTTTTGTTTTAAAAAGTCCTTGCCCTTTCCAAATACGCAGCAGCTGAAAAAAAAATCATGAATGTGAACGTGTCCCATAGGAAAACATGTAAATGAACTGTAGTGTGTTTCTGCAAAAAGCACCAAAACACAGAGGTGTGACCCAGGCCTGAGATATTTAGTAACATAATGGGGTTAAAAAAAAACAAAAATAAGTACAAAAATGATCACTACTGTAAGGGGTTATTTTTTTTTACTGTGGGACAGTGAACGTAATATTTACAGTAGTGGTTTGCTTTTTTGTACTATAAAGTGCTAATTTTAGTTTTTTAACCCCATTATGTTACTGGCCTATTAATCGATTATGAAAATTGTAATCGATTCATTTCATAATCGATTAGTTGTCTATTAATCGATTAGTTGTTTCGGCCCTAGTTTTGTGAAGGTTTGCAACAGATTTAGCACTGTAGATGAGATACATTGAGACACTCAAGCGCATGCACAATAAAGAAGCAGTAAAGGGCAGGTTTATTTTTTTGCACTGCTTCTTTGGAACGGTAGAAAAGAAATTCATGAGTCAAGCTACTAACTTAGTAAATGTGCTTTATAATCAGTTTTAGCATTGCCTTGCTGCGTCACCAAATAAATCCCCCCTTATATCAAATTACGCACCACAAACACAGGGACTGTCTGGTATAGCCTATGTGCAATGCCTACTTTAACATAGAAGATCCCACCCAAAGCTGAATTTTAAATTATCATCTAAATCTCCAAGATTTAATACATTTACTCATGGTCCAGAGATCAGAAACATGAGCATTCAGGCTATAATAAAATTGCCCTGCTTTTATTAGTGACCTATTGACTAAAAAGCTTCACTCAGCTTTTTTTAATAACAGCTAATGTAAAACTACAGCACTCAAATTCTTTTTTTCATTTACCTCTATTATAATCGTTACTGCCATTCCTGAATAGCCATTTGTGCTAAGGACATTTTCTCCCCAGGGGAGCTTTTATTTTCCTACTTTTCAATGCATGCAAGTATTTGACACAATTTTTTTTTTTTTTTTAATGAATAATAACATTTTAAATAAAGTAAGTACCTTGTACAAACATTTTAATAGCACATAAATGTGCAAATTTACCCTTCAAGTCTGTATTGACGGTTCACTGAAAACTCTGCAGGGGACATCTATCAATTATCTCCATGTATATGGCACTAGCATAGTTGAAACCTGTGAAATACAAGACGTTCATAAGATGTAAAGGACTGCTACTTAATCCACTTCCTACCATCGTGTTGTGTTTGAGCCAGAACTCCCTTTTGTTCATAAACAGCATGGTCACTCAAGCAACTGAAAATTAAGTAATACAAGAAAAGAGGAAGTTAGGGGGGTTCACTGACATGTGATTTTTGTAAACAGCGAGCTATATGAATGTAAGAAAAATTATAAATTAATAATAATGGAAGACAATGGTCACAGCATAAGTAATTCACTGGTTTGTTTTCTAATTAGGTTTTCATAAAATAAACTTAAAATACCTCAACTCTAAAAGAATATACCCTGGGGGGACTGATTGCCAATTAATTTTGGTAGCTTGATATTTCATTCACTTGACTAGCTTGATTTGATTATTCCCTTTTCTAAACAAATATCGCTTCACATTTTGTAATCTCATCAAAACTCAGTGTATGCAGTACAAATGTTAATGTTTAAAAACAAAAGTCTGTTAACAAAGAAGCAGTATTCATTTAAAGGAGAAATGCAGGTAAAATACTAACATTCAGTGCAATATGTAACATAAGTAACTACCTGCACCAGATTTTCTATGTGAAATTGCTGCTTCAAAGAAACATTTTTACGTCTGTTGCAGTAAATGAAGCATGTCGGTAGCAAGATGCTGCCTCTCTGTAGCCATGACTAGCCAATAAAACAAAAATGGTGCTATAGGTTCCAAATAAAAATTAAAGGCACCATGTAAAAAGAAAACAATATACTTACCTAGGGTACGTATGGGTATATGGATATCTGTTACTCCTGGGTTCTGTACCTCTAAATGGGAAAATAAGTGTCACCACAAAAAGCCATTTAAATTCCATTATATTGTATATTGTTATCAGTATAATGCCCATACAGCTAACTGAAAATTCTATCAATGGTGACAACTCACTATAGAGAGCAGCAAAATATGCACTTCTTTTCCATGCATCACGCCTTCACTGGCCAATGTGACTTTTCTTGGGCCAAAGCAAGGCAGGGAAGGCTTCTGCTTTGGGCACTGTAGTGGTAAACATGTGCAGCTCGGTAAGTCCCATCAGTTTGACAGCCATTAAATCTGGGTATCAGGAGTGTTGACAGCTTTTCCAGATACCCCAAACAGGTTTGACTCTCACAGTAAAACATTAGTCATGTTTATTTAAGTAGGAGAGACAATCTCCTATATCTACACAGTTAGAGTGGCAGTTTTTTAACCAGATTGTTCTTGTTGTTTCAACAGCTTTGACTTTGACTACTGTATGAATAGAGCCAGCGGACAGATTGCAGCCTTCATTCATAAGTAGTGTTTATGTGCAAATCAGTCCCTTAGTAACCGTAATTAGTATTTATGGATTTTTTTTTGCTGTTCATTTTTGGTTTTAGTTGGGTTGATTGATTGGCTGTCACATGGGTCACATGATTGGAAAGCCCCTGATCACAAGTAGCTATCAGTAGCTTTTCGATAGGCGACAGTAATTGTGTCGGGAGAGCGCAGGGTTTGCGCTCTTATAACAGGTTTGTTTACATTTTGGTACTCAAATATGCAGCCTTTTGGCGTCAAGGCCCATCCACCGAGAGGCTACATTTATTTGCATACTCTGAGCGCTAAGAGGTTAACTTTTTAAAATTGTATTTGCAGCACCACATACCATAAATATAAAAAAAAGTGTTGAAAAAAAAACATTATATAATTTTTAAATAACTTTACCATGCTGTGTGTTGGAAACATAAGTTTAGTTTAAAGCACAACTTGCACTCTTTGATGAGTTATAACATACATTACATACACATTGTAGAACATGTAAAGTGAGTGCACAAATTGGCTTTAACATTTACTTGAAAGTTATTTTAATTGTAACTTTCACATTTTCATTTTCACATGCTTACAGTTTCACATTTTTTAGTATCTGTATATTAAGCAGTAAAGACGGTAACCAGTCTAAATGACTGTAGAGAAAATATTATTTAGCAACATAGAGACTATTGGTCAAAGCACATCCTCAGCCAAAAGATTTTTCTCTGTGACCCCATTGAGGCAACTTTCTACCACTAAGCACAGACAGCAATACTAACATCAATAGTTTGGTTCCTTCCATAATTTACAAAAAAAAATCTGTTTTTGAAAGTTACCAATTTGTCCTGCCTTGAGAGGAAGTAAAAAGACGTCTCCCCAATAGAGGCACAGATGACAATAGACCCTGATACATGCAGAGTGCTATACTTGTTCTGAAGAAAGTTCCCTTTAACTCATTACACTGGCATATAAATGGGTACTGCCATTTGTGCTGGAAGCATGCTCCCACCTCTAAGTCCCAGTGTAATCCGTGTTGGTATTAGAGAGTACCTGCTCACCTGTATTACCTAGAGCTCCATCCGCAGCAGATAGCCATCGGGTCCACTACCTTCCAGTGCACTCCAGACCCCAATGGGGTGCATATGTCAACTGTACTCAGGTGACCTGACACCTATGCTGTAGAATACCAATCCTATTCAGTTGAAATTATCTGCAATCCAATAACAGAACTTGTAACCTTTTATACGTTTTGTATTATCTTAAACTATTTATTTTAATCTATAAATGCCTGAATGAACCCCACTAAAGCCCACATTTTATTTTAGGTTTGGATAGACTTGAAAAATGTAAATTAGTTCTATAAAATTGAATTCAATGGGCTTGTGTGTAAGAACACAAGTTGGGTCCCACTGTGGACCTGCAACAAGGGATAAACATGCCATACTGCAGTTACCTACACATGCACATTTTTAATATCCTCCCCCATACTAACAAAAACTTCTAGTAAGTAATAAAATGCTCAGATGGTGATAACAGCGGGAGGGTCTTAACCACTTAAGGACCGCCGCATGTACATTTACGTCGGCAGAATGGCACCGACAGGCACATCAATATATATAACGTTGGTGCCTTGGGGGGGATCGGGGGTCCGATCGGACCCCCCCCGTACATGCGGCGGTCTGCGTGGCTGCAGGAGCGATCCGACAAGAGGGGGCAGCTATTCGTTTTTGTCCGCCCCCTCCAGGTCGCTCCCAGCCAATGCGCGCGCTCCCCCTGCAGTGCACTTTCTCCTCCTGTGTAAACACAGGAAGGAGGAAGCGACGTGATCTCTCCCTCTGTGTTTTTTTCACCCACCGCTGAGGAGAGATCACAACACAAGTAAGTCTGCACAACACTACACTGCACCTACACTACACAAAAAACACATTTAACCCCCACGATCGCCCCCCCCCCCTTGTCACAGTGTCACTGAATGCACTAATCATACATGTATGATTACTGTATTTAGTGTCAGTGTGACAGGCAGTGTAAAAGTCAGTTAGTGTTAGGTTCAGGGTAGCCCCCTTACCCCCCTAATAAAGTTTTAACCCCTTGATCACTGCCCTAGTTAACCCTTTCACTCCCTATTGCCAGCGTCACTAAGCGATCATTTTTCTGATCGCTGTATTAGTGTTGCTGTTCCCGCTAGGTAGCTAATTTTTTTTTCATTGCGAATTTTTTTTTTACTAAAGACATGTGGCTGAATAAATTTTGGCCTAAATGTTTGACTAAAATTTAGTTTATTTGATTTTTCTTATAACAAAAAGTAAAAAATATTGTTTTTTTTTCAAAAATGTCGCTCTATTTTTGTATATAGCGCAAAAAATAAAAAAATCGCAGAGGCGATTAAATACCACCAAAAGAAAGCTCTCTTTGTGGGAAGAAAAGGACGCAAATTTTGTTTGGGAGCCACGTCGCACAACCGCGCAATTGTCTGTTAAAGCGACGCAGTGCCGAATCGCAAAAACCCCTTTGGTCATTTGGCAGCATATTGGTCTGGGTCTTAAGTGGTTAAAGGAGCATTGTTACATAAAACACAGGTCCAATAGACACTAAGGGCCAGATTCAGGTACATCTGCGCATTATTGGACCGGCGTAGCGCACCACCTTTACGTTAGACTGGTGCAATGTAGCGGCGCAATTACCCTATTCTTGTTGGTTTTACGCAGAAATTTGCGCCTGCGCAACGTTATTTCAGAGGCGCAAGGCGGAGTAATACAAATTGGGAAGGACGTGGGCGTGTTACATTGAAATGAGCCGTGACCCCATGCAAATAAGGGCCGGCCGGCTCGCGCATGCGCGCTTGAAGCAGACCATGGTCAGCACCTCTGTGCGCATGCTCACAACTCGGGAACGACGCAATCAGTGAAATTGGAAGTGGACTAGGGCAAATTAGTGAACTACGCAAACAGCATAAATAGACAGAGACAAACGCACTTCCTTTGCAAAAGTACATCCCTTTGTATCCCTCCCTATACAGCAAGGTGCTTTTGTTCTGTTGTTTATTAGCGTTTGTTTGTTTGTTTGTGACGTGTCTTTGAGAGTGATTTTTTGTCTTTTATGTGTTTTCTTTGTTGTTATTTTGTTTAAATTATATTTTTGCTGGCCATTTTTTATTTTTGCTGGTCAATTTTTTATTTTTTTTGGTTCTGTTTGTGTATGATTTGGGAATGTGGGGGTGACATTCCTGCGGGAAAAGGGGTGTCACCCTCAATTTTGGTGGAGAAGGATTCCCCAGGACCAGGGAGAAGTGATCCCCAGGTCCGTGTGAATGGTGTATGAATGTACAGTGACATAATTGGAGCCTTGGCGTGGCGTTGCTGCTCACAAGTCCTGCATGTTGGACTGGTGCCAATCCAATGTGATGAGGATGTGGGGTGTGTGTGCTAGGGACCACAGTGGTGTGCATGCATGCATTCTCATTGTGCCTTGATTAATGTGTGTGTTTAACGTGCAAAGATGCATAATGCGAGCTGGCATGAGATGGGGTCATGAGATGGGGTCCCAGTGGATATGCAGAGTCACCTTGAAGGGAAAAGACAGGAGGATGTTAGTCGTGCATGTGCCCCTTGTGATGTGTGCATCATGGGGGGGGGCAGTCATGCCTGCCACCCATGTCACTCACCAACCAGCCAGCTGTCCCCATACATGTTCTGTTCGAAATCTGTGGGGATGGGGCTCTGATTGTATATGTAGCTGTCATGGGTGTCATGGGTAGTGTCATGTGTTGGGCTGGTGATGTCCTCCTCCAGGGTTGTGGTTAATTCCATGATGGCATATGGGGGGTGAATCTGAAGATGCGAGACACCTCAGAATCACTCATGCCATAGATGTCTATGCGTGTGTGATATATCCTCTCCCGTGAAGAGTGAAGAGTGAAGAGTGAGGGGCTTGTATCAGATAAGAATATTGTATTAGATTAGATTAAATGGTAAAGTTTATATAAGCCAAAAAAAGTTAAAAAATAAATAAAAATCCTGTGCCCTCCTCAGTGCCCTCCTCCTTCTTTGCTCATCTAAAGTCAGTAGTATAGCTATGAGCATGGATGCCACTGGCATGTTGGCATACAGTTTGTTGGGCAACATGTGTGACTGCTCAGCTCCTTACTAACAGTGTTGCTTTATCTGACATGTAGACGAATTGTCTAATTTTAGAGCAGCTTTTATATGGTCTAATGTTAGACAGAACATTTAGCTGTTGCGCACAGCGCGTAGCCTGCGCTGCACCAACGTTCTTTTGTGGATCCCTGTAACTCCCTCATTAGTATATTTGAATAGCAAATCAATGGTTTGTCTAGCGCAGTTTTGCGCGGACAGATGCGCCTGTCTAACGAAATTACGCTGGACAAAAAAAAATTGATTTCTTGCGTATCTCGTTTTGGGAGTGCCGTGCATCGAAACGCACGCGCACAATTAGACTTACGCCGCGCATCTCCTGTTACGCCGGCGTAATCGCTCTGTGAATCTGGCCCTAAATATTCAGCACAAGCATTTAAAGAAATTAAGCTTTTCCATTAAATATGCTCAGACTACCTTGTAGAAGAACTTCATAAAATAGTCAGTTAGTGCTTAATAACCTGGCAACAAGACAGTGATAACTTAGCAATCTGTTCCCCTTATATCAGAGTCTACTTTTACATCAGAGTCCTTCCTTACATCAGAATCTGATCTTAAATGTGATCTTAAACAAAAAGTCCCTTCTTCCATTGGAGTCCCCCTTTACATCAGAGTCTCCTCTTTCATCAGATCCAACCTATCCAAATATGTGAGTCTCCTGTTACGTCAGAGTCCTCCCCCCTTATATCAGTGTCTCATTTTACATTAGAGTCCCCTATTATCCCAGAGGCCCCTTTAGAAATCCCCTTAGATCAGAGCCCCACCCCTCACATTAGGAGCCCTACCCACATCAGAAACCGCCATTAGATCAGAAACCTGCATCATATTAGAGATCCCTCCTTAGATTGGAAACTCCCAGATTATATCAGAGCCTCCCTTAGATCAGTAGTCCCTACTTAGATCAGAATTGCCCCTAAACCAGAATCACCCTAGATCAGGATATTTCCTTTAGACTGGAGTCTCCCCTTAGGTTAGACACCCCCCTAGATCAGGTCCCCTCTTCAGACTGAACTCCCTCCTTGAATCAAGAGTCCTTCCTTAGATCATGAGTCCATACTTAGATCAAGAATCCTTGTTTATAACAGAGTCCCCCTCGGACCAGGAGTCCGGCCTAGATCAGAGTTCCCCTTAGATCAGAGTCCATGCTTACCTTACAGGGCAGAACTTGAGAGCCAGGAAGCAGGGGTCGGGGGGCTTAGTGGGGAGACATAAAGGAAGTTATGGCCTGCTGTGTGTGCTGGTTAAGGGTGTCATTAGTTGCTAGGATGCCAATGGTCATTGAAACCAATGATGGTATAAATGAAGGCAGAGGGTGGAACCTGTGGTTGAGGATGTAGAGAGAGATACAGAGAGTGCAGGCAGCCCCTGCTGATAGGAATTCTTGATGTGTGCATTGCGTGAGACCACAGTGAGCCCCATATCTCTTAGACACATTAAGAATACACCATTGTATAAAAATGTTGTTGCTGTTTTGTGACTTGTCAGAGAGATTTCACCTCACTTCTTGTTCCTCTGACAGATAGTGATAGCTAAATTAGAAATGAGGGGATGTCAGTGGGGCAGAAGTTATAAACAGTAATGATAACTTAAAGTGATTGTAAAGGTTTGTTTTAAAAAAACAAATCAAAAAACTTACCTGCTCAGTGTAAGGGACTTACACAGAGTGGCCCCAGTCCTTATTTTCTGGTGTCCTTCGGCAGCGCTCCTGGCTCCTCCTACTCATCCAGTGCCCTCCTCCACAGAAAGTTGCATTCCATGAGTACAATCGTGCGGGCACAATCCCGAGCCTTCTGGTGCGTCCATTGATACAGAAAGCAGGACTCGACCCCGCCCCCTAGCTCCCGTGTCACTGGATTTAATTGACAGCAGTGGGAACCAATGGCACCCGATGCTATCAATCTGTCCAATGAGGACCCGAGACAGTGGCTGGAGCTGCTGGGCTTGTTCTTGTCACTGGAAAGATCAGGTTTAGGTAAGTAAAAGGGGGCGCTGGGGGGCTACTGTAGCACAGATGGTTTTCACCTTAATGACCAGAATGCAATAAGGTGAAAAACCTGGAGACTTTGAAAATCCTTTAATTTAACCCTTGTAATTAGCAATAAAGGTCTGCACATCACTATTATCTGAACTATTTTGCAATCTACAATTTTTAGCGCACTTAAAGCCCTCTACAGTGTATTGGTCTGCTAGTACAATCATTTTAAATCTACAGAGTAAACACTGCGTAATGTGTTTGCAATAAAATTGTAAAAAGCATATAAACACAATTACTGTATATATATAATAGGTACAAATATCACAGTAGGCCACGCAAGATACACAACAGTTATTTGCTCCAATATTAATTCCAATCTATGATAAAAAAATACATGTATGTGCATAATTAAAGTGAGCACCACTGATTCATATAGCAGCTGATGTTCTGAAATACATAAAGGAATTCTGTACCCAAAATTGAATTATGAGAAGGAAAATATAGGCAGAGCCTGGTGAAAAGAGAGAATAGGAGGAAGAACCCAACATCTTTGGTATGTAGGAACCACTTTTCTCAAGAACATCCTCCCTGTCTAAAATGAGACATAGTGGTCTAATTTACTGGGAACTGCTGCCCTTCAGCAATATCCATGGGCATTTGGGGCTATTTTCCTATTGCAATACCACCAAAATGAATCTAGCTAATGAAGGATTCAGGTAAGAAAAAAGATATATGTTGACCAGAGTTCACTTTTAAAGGTTACAGTTTGATGACCTTTCCCGCTAAGTTTCTAAAAGTGACTAAGGCTTGATCAATGTAAGGATTCTTTGCAAAAGAGCCAATTTCAGTTGTTATCAAAATTGTCTAATAAATAAGGTTCAAAGTTCCTGTCTCCAAAGGCCATTTAGTGTGTACTGTAATAGTACTATTGACCCAGCTCAGATTTTAATAGCTTTGCTTTTCTATTAAACTCAGGAAACTAAGGTAGAATATTAACCATGATATAATCCTATAAATAAATTACAATGCAAACTGACCTTTTTCAGACGCCACATCCATTTTTAGTCACTGAAACAATTTAAAGGTTAACAGAATCATGCATGCTAATGCGATATACAGCAGACTTATTGGGTATTATGTTCAATTCTAATTTCCCACAACATATTCCATATTCCCATTACATATTGTTAAAGCAATCTGTTGTTTTTCCTGTTTTGTTTTCGTTTTTATACAAAAGTCAATATCTGCATTTAGTTGAATATTCATAGCAAAAAGTTTTTATTGTTTTGTTAGTTAATTCTTGCTGTCGTATGCTGACACGCTTCCTATGGATCCCTATCACTCTGCTTGCTTTGGGTCTAGTTTTTAAACTTTTAAAACCATAATTTTGCTACTTTTTTAGATTAATTGGTTATTTACAGTATTTTATGCACTTAGGTGGTAGTAGGTGGTAGTAGCTGAAAGTGTATCTAAACCAAGGAACACAACTTTTATATTGCAGCTTACAAGTCCTTGATGTGGTGCCAGAATTATTTTTTTTTTTTTTTGGCTTTTTCTAACTTTATTGTGCTGCCACTGTAGGAAAGAAGTGTGTTAGGACTACAGAGCACTGTTCTTTTTCTTTTTTTCCCATAACATAAGGGAGTGTTCTATAGTCCTAACTTACTTCCTGTTTAGATCTAGTTACTTTTTAGGCACAGATTATGAAACGATTTGTGTAAAAAATTACTTACATTTTATTTGCGTATCAAAAGAGTATCAAAAAGAATAACAATCATATACATTTTTTTTTAAATGCTACATCATCTTATATACACCATCAAATGCACACAGTGAATAAAAATATCCACAGTGTGAGCCTCCGTGGTATGGGCACAAAATGCTACCATAAAGGTGAAAATTTGTAAAAGTGTATGTTGGGTAAATGATTCCAACCAAACCTTATGGAACTGAAACCATAAATTAATATGTGACTCCTGGTGGAGTGACTTAAATGACATGTGACATAAACGTGATATAAATAATCCACAGTGGGCCAGATTCAGAAAGAATTAGATTCCCGCAGAGTATACTCTACGCCGCCGTACTTTACCTGGCTCTAGGAGGAATTCAGAGAGATTTTGGCCCGTAAGGTACGGCGGCGTAGTGTATTTCTCCCGGCGGAATCAAACTACGTGATTAGGGGGCGTGAGGCATTTAAATTAAGCGCGTCCCCGCGGCGATCGAACTGCGCATGCTCCGTTCAGAAATTTCCCGCCGTGCATTGCGCGAAATCACGTCGTTACGTCATTTTTTTTTTTTGAGTAGCGTCGCTTACGGACATTCCTATTCCCGGATGACTTACGCAAAAAATAAAAAATAAAGTGAAAGTCGACGCGGGAACGACGGTCATACTTAACATGGGCCGCGTAACGTTAGACCAGCTAATAGCTGGTTTAACTTTACGTAGCGAAAAAATGACGTATGCAATTGCGAACGACTCTCGTAACTTTGTGGATCGCCGGAAAAAGCTAATTTGCATACCCCGACGCTGAAAATGACGCAAACTCCACCCAGCGGCCGCAAAAAGATTGCAGCGTAGATCCGAAGGCGTACGAAGACGTAAGCCTGTTAGATCGAAGCCCAACGCCGCCGTATCATGGTTTGAGGATTCAAACTAGTGATACGGCGCGCGTAATTTGAAAGTACTCCTGTCTAACACCAGTTAGACAGGCGTAATGGCTCTCTGAATCTGGCCCAGTGAATGTATATAAAGGATCTCATGAGATATGAAGTCGCAGAAGGATCCCAAAAAATAGTAACGGTAAGAGGTATAGTATGTGACTACTAAACCACAGTGTTAAAAACTAAACATAAATTCAAATAAAAATGACAATAGCAATAATGTGAAAACACGTAACCCATGTGTAACTACGGGTAGATCATGAAAACAAAAACACAATGTGCTGTTAATCACTAAAATCATAATAATCCATAGACACCATGCCAATATCTATGTTAGTAAAAACTAAAAATATGATAGTCCATAGAACAAGGCATCAGAGGTCACTAATGCCGTATAAAGAAAGCAAACACTGCTGATGCAGGTTTTCTGACCGTCTCTTAGATGAATAAAATGCACAATGGATAGTTGAATAATAACACCCGGGAGTGCCCTTACCTTCCAGAAATAGGGAAGAGAAAAGGGTTTTCTTACCCGAAGTGATGGACCCAACTCACCATACAGCGGTGGATCTGCCAAGCATGTATCTAATTAAGTGGAATCAGGCCCTGGCAATGAATCTTTCAACCCCGTCCTCTGCGAACAAATAATGGATCCAGATGGCTGAAGATTTCGGAAATGGATGGTTGTTCTGATCACTGAATGGTCATAAGCCCAGTTCTCTTGAGATGTATCACCTCTGAGTGTTGGTAATGAAGCAAGGTATATAAAAGAGAGAAAAAGGCCTCCACATAGCGCAAATCCAATGGTGGAATTTATTTGAAATTAAAAATATTCAAACAAATGAATATTGAAAACCGGGTAAAAACAAGTTCAATTGAACAATAAAATGCGCAGTGTAGGATAGCTTGAGCCGGCGTATTAACCATACGCATTTCGTCCACAAAGACTTCAACTGATTGCTACTAGCAATCGTGATTCCTACGTGTTACGGTGTACAATAGGACTCCTTCTTTAGGGATAATCCGACATGCAATAACAGTGATAGTAGTAGTAGTATGTCCAATGATGATGCAACACTAATTGGATAGGACTGATCAGGATGGCCGAAAATTGCAGTATAAGAAAGAAAAAGAGGAAATACAAAAGGGTTGGTGTAACAGGCTCTCCTCACGCTCTCCTCACGCCCCCCTCCGTCCTATAGTGCCTTCCACGCTGGAATGCATTACGGTGACCGCGCGATAACGTCATCGCCCAGCACCGAATGCGTTTTTTTGAATTAGTGCTTATGCACTACAGCTGCCCCCTTGCTATAAACAGAGCGGTGTGCTGAGTGCACACCATTCTATTATTGTCAGCTGTAGCTCGGCCACACTACAAACAATGGTGCCATCATTCCCCATGCTGCAACAACAGACCAGCCTGCAACTTTTGCATACAAACTGTTACATTTACTGCAACAGAATGCCATTGCTGGGGACAGCCTTTAAGGCCTTCCTTCCTGTCACCATACACTACAGAATCGCTACTTTCTACACTGAAGCCCTGCAAATGGATAAGTAGCAATTGTGTCACTTACTATAAGATCTGCTGCATACTTTTCATCTATAACAATTGCTATTATTTATTATGCTTCGTGGCTAATAGCTATACTACTTGGGATAGACTGTTGTGCCTATGACTGTTTGCTAAGGAATATCTTAAAGGGACCTCTACTCTCATAGCTATATTGCCTCTCATATGCAACTATTATTACCTGAGCTATATTGCCTCTCATTTGCAACTATTAGTTGTCTCTACAACTCCTATTTACTACGTGCTTGACATAAGTGTAAAGTACCTATGGGCCTTGCCCTGACTTGCTGAACATGTCCGCTCTAACTTTTCTATGCTAAGCGTTGATGGTATTTCATACCATCTCTCTTAGTGGCCTAATACATCTCTATATGTTTAAGTGATATGATGTAGAGAACCCCCAAACTCCTGTTTACTGAGAGTGATGCGTGGGGTCCCGTACTGATAATCACTTGCATTGAGGTGCATTGGAATCTTTAAAGTGTATACTATAATTTTAAACGCTAAGCTCTGGTCGCTTGTTGTAATGCGTCCACACTTAGTAGCTCAACGCCTTTCTTTATGTGAGAGAGAGATGATGTAGAGAACCCCCAAACTCCTGTTTGTGTGGAGTGACGCCTGGGGCCCAATACTGAATTCTCACATAAAGAAAAGCATTGAAATCCTTGCTAACTGCAGTTGTGTTTCACTCCGTTCACTAGCGCTGTTACAGTCAACTAATGAATGAGAGCCAAACAATGTGTCCAAAAAAGACACTCCTTAACTGGTTGCTGACCGCCCGCCGTCATTTTACTGCGGGAAGTCGGCACACCTGGGCGCGCGCCAACGGCAGCCCGCGCGTGCCCCCGCTCGCCCCTAAGTCCCGCGCACGTGCCCGGCGGGCGCGATCGCCGCCGGGCACGCGCGATTGCTCATTACAGAGCGGGGACCAGGAGCTATGTGTGTAAACACAAAGCTGCCGGTCCTGTCAGGGAGAGAAACACTGATCTTCTGTTCATACAATGTATGAATGGAAGATCAGTGATTTACCCTAGTGAATCCACCCCCCCATACAGGTAGAACACACCCAGGAACATACTTAACCCCTTCCCTGCCCCCTAGTGTTAACCCCTTCACTGCCAATGGCATTTTTATAGTAATCCAATGCATTTTTATAGCACTGATCACTATAAAAATGCCAATGGCCCCAAAAGTTTGTCAAAATTGTCCGATGTGTCCGCCATAATGTCGCAGTACTGAAAAAAAAACGCTGATCGCCGCCATTACTAGTAAAAAAAAATATTAATAAAAATGCCATAAAACTACCCCCTATTATATAAATGCTATAAATTTTGCGCAAACCAATCAATAAACGTTAATTGTGATTTTTTTGGACGAAAAATATGTAGAAGAATACGTATCGGCCTAAACTGAGGAAAAAAAACGTTTATATATTTTTTGGGGATATTTATTATAGCAAAATGTAAAAAATATTGCGTTTATTTAAAATAGTCGCTCTATTTTTGATTATAGCGCAAAAAATAAAAACCGCAGAGATGATCAAATACGCCAATTTTGTTTGGGAGCCACATCGCACGACCGCGCAATTGTCAGTTAAAGTGACGCAGTGCCGAATCACAAAAAGTGCTCTGGTCATTAGGCAGCAATATGGTCCGGGGGTTAAGTGGTTAATAGTGAAATGTATATATATATTGTGGGAGACTAGCTCATGGGGATCCCTTTTTGGAAATTAAGGTCAGTGATCAGGCAGGTTCTTTAAATCTGACTGGTTGCCAGCTTTATTTAGAAGAGGTTTGCAAAGTCATAAAAACAAAACAAAAAACAGTACAGGGGGTCCCGGAATTACAAACGGGGACTTTAGGTTTGTTCTTAAATAGGAAAAGTTTGTAAGTCAGACCCGTATGCGATCAATGGCAATTCCGTAATTTTCCGCCATTTTCCAATGTTGCGTCGAATGGCCACGCATGCGCAGAACGAGAAATACGTTGCTTTCCGATGTTTTCCAAAGTTCTGTCGAATGTGACCAGGATGCCAGAAAATTTAAGTATAATAAAAAAAAAAGAGGAAATACAAAAGGTGCCAGTCAGTTAGGGAATGGGCGCCAAACCCCCAAAGTGCAAACCTGGACCGAAGCAGCATATACTCAAAAATAGCTAGTGACGTCTACACATAAACCAGCATGGTTTGCCATTAATTCCACAAACAGGAAAGAAAGCCTGTGGATGAGAGACTATTTGATTGCAGACAGGAGCTAAAAGCAGCTGGTAAGTCAAGTTCCTTCACAAAGTCCTAAAGCAACAAAGCAGCCCAGCATCAAAGAGTGGCACAGGAAAAGACCACCTGTACATATGAATGTAGTGCGTGAGCCACTCCTGTAGTTGACCAACGTAGCTTACTTCCTGATAACATTGTTTCAGATAACAATGCAAAATGCACAATACAGCAATAGATTTCTGGCAGAATCAATAGGTATCTTTTATTTGCAACAAATATAACAAAAGGTTTATAATAGTATATTTAAAAAATCAACATGGAACAAAAAGAAAGATTTGTTGTAAAGGACTACATACACTTTCAATATCTGTCAACCATTTTCCATTAAAGTACTATTGAGAAACCTCAAAAGTACTTCAGTATACAATGGATGATGGCAACTACGGCCCGGATTCACAAAGCACTTACTCCGACGTATCTCCAGATACGCCGACATAAGTACAAATGTACGCCGTCGTATCTATGCGCCGACCCGCAAAGCTAGATACGTCGAAAAATAGGCTTCAGCCGCCCGACGTAACTTTCCTATGCCGGCGTATAGTGGGCGCATATTTACGCTGAATGCTCCCATTGATTTTCGATGCAAATATGCAAATGAGGGGAATACGCCGATTCACGAATGTACTTGCGCCTGGCGCATAATATACCTGGTTTGCGTAAGTCATACGTCCGGCATAAAGTTATTCCCCATATTGGAGGAGCAACTCATGCAAAGGTATGAACCAGGGAACGAATGCCTTCGAATTTTATGTAGTTTACGTTGTACGTGAATAAGGCTGGGTGTAGGTTACGTTCACGTCGTAGGCAGTGTTTCGACGTATCTTAGGCAGTTGTTTCGACGTGATTGTGAGCATGCGCACTGGGATGCGTCCAAGGCACAATGCTTGCGCAGTTCGTTTTAAGTACTCGTGTGACGCTCGGCCCATCATTTGCATGGGGTCGCGGTTCATTTAAATGTATCACACCCACTTCCAGCCCACTTCCACTTACGCTGACTTACGCCTGCGAATATACGCTACGCCGGCGGAGAGTTGGGAGCATTTGTTTTGTGAATTCCCTGCTTCCCTCTCCGCGCTGCACCGGCGTAGCGTAAAAGACATACGATACGGCGGCATATATATGCGCCAATGTATGTGAATCCAGGCCTACATGTTCCCATACATGACCTGTCTTAACTTTAACCATTTTCCACTATGAAAACTTGGTACATATATTTGAGCTTTTAAAATAAAGTGACCTAAATTTCCCTCCTTGTTACATGGCTCGTACATGTAATGTCTTCTTCTGCTTCTTTAATACAATCTGCTTCAGATGTTTTTGTAGGCTAAAATTATATATTATAACTTTCCTTAACCACTTAACCCCCGGACCATATTGCTGGTCAAAGACCAGAGCACTTTTTGCGATTCGGCACTGCGAATATAATAAATATCCCCCAAAAATATATAAAAAAACATTTTTTTTTCCTCAGTTTAGGTCGATATGTATTCTTCTACATATTTTTCGTAAAAAAACCCCGCAATAAATGTTTATTGATTGGTTTGCGCAAAAGTTATAGCGTTTACAAAATAGGGGGTCGTTTTATGGCATGTTTATTATTATTTATTTTTTTACTAGTAATGGCGGCGACTAGCGGTTTTTTCGGTACTGCAACATTATGGCGGACACTTCGGACACTTTTGACAAATTTTTGCGACCATTGGCATTTTTATAGCGATCAGTGCTATAAAAATGCAATGAATTACTATAAAAAATGCCACTGGAAGGGAAGGAGTTAACACTAGGGGGCGAAGAAGGGGTTAGGTATGTTCCCTGGGTGTAAAAAAATGTTTACTATGCTTTCCGTTTGTGAATGAACAGGGGGAGCTTTTCCTTTTTATTCATTCTTTGCAGCTGATACAGTCCTTAATGTCCCTTCTTTGTCTAAGCCCAGGTTCACACTGGGTACGATTTAGTTCGATTTGAGATGTGATTTCACATGACACCGTCCTAATCAGTGCAACGCCGCATCTGTGGTACTGCACCGATTTCAAAAAGTAGTTCCTGTACTACTTTTTGCGATTTCAGGACGCGATTTACATTGACATCTGTGCAGAAACCTGGACAGATGTCTCCTAAATCGCGCCAAAAACGGGACTGCCAGAGGGAGTGAAATCGCGCGAGTTCAGCAGAAATCGCGCAATTTCACTCCCGCAGCCCAGTGTGAACCAGGGCTCAACAGTGAGACTTCAGGGATTTGCTGAGATCCCATGTTTTACCATAGCTCCCCAACAGGTATGTTAAAGAAATTGTAAAATAAAATTATACAAAATGCAATTGTAAAACATAATAAAAATAAACTATAAAAAATAAAAAACTGACTTTGTCCGCTGCCCTACTGTCACTATCCACTAATCTACAAGCATCATCCTCTGCCCTACTGACACTATCCTCTGCCCTAATAACAAAGTTAATTTCTCCAGTGACACTGTCCACAGCTCTACTTCCTGACACTGTCCACTGCCTTACTGACACGACCCACTGCTCTATTGACATCATCCTCTGCTCTACTGACACCTACTGACAACATCCGCTGCCCTACTGATACTGTCCACTACATTACTGACTTACACTGTCCTCATTTAAGGTAGGCAAAATTTATATTTTTACGGTGACATTTGTTTTATAAACTTTTTCTATGTATTCCTTATTATTTAGTTAGGCCTTGCTAGTTAATTTATTTGATCTCTTTCATGATGTTCAGGTAGATCTCCACACCTTAAAGGTTGCTTACCCCGTCCTAACATTTCTGGCCAAGGTCATCTTGAGTATAGGCAGATGCTTCATCTAACATTTACTTCCTTGAATCCATCTGCTCGTAGCTTAGGCATGCAGATAGGAGAGTGTGCTTAGCTGAAAAAAACCTTCTCCCCTCCTGAAGACTTTTGGAATGTATGACCTCATTTGCATAAGCCTAAAAACCAGGAAGTAACTGAAAAAAGTAAATATGATATACAGTGTTTTCCTATTGTTTTCTATTTACTAATGCTAGCAACATAAGGATTACAAAATAGAGAGGGTGAAGTTTCACTTTAAGAAATACTGAGCTAATTGGCTTTAAAATAAACCTGTGCTTCGTCTATGCATCTATTCTAACATGTTTTAATGAAAGAAAATTGTACTTAAAGGCCAAATAAAAGCCAACTAATGGACTTGCTTGCACAAAAAGGCTATAACACAATAGTACCTAAAAATAATAATGAACAAATAGACACACTAATAACTTTGCAATATATATATACAGTATATATATATATATATATATATATATATATATATATATATATATATATATAAATCTAATATTTTAAGCAAGTCTACATTACACACACTACAGTATTTGACATCCCTATGTACAGAATAAATATTCTTTTATGGTGTATTAAAGGAAGTAATAGCAAAACATAACAACATGAACATGTTTCATTTGGTATAGTGCAGCTTATAATATCAAAGAAGACTGATACATTTAAAGATATTTTTGGATTGCAGAGACACTGTTGATTTGTTGTTTAATTGGCTGTAACTTGATGTACAGTAACTCAAATGATCCAGTAAATATGATTTCAATGTGCTTGTCCAACTAACAATCTGTAGCACTCTAGAAGGTTCTCGTGGCGCTTTGAAAGTCATTTGTGAGCAATTTTATTTCTGTTTGTTAGAAAAGGAAGAAGAAGTCTGTAGACAAATATTGAAGTCTATGTAAATCTAAGTGATCCAGATGCTGGATGCAGTCCGTTTGGATCAGCGTGTCAAAATGTCTTCTGGGCAGGGGTGTACATAAGGGAGGGCTAAAAGTAGGTTCAAATTCCCTATTACAGAGCATCTGCAGTGCAACAGATAGCACTGAGAGTTGCCGAACACCCACTACTCCTGCCTCTTGTCAGATCCCAGATACAGGCATTGTCAGTTCAGAGTGAGGAAGGATACACTTAGCTCCTTGGCTCTGTTCACATGACCTAGCCTAGGGAGGACTTCCACAAACTCTAAACTGCCTGGTTTGCTGAGTGGGTTTAATGGTGGGTAGAAGAGAAGTTGTATTTTGGGTAGAACTATCCTTGGGGTAAGCCTTACTTGGGGGTAGATCTGTACTAGACTAAAGGTATTTTGAATGATGGTAGGAGTTATTCTGTTCTTGTAAAAGGGAGTTCTGTAATGAGGGAATTTTGGCTTTGGGTGGAGGTCATTTTTTGATGTTCTCTAGTGACCTGTGCATTATGACCTCATTCTGCACATTGTGTAACCCAGATTTGTGAACTCTGTGCATTATGTAACCCTGACCACTTCACTCTATGCATTATTTACCCCTGCACTTTGTGCCTTAATGTACCCTGACCCCTGCACTGTGTGCATTACACACTCCTGTCTCCTGCACACTGTGCAGTACATGTTCCTGACACTGTTCATTATGCATATCTGACTCCAGTGCTATGTGTGTGGTGCAATTTATGTAGAATGCTCTTATTTTATACCCCTGATCACTGCCCTTGTTACCCTGGGCTGTTTATGTCATACTTCTGACTACTGCACTCTGCCTTTAGATTGAGTAGATTTTTCATCATATTTCACGTTATGTGAATGAAATTGTGAAGAGATTGTACAATCACATTGTATAATGGATGGTCAAGTTAACCACTTCCGGTCCGCGCTATTGACATAATACGTCAGCAGCGCGGACCTGAGGCGCCGGGGTCACGTCTTTGGACGTGATTTGCTTGTAATTCCCCGCGCGTGCCACAGGGTGGCACGCGGCGGGGAAAAACAGTCCCGACGCATCACCGAGGATTCGATGCGTGTACCCGGCGGCCGCGATGTCCGTCAGGTACACGCGATCGTCGGTGACAGAGCAGGGACAGAGCAGGGACATGGAGCTCTGTGTGTAAACACAGAGCTCCACGTCCTGTCAGGGAGAGGTGACAGATGCTGTTTCCCTTGTACATAGGGAGACAGCATCGATCACCTCCCCCAGTCACCCCCCTCCCCCCACACAGTTAGAACACACCCAGGCAATACATTTAACCCCTTCCTCACCCCCTAGTGTTAACCCCTTCAATGCCAGTCACATTTATACAGTAATTGGTGCATATTTATAGCACTGGTCGCTGTATAAATGTGAATGGCGTCAAAAGTGTCTGATGTGTCCGCCGCAATATCGCAGTCAAAATAAAAATCGCAGATCGCCGCCATTACTAGTAAAAAAAAAAATATTAAAAAAAAATCATAATTCTGTCCAATATTTTGTAGGTGCTATAACTTGTGCGCAAAGCAGTCACTTACTGTGATTTTTTTTTTTTTACAAAAATACGTAAAAAATTGGGATATTTATTATAGCAACAAGTAAAAAATATATATATATTTTTAAATTGTCGCTCTTTTTTTGTTTATAACGCAAAAAATAAAAACCGCACAGGCGATCAAATACTACCAAAAGAAAGCTCTATTTGTGGGGAAAAAAAGGACAATTTTGTTTGGGTGCCACGTCGCACGACCGCGCAATTGTCAGTTAAAGCGACGCAGTGCTGCAAGCTGAAATTTCGCCTGGGCACGAAGGGGGTTTATGCCCAGTAAGCAAGTGGTTAACTCTGTTCAAAACGAAAAAATCTGTTTTGGCTGTTCAAGAATAATTCCTTGTTATTTAATAGGACTGTAGAAAATACAGTATATATACAGTATATAGTATATTAAGAGGGACAAATGTAACAGCCAGGCACTTTAAAGAAGACTACCGAGTCATATTCTTTAAACTATTTTTAAGAACAAGCATATCAATTCAGGTCTGCCTACAACCTCGAAGATACGCTTCAGCCATGTGGAACATGTTTAATGACCTCTTGTCAAATGTGCTGAATAACATAATTATCAACGTATCATGCTCACAGGGTGTGTGTTTTTATAGATGAGAGAGCTTTCCACTGTGTTTCTATTATACATCTCATGACCAAGGGATCTGACACTCTCACAAGTAATTTTGATTCTTGTAGAGATGCAAAGATTAAGTGCAAATGAAGCTCAGCACACTGAGCAACCAATGTAGTTATACTGTATTAGGAAATTGAAGCATATTCTTTAGATATGTGCTTTAGGCGTGCTGCTAGCATTTTTATATTCAAACTTATTTATTGCGTACAACATTGTGACATGCTGTAAAATGGCTTGGTTAATTAAAAGGCACTCAAAGTTTTATTGGGTAATAATATAAACCACTGAAGCAAAAGGGTAGCATTGTTTAACCACTTCACCTCTCACACTGATTCTATGAACCAAAGCAATGTTTTATTTCTTCTATTGGCCTGTTTATTCGGCAATAACTTTGTCATTACTTAAAGGGTCACTAAAGGAAAAAAAAATGTTTTGCTGAAATGACTGTTTACAGGGTATAGAGACATAAAAGTTAACTGATTCCTTTTAAAAATGATTAAAAATAGATAACAATCAATCATATAATGTGCCTGCAGTTTAGTTTCACTTTTAAACTGGTTTCATGTTTCTGTGAAGTAGAGAGACACACAGAACAAAAACAAACAAATACAGGGCAGTGTTTTGTTTTTAAAATGAATCTGATGAGTTTTAGACACATAGGGCCAGATTCATGAAGAGTTAGGCTGGCGGATCCAGTGATCCGCCAGCCTAACTGTCACTTTAAGCCGGCGTTTCTGTTTTCTATAACCAGAAAACAAGAAACGCCGGGTTGGGGTTCCGATGCGATCGGCGTAATTGAATTTCGCCATCGCATCGTTACTTCAACTTAAAAATGGCGCCGGGGGCGTTCCCGCTGATTAACGCTGCAAAACTATGTTAATCAGCGGGAGTCGGAAATTCACGATCGTTCTCGGGCGCGACGCAGTGACTTTACAACGTTTCCGGAAGCGATACGCGACGTAAAGATAAAGCAGCCCCCTAGTGGAATATCCTATGTTAGGTATAGCCGTCGTCATCGCGTCGGAAAAAAAAATCGCGTCGTTTGCGTAAAACATTCATGAATGGGGACGTGACGTCATTGACGTTCACTGACAGAACTTGGAGCATGCGCACTGGGATGCATTGACACTCGACGCATGCGCAGTACGTTCGCCGCGGGATCGCGCATAGTTAGAATACTACACGCCCCGTACCCGCCCAATTTGAATTCCGCTGGCTCATTTGCGATGCGCTGCCGCAACTTTAGGAGCAAGTGCTTCCTGAATAACAGCACTTGCTCCTAAAATTTCGGCAGAGTAACGCAAATGAGAAGCGTTACTCCAGAGCAAAAATGCTTTGATCTACCTGAATCTGGCCCATAGTAGTGTCAGCTTGGACCACAGTGAAAAACTGCCATGAGATTTTTCATAAGGAGCCAGACAAGCAGGAAGTGTGGAGATCAGATCAGAATTACAGCAACTTCAAAGCAAAAACGAACAATGAGGACATGAAACCAGGACTGCAGTAAGGTAAAGGAAGCTATTTAGCTAAAAAAATAAATAAAATCCTTTGGTGATCCTTTAAGCTAAAAGATTAATACATATAGCCTTTTTTTCAGTGTTATTGTCTTGCAAAAATATTTTTTTATGCAATCCTTAGAAAAAAAAATACATAGCTAATGTTTGTTAAACTTTGTGTAATTATAGATAAAAATTATGTTTATGTTATAATTTGTCCTTGACCCAAAAGTATAATTCTGGTACAAAACATGGCAAAGTTATTTACAAATAAAATAAATGTGGCACTGAAAAATAATTCAAAACAAATTAAAATGGAAAAAAATAAGATTTATACTAATGGTAAACAAATTAAAAAATACAAAAATAGACAAACATTTGAAAAAAAAAATCACCATGAAAATAATAGTTGAAAAGAGAAGTGGAAGAAGGAGTTAATACTGATTAGGTCAAACTAATAGTCAATTAGTAGGTTAAAGAGACACGTTTACTTTAACTGACAGCATCTTCAGATCAAAGTTCATCACTTTGATCTGCAGATGAATAAACAGTTACAATACGAAAGTAACAAAGTTACTTGGTAGATCTCTATTTCGTGTTTATACAGTGTTGATAAACACTGAGTCAGACTATTCCTTTTTGGACGGCTGCAGATATTAAAAAAGGAAGAATTTTGGTACTATAAATGAAGCATAATTAAATGCCTCCATTCCTATTTATAATAAACAGAGGAAAGGGTTAGGGACTTTGAGCCCAGATTCACACTGACAGAGGTATTGAAATCGTGCAAGTTCAGCTGAACCTGCACAATTTTTCATACCCGCGTGTCAGTCCCGACTTTGGGGGCAATTTCAGAGACATCTGTGCGGGTTGCTGCACAGATGGCTATACAAATCACATCCCTAAGTCTCCAAATGTAGTACAGGGACTACTTTTGGGAATCTGTGTGGCGTCACAAAGTCAGAGTCGCACTGATTCAGACTATACCATTGCTGGCAATAGCCATCGATTTGACATGCGATTTGACATGTCAAATTGCATGCCAAATTGCTGCAATGTGAAACTAGGGTAAATGAGGTGCACAGTGTAAGTCAGTCATAAATGTGAAAAAGCACTTAAATGATTCATGTATATACACAGTTGGAATAATAAACACTGAAGTTAAAAACACATTTAATTACCAATTCAGGCAACAACATGTACTCATCATATTTGAGCTAGATAACAATACACTGAAAGGTGAATGTTGGAATAGGAGCTGATCATGCAAGAAATAACAATCTACAATATAGGCATTAGTCCATATTGGACAAACAATATATAAAAGATTGAACAATAAAACACATGTTAATACAAAAGAATTGTATCCATGTAGCTTGATGCGTTTTGTGGAATATGCTCCACCTCCTCAGGAGCAGATACAAGTCTAAAAAATAATATAAATTGTATTATAGCCTGAGGCCCCGTACACACAAGCAAATAGATCTGTTCAAATCAGTCGGACAGACCGATTTGAACAGATCTGTCTGCTGGGATGTATTGGTTTGATCGTGTACACACGATCAAACCAAAATCCCCGCTGGCAGACATCGCTCTGACGTGTCGGTGACGTGGCGGTGACGTTGACGCCGCCACGTCACCGCACCAGGAAGAAAAATACTTCAGCGCATGCGTCAAATCCATTCGACGCATGTGCGAGCAGATATGTCTGCTGGTTAGCGTACTAAACAGCAGACATATTGGTCCGACGGGTTCCCAGCCGACAGATTTCAAAGCATGCTTTGAAATCTGTCGGCTGGCCAAATCCGTCTGTTTGCCCGTACACACGATCGAATCGGTCTGGCAGACCGTTTCCAGCAGACAGATTTGATCGTGTGTATGCGGCCTAATAGCCCAAATACAAACAGAAAAAAAGAAAAACAAGAAGATGTGAACCCACCAAAAAGGTGGGGTCCCTACATTAATATGCTCACAGATCAGCTCAGAGATCAACATATGGTGATGTAAAGTGAGAGATGTCAGGGGAACATCTTCATCAGGAGCTGTGAGAGTATTGCCAAAATGGTCGCTGGGACACATGTTTAGATACCTAAAGAAACTTGTGAATCTCAATTGGGTGATAGAAGTTTACATAGAAATTATTTTATGTGTAATAAGTATATTAAATGCCAAAGGCATATAGAATGTGACTGCCAATAAATAGCAGAAGAAAAGCAAATAAGAAACCGGGAATTGCATGTGAGGTGCAGAAAGAGCCATAAAATAAAATAAAAGTGTGCTTGATGCCAAACACCAAGCGAAAAATAATAAACTACCCGGGCGGACAGTTGCAAGCTCAATAGTGAGGTAAAAGTGTCACAATGACAACATTCCCAATAAGGCTGCAGATACTAGAGCCGCTATATTTACATGGAAACTCCTGGCTTCATTTTCAGATTTGAGAATTACAGATGGGGGGGCCATGTGGGAGGGGGGCCATGACAGAGAGGCAGAAGAACGGACATGATACACACATTCTGTACACTTTGATGGCATTTTCTGTGTGTTTGTAGAATGTCCAGTGTCCACAACTGGTGAAAACTAAACTTTAGGCAGTTGGTTCATTTATACATTTGTACATTGAAGTATCAAAAATACCTCAGTCTTGCCTTGATGTGAGTCTTCTGTAATCCTGGGAGAAGCATATCAGCACTCTCAGCCCATCAGATTTATATAGCTTTTATCATTGCTGTCAGTGTAAATACCAAACATATGTTCAGGAGAAGAGAGCAGAAAGTTGTTCTCATCAGTGTGATTTTCTCCTTCATTTTCCAATTACAGCCTAGGGCGAGCCCTTAACCACCCTGCATTTCCTAAAATATATCCAAGACCAAAACTTTCTCTTTTTAGTTTTGAATACAGGGGAGAATCGTTAAAGCCCCTCTCAGATTTTTTCTGTAACTTTTTCCAATGTGGAGAATTACCTTTAATTCCTGTCCTGTACACAAGAGAAAGTAAAAGGAGATCCTTTCTAATAAAGCTGTCACCACAGTTGTGTATGTATTTATCCCCACTGAAAGATTTTCTCTTCATTTCTATTCCAATTACATCTCAAAATTATGGAATTTCCCTCACTATCACTATCAATTCTGGTGTAACCAGGATACCAAAAGTAGGTGAAGGTGAATGCAAACAGCAATAAAAGCTCAACAGAGGTTATAATTCTTGCCTACTAGGGGTGAGCCAAACACCCCTTGGTTTGGTTTGCAGCAGAAAATGCGAACAGGCAAAAAATGTGTTTTATCACGCAAACACTGTTAGGCCTCGTACACACGATCAAATCTGTCCGCTGGAAACGGTCCGCTTGACCGTTTCAGCAGACAGATTCGATCGTGTGTACGGCCGAGCCGACGGATTTGGCCACCCGGCAGATTTCAAAGCATGCTTTGAAATCTATCGGGTGGCAATCCGACCGCCCGACATGTCTGCTGGTTAGTACACTTAATGGATTCGGCGCATGCGCGGAAGTGTTTTACTTCCTGGTGCGATGACGTGGCGGCGTCAACGTCACCGCCACGTCACCGACACGTCAGCGCGCTCTCTGCTGGCGGGGATTTTGGTTTGCTCGTGTGTACACGCGAGCAAACCAAAATCCCAGCAGACAGATTTGTTCAAATCTGTCGGACGGACAGATTTGAACAAATCTGTCCGCTCGTGTGTATGGGGCCTTAAAGTCTATGGGGCACGAACATGAAAAATCAACAGTTCTAATTTTAAAGACCAATATGCAGGTTATTGTCATAAAAAGTGTTTGGGGACCTGGGTCCTGCCCCAGGGGACATGTATCAATGCAAAAATTGCGATTTTTTTCGGGAGCAGTGAATTTAATAATGCTTAAAGTGAAACAATAAAAGTGAAATATTCCTTTAAATTTTGTACCTGGGGGTGTCTATAGTATGCCTGTAAAGTAGTGAATGTTTCCCATGTTTATAATCGTCCCTGCACAAAATTAAGTTTCTAAAGGAAAAAAGGTAATTTAAAACTACTCGCGGCTATAATGAATTGTCGGGTCACGGCAATACAGATAAAAATCATTGAAAAAAACACATGGGTTCCCCCCAGTCCATTACCAGGCCCTTTGGGTATGGTATGAATATTAAGGGGAACCCTGAACTAAAAAAATAAAATGCTTGTGGGTCCCTCCAAATTCCATTACCAGGCCCTTAAGGTCTGGTGTGGATTTTAAGGGGAACCCTGCACTAAAATAAAAAAAAATGGCGTGGAGTTCCCCCCAAAAATCCATACCAGACTCTTATCCAAGCACGCAGCTTGACAGGCTGCAGGAAAAGAGGAGGGGACGTGAGTGCACCCCCTGAACCGTACCAGGCCATATGCCCTTAACAGAGGGAGGATGTTCCCATGTTGATGGAGACAAGGGCCTCATCCCCACAACCCTTGCACAGTGATTGTGGGGGTCTGTGGGCGGGGGGCTTATCGGAATGTGGAAGCCCCCTTTAACAAAGGGGACCCCCAGATGCCGGCCCCCCATGTGAATTGGTAACAGGGTACCAAGTTGGAACAAGTCCTTTATTTAAAAAATGTAAAATATCCATTGCCGTAATCCTTCTACGAGTCCGACCCGCTGCTACGAATAATACCGCCTCCATAGGAGGCTCCCGGCCGAATGACGCGCGACCCGTCTGACAGTTTTATAACCGAGGGTAGGGCCATCCGTGACCGAGACCCCCCCCCCATCTGATGCAACAGGGGTTTCCTGTGACATGTCAGAGGGGGCGGGGTCACCCGTGACACCACAGGGAAACCGCTGGAAGCGGTACCATTCGTAGCGGCACATCGGACTCGCCCCCTAAAGACGTAAACCAACGAAGCATACGTCGGTGGTGGTACCTGGTCACGTGTCTGCCCACGCCATCTCCGGCGCTTGAGGAAGCAGGGTTTGGTGGAACGCACACCGCCAACGAGGCTTGAGCACAGCGACACCGCAAAGTGATTTGTTGAAATGCCTACAGCCCTAGTCCCAGGAGGCACATTTTAATGTAAGGAGCCATTTAGCACTTTTTTATATTCATTTTAAACAAATAAAACATTATTATGCTATGGGCTTTTTTCTGTTTGTTTATACATCTTACCTGAACTCCGGGAGTGAGGTAGTTGAACATTTTCCAGTCAATCCAGCATGTGTACAGGCACAATCCTGTCAACGCTATATCTTTCTTTTTCAGTAAAGAAGTCAGATATTTGTGGTAAGCGCATCTTATATCTGAGCACTTTGGGTGAAGACAGATCTTTGAATGTATGGTGGAGGAATATTAACATCACCTTAAGCTATACAGTACGTCCATTTGTGAAGAGGATTCATCATTGAATTTATCACTATTATTGGGATTCACTCTAAGGCCGCGTACACACGATCAAATCTGTCTGCTGCAAACGGTCTGCTAGACCGTCCCAGCAGACAGATTCGATCGTGTGTACGGGCGAGCCGACAGATTTGGCCACCCGACAGATTTCAAAGCATGCTTTGAAATCTATCGGGTGGGAACCCGTCCGCCCGACATGTCTGCTGGTTAGTACACTTACCAGCAGACATGTCGTCTCGCACTGGCGCCGAATGGATTCGGCGCATGCGCAGAAGTGTTTTACTTCCTGGTGCGGTGACGTGGCGGCGTCAACGTCACCGACACGTCAGCGCGCCGTCTGCTGGCGGGGATTTTGGTTTGCTCGTGTGTACAACCAAAATCCAAACAGACAGATTTGTTCAAATCGGTCGGACAGACCGTTTTGAACAAATCTATTGCCTCGTGTGTACGAGGCCTAACAGTGGTTACTGTTACTATTGTATCACGAGTGGAGCCTGTGAGACAGGCCTTCTTGTTCAACATTAGTGCTTGACCTCGCAAATGCGCTTTTGAAAGAATGGTCACAGATTGTCATAGACACACTAAATCTTGTGGACAGCCTTCCCAGAAGAGTTAAAGCTGTTATAGCTGCAAAGGGTGGGCCAACTCAATATTAAACCCTACGGACTTAGATTGGGATGTCATTAAAGTTCATGTGTGTGTAAAGGCAGGTGTTCCAATACTTGTCACAGTACAGTTTATACACATATATATATATATATATATATATATATATATATATATATATATAATTGTGGCGCTTTAGACACCATTTTACACACCCACTTTCTGCTGTTTGGAAAATTCTAGTCTACGCAGGTCTGGTATCTGGTCTGGTATCTTTCCTGCCCAAATCGTATTTCCTGGCCAATTACATCATAGTCACATCATGCTGTAAATGCTCATGAACCAGCCTGTGTTCTTTATTTTTATTTTTTTTTGTAAATATTTTGGAGCTGCTATGACTATTAGAAATAATACACCAAAAAATGTCGGGATACAAGGATAACCTCCCATGGCTTCCAGTACCACCTCTAAGCTGACGACAATCAGATCTATCTCTCCACTCCTCAACTCCCTCCCTCCATCTCTTCACGGATCACAAACTTACTGAATGACATATCAGTACCAAACTCCAACAAAATATAACATTTACAAACAATGCAGCTATATATTTAATAAGACATTAAGTGAAAGAAAAGTCTAACAGTGCATATCTAGTACTTAGTTATAGTAAAGTCTATTTATTTTATTTTTTAATAACAAACATACTTACCTGCTCTGTGCAGTGGATTTGCACATAGCAGCCTCAAGCCTCCTCTTCTCGGGTCCCTCTTTGCTGCTCCTGGCCCCTCTCTTCTGTTGAGTGACTCCACTCTACTGATTGGCAACTGACTTTAATTGACATCAGCGGGAGCCAATGGCTCAGCCAATCAGAAGAGAGAGTCCAAGATGGCCTAGGGACTTGTGGCCAACGCTGGACAGCGATGGGCTAAGGTAAGTATTAGGGTTGCTGGGAAGGCTGCTACGCAGAAAAGGCATAAAATGCATTAGGATAAAATACCTTCTGACTTTACAACTCCTTTAATTTACTGTTTCTGTTTAATGCCTTAATTAATGCAAAGGAAGCACTCCTATGGCCACATCCATACAGGAAAATTGGTAGTTAAAGAAAAAGGGCAAGTAATAGCCCAGGTTTGGACTTTAGAGGCATGTTTCACATGCAAAGAAAGAAACAATTGCAAATGCATGTTTCACATGCAAAGAAAGAAACAATTATAATAAATCTACTCACTGGCTCAGGACACAGAAGGATCCAAAGAAAATGTTTTTCGGATATGAAAATATCTGCTTTATATATGATGCATGTCCTATTGTGCCATGTATATGTATTTTACTCTATTCTTTTTTGCTCTGTCTGTATTATGTATTGTCATATAGGTATAGGGTCCCTATACCTATAATATAATATTAATAAATGTACTGTGATTCTTAGATTCTCCATGCATATAAATAAACCATCAAATAAATAAGTAACCACAAATCCTAATGCCTACAATACATACAAGTGGTTAACACCTATGTGATATTAAACAAAATAGTCCAATTGTAAAAAAACAAACAAAAAACACAATAATAAATATGTGTAGTATTCACCACCACTTCACTAATGGTGTAAATCCTGTTCCAAAAAAATTACAAGCACCCCAATCTCTGAATGCTTTCTGTGCCTTTAAAGTCCACACAATGTGTGTCACCTCCGTGCTCTGTGCTCACAGAAATCGCACTTCCAGGTTGGTGTTATATAGGCTGTATATCATAATCCTCCCAGATAACAATAAAGACCAACTCCTCTTCCTCCTCTGTACCTCTAGGGGCTTTCTGTCTGGCCTTCCTGTGACAGTGTTACAATATAAAAGTATGTGGTGCTTTTAAGGATCTATTTATTTGTGCTGTCATAGTGCCTTGCCCATATGTGAGGAAATTACCAGAACGCCTCATTATTATTATTATTATTATTATTATTATTATTATATATAGGATTTATATAGTGCCAACAGTTTGCGCAGGACTTTACAACAGTAGGGCAGCCTCTAATGATGTAGTATGTTGGTACTATTGACTTTTATTTAAAAATGATATCCACTTACAATTCTTTAAAAACACAAATATGTCAAATATCCCTGGCTTCACGTATACATGATGTCACTTCCGGCCCACGCCTGCCATCACTTTCACCCTACACGTTACTTCATGACCACCTGACACCCCTGTTGAAGCCATATGGTTGTGACATAAAGAATTTTAAATGTAAGTAGATATTGATTTTAAATGAGTGTGAGTGAGTGAGTGAGTAACTTGTATAGCGCAACAAATGCGAAATAAATCGCCTCAGGGCGCTTAGTGTCCAATGTCGTCCAGATCCTTCAGAAGAGGTGGGTCTTAAGTTTTTTCCTGAAGGCCCAATAGTTTTCTTCCATGCGGATGTCCGTGGGTTCCACAGCCATGGTCCTTGGACTGCGAACCTTCGTTCTCCTTTAGATTTGTAGTAGGACTTGGGGATGTGGAGGAGGTTTTGGTTAGTTGATCGGAGGGCGCTATTAGGGATGTAGTGTTTTATTTTCTCACATAAGTATTGAGGCACGTTTCCTTGTGTGCATTTGTGGGTGAGGCAGAGGGTCTTGAATGTAACCCGATCCTTTATGGCTAGCCAATGGAGAGTCCTCAGGGACAGGGTGATTAATTCCCATTTTTTTTCCTGTTACCAGTCTGGCTGCTGTGTTCTGGGTGACTTGTAGATGAAAAATCTGGTATTTGGGTAGTCCCAGGTAGAAGGAGTTTGCGTAGTCAAGTCGGGAATTGATGATTATTCCAACTATTACTGCTGTGTCCTCTTCCGGGATGAAGGGGATGAGTCTACGAAGTGGAGAAGACAGTGAGATCCACTAACTACTGATCCTATTTGTGCGTCATGTCTGAGTCAAAGATGACTCAGAGGCTTTTGACTTTGATGCTTGGGGTGATGGTTTGTCCAAGGATGGTGGGTGGTGTCCATGTCATCCTAGAGTTTGTCTTTTGGTTTGCGTGGAGAAAGAGAAGTTTTGTTTTGGATCCATTAAGTTTGAGGGATCTCTCTGTCATCCAATTATCTATCAATGTTAGGCATTTTTCTAGTCCGTGATATTGGTATTTTTTGTTGGTGGTGCGAAAATAAAGTTGAGTGTCATTAGCGTAGGAATGGTAGAGCAGGTCCTGTTTGCTGATGATTTTGAGGAGTGGGCGGAGGTAGATGTTGAAGAGTATAGGCGAAAGGGGTGATCCTTGAGGAACTCTCCATGTGATGGTGCACGCTTCTGAAGTGAAGGCTCCTAGTTTCACTGTCTGTGATCGATTTTCTAGGAATGATACGAACCAGGGTAGAACTGAGTCTGTGACTTCAGCTACTTCTGTGAGACGAGTGAGCATAATTTTGTGGTCTACTGTGTCGAAAGCTGCACTGAGGTCCAGCAGCACCAGGAGACATGATTCTCCATTGTCTGCTGCTTCGAGGGCATCATCCCATATTTTGAGAAGTGCCGTTTCAGTCCCGTGGCCTCAGCAGAAACCCGAGTGTAGTGGGTCCAGGAGTTTGTGGGTGTACAAATGGAGTTGTAGCTGTTGTACTACTGCTTTCTCACTGATCTTGCAGATGGTGCTAAAGCTTGTTACCGGTCTGCGGTAGTTTGGGTCTTTGGGATCGAGGTTGGGTTTCTATGGTGAAGCACATTGTGAGAATCGATGCAGGTCGATTTGTTATGAATTGTTTATGAATGACTAAGCACTTTGCAGCAAAAATCTGCTTTACCAACATGTTCAGTTGCTTGTATAAGCAATATTGACACTCCAGGGATATGTATTCAATATGACTACATCTTGGCCGAGGTCACGTTGAATATCTCAATATTTTCAGCAATATGCCTAAAAACTGTAGATAGCCAGCTACATTAAGTTCTGGTCAAATTGGTACATTCACCTGCTCTATTTGTTCTTGTGCACTTTACCTCTGTAACACATAGTAATGGACAATCACACATTGTAAAGTTGTTATTGTAACAGGTCAGGGGGAATGCTTTCAATAGGGAGACCTAAATGAAAAAAATAAAAAAAATAATGTATTAGCCATTCCATACAAAAAAAAGGTTTTGCCTTACACACACTAGAAGTGTTTTTTTTTTGTTGTTGTTGTTTTTTTGTATGTAGTTTATATATATATATATTGTGGGAGATTAGCTCGTGGGGATCACTTTTCTGAAACACAGTCTGTAAACAGGCACTTTCTTTTTAAGTCTGGCAGCTGCCAGGTTTATTTCACAAAAGGTTTGCAGGTTAAAATAAACAAATCAGTAAACTTAAATCCTTGCCGTCCGGCGCTAAACTAAACATCAGGGTCCCCTATCTATACAGTGTGGGGCTGGTCCCCACCACCCACAAAATAAACAACAAACGCAAACCTTTTCCTCGCAATGTCTTTAGAGCTCCTCACACTCAGGTTCCCTTCCTGAGTGTCCCAAAACCAGAGAGCTCTCTTCTGATCTCTTCCTGGTTGTTTTTAAGGTCCACCTGACATTGAACTCCAGTGGACCCAAATATCCGGACCGGAACACCAGAGGCCGTAAAACCCGGCCCGGATTCCGGTTCAGCTTCTCAAGATAGAACGTATGCGCGGTGAAATATATCTATGGTCAAGTATCTCACCTCGCATACCGTAACATATCCTCCCCCTCTGCTCAAGCCCCTGCGGCTGAGCACTTGCCCCAACCATACAGTGTACCCGGGAGAGAGCATCTGCATTATTTTGGAGTTTTCCTGGCCTATGCTCCACCGTAAATTTAAAAGGCTGTAAAGCCAGGAACCACCTTGTCACCCGAGCATTTTTCTCCCTGTTATCACACATCCACTTCAAGGGAGCATGGTCTGTGACCAGCTTAAATGACCTCCCCAGTAGGTAATACCTCAGGGAGTCTAAAGCCCACTTAATGGCGAGACACTCCTTTTCTACGATGGCATAATTTTTCTCGTGCTTGTTCAGCTTCCGGCTCAGGTATACCACTGGGTGCTCCTCACCATCCCTGTTCTGTGAGAGTACGGCCCCTAGGCCCACCTCAGAGGCGTCCGTCTGTACAACAAACTCCTGGCTAAAGTCCGGGGTTACTAGTACGGGTACCATACAAAGAGCCTGTTTCAACTTCTGAAATGCCTCCTCGGCTTCGGGGTTCCACTTGACCATGACCGACCCCCTACCCTTCGTCAAATCGGTCAAGGGGGCAGCAACGGTGGCAAAATTGGGTATGAAACGCCTGTAATACCCCGTAATGCCCAGGAAGGCCCTCACTTGTTTTTTATTGACTGGTTGGGGCCATTTTTGAATTGCCTCAATCTTATTGGTCTGCGGCTTGACCACTCCCCGGCCAATAATGTACCCCAGGTATCTGGCCTCCTCCAGGCCTATGGCACATTTTTTTGGATTGCCCGTGAGACGTGCTTCCCTAAGGAAATCTACCACCGCTTGTACGCGGGGCAGGTGCGATTCCCAATCTGGGCTGTGGATGACCACATCGTCCAAGTACGCCGCTGCATACGAGCGATGTGGTCTCAAAGTTTTGTCCATCATTCGCTGGAATGATGCAGGGGCTCCATGCAGACCAAACGGCATCCGCTTATACTGAAACGAGCCCTCAGGAGTGGAAAAGTCAGTCTTCTCCTTGGCTGATTCAGTAAGCGGTATTTGCCAATAACCTTTCGTTAGATCCAGGGTCGTTATGTAGCGAGCCTGTCCCAACCTGTCCACAAGTTCGTCGACCCGGGGCATCGGGTAGGCGTCAAACTTGGACATACTGTTAAGTTTTCTAAAGTCATTACAAAACCTGATACTGCCATCAGGTTTTGGGACCAGCACTATGGGACTTGACCACTCACTGTGGGACTCTTCGATCACATCCAACTCTAACATTTGTTTTATTTCCTCTGCAACTGCCTCTCGCCGGGCCTCTGGGATTCTATAGGGTTTTACATTTACCCGAACCCCTGGTTCCGTCACTATGTCATGTTGGATCGTGTTGGTCAGTCCGGGTAAGGGGGAGAAAAAGGGGCAGATTCACACAGAAATGGATTATCGTAGCGTATCAGAAATACACTACGCCGCCGTTTTTTACCTGGCTCTACGTGGAATTCAGGTAGATTTTGTCCAGTAAACGACGGCGGCGTAGTGTATTTCTCCCGTCGCAATCCATCTGCGCGAGTAGGGGGCGTGAATCATTTAAAATAGGCGCGTTCCCGCGGCGATCGATCTGCGCATGCCCGTTCGCAAATTTCCCGCCGTGCATTGCGCGAAATCACGTCGTGACGTCATTCGTTGTTTAGGTAGCGTCGTTTACGGGCGATCCTAGTCCCGAACGAGTTACGTAAACAAAAACAAAAAAAAATTTGAAGCGGGAACGACGGCCATACTTAACATGGGCTACGTAACGTTAGAGCAGCAAAAAGCTGCTCTAACATTACGTACAAAAAAATAGACGAAAGCGATTGCGACGACCACTCGTATCTTCGGGAATCGCCGTAAAAAACATTTGCATATCCCGACGCATCAGAACGACGCGAACTCCTCCCAGCGGCCGCAAATAGATGGCAGCGTAGATCCGAAGGCTTACGAAGACGTAAGCCTCTCGGATCGAAGCCCGAAGCCGCCGTATCATGGTTTGAGGATTCAAACTAGTGATACGGCGCGCGAAATTTGAAATTACTCCTGTCTAACACCAGTTAGACAGGCGTAATTGCTCTATGAATCTGGCCCAAAGTCTTTATTTTTCTGCACAAATGCCCTAACGTCATTTTGTTGTGCTACAGACAGGGAATCCGTGATGGGAACGTCAGGTATCACGGGTATCCGGTCTGTTGGAGGTGAGGTCATGGCCAGTAAAGTCTCTCGGTCCTTCCAGGGCTTTAATAGATTTACATGGTCAATTTGGTGGGGTTTCCTTTTGCCTGGCTGGTAGACTTTGTAGTTTACCTCCCCCACCCTTTCGACAACCTCAAAGGGACCCTGCCACTTAGCTAAAAATTTACTTTCTACTGTGGGAACCAGTACCAGCACTCTGTCCCCCGGGCTGAAAGTACGGACCTTGGCACCCCGGTTATAGACCCTCCTTTGGGCCTCCTGGGCTCGCTCCATATGTTCCCGTACTAGGGGCAGGACGGCTGCGATTCGGTCCTGCATCAAGGAGACATGTTCTATGATGCTCCTATATGGGCTGACCTCTCCTTCCCACGTTTCTTTAGCAATATCTAGCAGGCCCCTGGGATGCCTACCATACAAGAGCTCAAAGGGGGAATAGCCTGTGGAGGCCTGTGGAACCTCTCGTATGGCAAACATGAGATATGGTAGCAAATAATCCCAGTTTCTCCCATCCTTGTCGACCACCTTTTTCAACATACTCTTCAATGTTTTATTAAACCTTTCGACCAGACCATCTGTCTGGGGGTGGTAGACCGAAGTACGGAGATGGGAGATTTTGTACAATCTACACAATTCCTTGGTAACCCTAGACATGAAAGGGGTGCCCTGATCGGTCAAGATCTCTTTCGGGATCCCGACTCGACTAAACACCTGGACCAATTCCTTGGCAATAGCCTTAGCGGAGGTGTTCCGCAAGGGTATGGCCTCAGGATAGCGAGTCGCATAGTCCAGGATCACCAGAATATGCTGGTGACCTCGGGCAGATTTCACCACCGGCCCGACCAGGTCCATGCCAACCCTCTCAAAGGGAACCTCAATTATTGGTAGAGGGACAAGGGGGCTGCGAAAATGGGGCGACGGTGCTGACATTTGGCACTCAGGGCACGATTCGCAATACTCCTTGACCTCTGCATGCAACCCGGGCCAGAAAAATCTCTGGGTGATTCTCTCCTTGGTTTTTTCAACCACGAGATGTCCCCCCATTACATGACCATGAGCCAGGTCTAGCACCACCCTGTGAAAGGGTTTGGGAACCAGCAGCTGTTCTACCTCTTCCTCTCCGTGTTTTATCACTCGATATAATAGATTGTTTTTAATCGCCATGTAGGGGAAGGACACCACCCAATTAGGATCCACCGGTTCCCCATCCAACACCTTAACATTTTCCCTGGCACTCATGAGGGTGGGCTCTCGCAGCTGCTCAGTACAGAAATTCTCCCTCCTGACCTCCAAGTCGGGTACCACATTTTGGCTACTCTCGATGTCAGGGTCAGGCGAGATTTCCTGTTCGTTACCCTCAGGCTGGGTGCTAGCTTCCAAGTCCTCCGGTTCCCCGACCATGGCATGGAAAGGAAGAGGATCTCCGGCTTCCTCGATCCCACCAATAGCCTGCCTTTCCCTTTTGAAAAACGGGTCTGGTGAGAGTTCCCGTGTTTCCCCAGCAGGGGGAACTCTGTCTACGAGCCTCCCTTTATGCTCCCATAACTTCCAAAAATGGGGAAAGTCTCTCCCTACTAAAGCTTCATGGAGCAGTGAGGGTACCACCCCCACTGAATGTGTTACCCTGCCCCAGGGGGTATCAACCTCAACCACTGCTGTCTGGTAGTCCCGAGTGTCCCCATGGATGCAAATTACCCCAATACTACTGGGGTGTAGTTTTTCGGGGTCTACACAAGCACTCCTAACTAGGGTCACCACGCTACCAGAGTCTAGTAGTGAAACAATTGGGATTGAGGGGCGCTGACTAATAGTGGTTATACCATATATTATACAACATATATGTGAAAAATAATTGTGAAAGCAGCTGATCCCTGAGCTCATTTGACCTTATTTTAATTAATAGGTCAACACCATCGGGTAAGGAGCCATCCATACTCACTTGCGGTGGTTTTTTTGGTGAAGGTGGAATACACTTAGAAGAAGAACACACGGAGCACCCTATTGGAACACTACTGCTATAGTTTTGTAGCACATTATTGCATTTGGACTCTGGGTAGACATTCATTGTCCATTGCCATTATATATTTCTCTGCACCTATTGCTTTGTTATCACTTGCTGTTACATTGGTTTAGCACTACTTTCACAATTTATTTTTCACATATATGTTGTATAATATATGGTATAACCACTATTAGTCAGCGCCCCTCAATCCCAATTGTTTCACATGTATAATCCAGCACTCTGTATTATTTAGGGAGCAGCTTATAAATAATTGCATAATTTCCCCCCCCCCCTATTTTTTCACTTTGGCGCGAGATTTCCCCAAGTTCTAGAGTCTAGTAGTGCTGTGAGAGGCTTGCCATCCACTAAAATAACGCACATCTGTTTTTCCAGGTGACTCTGATCTAGCGCAACACATGCGACCTGTGCAAACAGAGAAATGTGTCTTTTCCTATCAGCATAATCACATTGCATAGGTTCATCATTTAGAGGGCAGTTTGCAGCAATATGGCCCAATGCATGGCAACGAAAACACCGTATTTGCCCCACCCCCAGTCCTCTTAACGGTCCCAAAGACCTTCCTGGCTTCTGTGGCCAGTCTCCAGGTCTAGGACCCACAGTCTCATCTGCTGTAACAGTCTTATCCACTTTCCCCAAGCTCTTGAACCCCGGAACAGTCTTACCCGAACCGCTGGGAGATCTTGCACCTCTAGACACACCGAAGTGGGGCGTAGGTGGGTTTACCAAGTCGTCGGTAGCACTGTACTTTTCCACTAGGTCCACCATTTGGGCTGCAGTGTTGGGGTCCCCCTGTCCGACCCACCTCCTCAGGGCAGCAGGAAGCGCACGTAGGTACCGGTCCATTACCACCCGCTCCACAATCTGCGGGCTGGTCAGGGTCTCTGGCTGCAACCACTTACTGGTGAGGTGGACCAGGTCAAACATTTGTGATCGGGGTGACTTGTTGCTGGAGTAGGACCACTTATGCACGCGCTGGGCCCGAACTGCCATGGTGACACCCAAGCGCGCGAGTATCTCTGATTTGAGAGTCCCATAGTCCTGTGCCTTATCTGTTTCTAGGTCAAAATAGGCCTTTTGGGGTTCTCCAGTTAGGAATGGGGCCAATAGTCCCGCCCACTGCTCTTTTGGCCATCCTTCGCGGACAGCGACTCTCTCGAAAGTCGCCATGTATGCCTCAACATCATCCGCTGGTGTCATCTTTTGCAGGTGGTAGGAGGCCCGTAGTATCTTTGGTTCTGCTGCCACAGGAGGTGCGGACCCCTTTTTCAGTTCCATCAGAGCTTCGGCAAACTGTCGGTTCATCTCCTGTTGCGCTGCAGCAGCTTCTGCGACTTGGCGGTTGGTTTCCCGCTGGGCTGCATTGGCCTGTAGGAGGGCAGCCTGCTGCGCTGCAGCAGCTTCTGCGACTTGGCGGTTGGTTTCCCGCTGGGCTGCATTGGCCTGTAGCAGGGCTTTTAACATTTCCTCCATCTTCAGAAAAGTTGCCCGCTGAATCCACCACGTGTGGGAGATTAGCTCGTGGGGATCACTTTTCTGAAACACAGTCTGTAAACAGGCACTTTCTTTTTAAGTCTGGCAGCTGCCAGGTTTATTTCACAAAAGGTTTGCAGGTTAAAATAAACAAATCAGTAAACTTAAATCCTTGCCGTCCGGCGCTAAACTAAATATCAGGGTCCCCTATCTATACAGTGTGGGGCTGGTCCCCACCACCCACAAAATAAACAACAAACGCAAACCTTTTCCTCGCAATGTCTTTAGAGCTCCTCACACTCAGGTTCCCTTCCTGAGTGTCCCAAAACCAGAGAGCTCTCTTCTGATCTCTTCCTGGTTGTTTTTAAGGTCCACCTGACATTGAACTCCAGTGGACCCAAATATCCGGACCGGAACACCAGAGGCCGTAAAACCCGGCCCGGATTCCGGTTCAGCTTCTCAAGATAGAACGTATGCGCGGTGAAATATATCTATGGTCAAGTATCTCACCTCGCATACCGTCACAATATATATATATATATATATATATATATATATATATGTGTGTGTAGATTTGACTTGATATCAACATGTTACAAGCCCCACGTACAGCAAAGCTTAGGCTAGGAGAGGGGGTGGCAGAATGGGGAATCAGGTGTGCTGCATGCAAATGTGCTGCCATAGGACATGCAAATGGGGGAGATAGGAAAAATTAAATCGCGCTACCTCAGATATAATAACAACCATAAATGAAAACAAGTGAATAAAACACAAATTAAGAAGGGTGACCTGTGATGGCCACTAGTCAATAAACAGTCACCTAAATGGGTGATAATTATACCGAAAACCATATAGTGATATAAGTATGATATATGACCATCTAATGAATTTAGACTTGAACTCTCGATTAATGTACAGTCCAAAGCATCAACCAGAAAAAAAGTCATTGAAAGGGTAAACACCGGTGCTCCTGAGTCGTAACAAATTGATGAAAGTGATCAAAAGCAAACAAGTGTGTCCTCCACCAAGCTCATGAATTGGTCTCTTACCGGAAACCCATGATCCACAATGACAAAGGATCAGATACAACATATACAGAGTCTCAATCGCGTGGTGTCAGATCATCAATACTGGTGAGAACTTGTGGCCAAAAACGTTGCAGCAGTTTGGATGCCCACCATGCAAAAACATCAAATGCTCCACATAGTGTATTAAACGTATAAAATGTATTAAAAAAGGTTAAAAATGCACTTACAATTATGCAATAAGATAATTTGTGTTTTATTCACCTGTTTTCATTTATGGTTGTTATTATATTTGAGGTAGTGCAATTAAATTTTTTCTATGTTCATTTCTTGTATTTATTGTTTACATGTAAATTGCAGCACCTGGGGTAGCACATTTTACTATTTTATAGCTCCCTTTTTTTCTTTTCTTTGTCAATTTTAGCACAGTTTTCTTCCTTTTTCCAGATGGGGGAGATAACTGAGTGAACAGAGAGACAACCTCAACAATATAATTCAAAACATTTCCTGTGAGTTGAGGTCATGATAGATACACCTCCTGTGGGTGCATGATCATGTCAGCCTGAGCTCAAACAGAATTCCACAGAGTACAGTGGTTATATCATAATGAAAGTATCACTCTTAGATGAGAATCAAGCTCTTCGGTTCAGAGCACCCCTGACCGTCTCTTCCCCTCCTCTCCCTCCCCCTCCCCCCCTTTTTTCTCTCTATTTCCCTCTACTTCCTTTCAGTTCCTCTATTTATTCTACAGCTGGTTTAATTCCCCTACATTTTGCCATGGCTGATCCACAAAAGTACGTTTGTGCGGTGCAGTCTACACGATGTGCTTATCAGCTGCACGGCCGGTCTAAAATTAGACCATATAAAAGCTTGCTTAAAATTAGACAATCCGTCTACATGTCAGCAAAAGCAACACCATTAGGGACGAGCTGAGCAGCCACACTTGCAGGACAACAATCTGTATGCCAACATGCCAGGGGCATCCTTGCTCATAGCTATACTACTGACTTTAGATGAGCGCAGAAGGAGGAGGGCATGGAGGAGGGCATGGAGGAGGGCACGGGAGAGGATCTTTGTCAGATATATCCGTGGGTGAGCCCAATGGTAATAGGCCCCCCTTTTTGGCTGGAATTAGGGTGCAATTGGAGAGATACCCTGTGTTAATAGGAGGGTAGATGTTGGTTCCTCAGCTTCCACTAATTTCAGTGAAATTGAGTAAAGGTGGATTAATTAGGTCAGGAGCCTGTGCAGGCCAGCAGGCCCAAAGATTGCTAAAGTAAAATGATCCATGCTGCTATAAGGATGCCAGTTGTGACCGATGCACCCTAAACCATATAAAACAAAGAAAAAATGTGTCTCTAGAGTCTAATAGGTAGGAATCCCTACTAATGTGGTTACTAGTGTAATCAACCACACTAGTAGGGATTCCTACCTATTAGACTCTAGAGACACATTTTTTCTTTGTTTTATATGGTTTAGGGTGCATCGGTCACAACTGGCATCCTTATAGCAGCATAGGATCATGTTTCTTTAGCAATCTTTGGGCCTGCTGGCCTGCACAGGCTCCTGACCTAATTAATCCACCTTTACTCAATTTCACTGAAATTATGAAATTAGTGGAAGCTGAGGAACCAACATCTACCCTCCTATTAACACAGGCTATCTTTCCAATTGCACCCTAATTCCAGCCAAAAGGGGGGCCTATAACCATTGGGCTCACCCCACGAATATACCCGACAAAGGTATTAATTTAGCAGCGCCATTTCCCTTTCTACTATTCATATTTATTTTAGCTTCCCACATAGGGATCCTACTGGGAGGCAACAGTTACTTTATTCACCATAGCGCGGACTCCCCTGTTCTTACACGGGAGAGGATCTGCCGACTGCCACTGGGCAAGGTACTGGCAACACTCCATTTCCTTTCCAGTGGCTCTTTTCACCCTCATGGGTAAATATATATTTTATATACATTTTTTTCTGTTTAGTATATATTTTATAATAATTAATGTAATAAATATATTTTTTTATTTTTTTAACTAATATAAATGTACTAATTGTAATATTATTATAATTATCTTATTTAATATTATATATATATATATATATATATACACACCGACACGACACAAACCTCCAAACAGCAACAGACAACGGAATAAAAGCACCTTGCTTCAGGAAGGGAAAAAAATTGGATGTACTTTTGCAATGGAAGGGCATTTCTCTCTGTCTATTTAAGCACTGTGCATAGCTCACTAAGTCTGACGGGCCTAGTTCCTATCTAACTGATTGCGCCGTGCCGAGTTCTGAGCATGCTCAGAGAGGTGCTGACCATAGTCTGCTTCATGTGCACATGCCCAGTCTGGCCGGCCCTTCATTTGCATGGGGTCACAGCTCATTTCAATGGAACATGCCCACGTCCTTCCCACTTTGAATTACACAGCTTTACGCCTCGGAATTTACATTGCACCGGTGCAAATTTGGCTGAAAATACTACGAGGATACGGTACTTGCACCTCAAAATTAAGCCGGTCTAACTTAAAGGAGTTGCACTACACTGGTCCAAAAATGCGCCGATGTACGTGAATCTGGCCCTTTGTACTTTCCTCAGTTTCTTTGCAAAATCACTTAACAAACAACCAGTGGTGAGATGATTTGAGCTTTGTGACATAGGGCATTATCCTGCTGGATTTAACCTTTAGAAGATACACTGTAGTCATAAAGGGATATCTCACACACCATTACACCATCACCACCAGCCTGAACCATTGATACAAGGCAGGATGGATCCATGCTTTCATGTTGTTTACGCCAAATTCTGACCCTACCATCTGAATGTCACAGTTGAAATCGAGACCCATCCGACAAACAATGTTTTTCCAGTCTTCTATTGTCCAATTTTGGTCAGTCTGTGTGAATTGTAACCTCAGTTTCCTATTCTTAGCTGACAGTCACACTCGGTGTGGCCTTCTGCTGCTGTAGCACATCTGCTTCAAGGTTTGATGTGTTGTGCAATCAGAGAGGGTATTCTGCATACCTTGGTTGTAATGAGTGATTATTTGAGTTACTGTTGCCTTTCTATCATCCCACACCATCTCTGCCCATTCTCCTGACCTCTGACATTAATAAGGCTTTTTCGTCCACACAACTTCTGCTCACTGGATATTTTCTCTTTTTCGGACCATTCTCTGTAAACCCTAGAGATGGTTGTGCGAGAGAATCCCAGTACATCAGCAGTTTTTGAAATACTCATAGCAGCCCATCTGGCAATAACAACCATGCCACATTCAAAGTCATTTAAATACACTTTCTCCCCAATTCTGATGCTCAGTTTGAACTTCCGCAAGTTGTCATTTTCACTTTTGGGTGCCTAAATGTATTAAGTTGCTGCCATGGCTGATAAGCAATTTTTGTTACCAAGCAATTGAACAGGTGTTCCTAATAAAGTGGCCAATGAGTGTATATGTATAGACTGTATACTGTGCCTGTAGTTTGGCTTTAAATTCTATTTAGATACATTACTGTGTACCGTGTGTCCTTAAAAAAACTACTATTAAGTAATGTAGCTACTTTTGTGATGTGAAAACTTCCTAAACAGTTTTTTACCCAAAGGCAAAACAAGTTATAAAGACAGATTGTTTTAGCATACCATTACTAAGGCTGCGTAGGTTGTTTTCATTGGTCCTTGCATAAGAAGGGAAAAGACACATATGGTAGAGATGGAATGAAAAAGCTGCTCGCCCCAATTTGGCATAAAAAAAAGAGAAAGGTTTTCATTGGTCCAAACCGATCGTGTGTGGGCCCCATGGGTCATTTATCCTTCGGTCAAAAAAAAGAGAACTTGCTTTAAAATGTAATCGATGGACGCCTGACCGGTCAAAACCGATCGTTATTATGCAAAAGCATCGGTTAAAAAGCTACGCATGCTCAGAATCAAGTCGATGCATGCTTGGAAGCATTGAACTTCGTTTTTTTTAGCACTTCATTGTGTTTTACGTCACCGCATCTGACACAATTGTTTTTTTAACCAATGGTGTGTAGGCACATCAGACCATCAGTCAACTTCATCGGTTAACCAATGAAATCCCATCGATGGACTGATTGTGTGTACGCGGCCTAACTATTTCTTATTTCCTTTATTGATTTTATAAATTAAATTTTCTTGATAATTTTTTATAACACTTGCAAAATGTGTAATATTCAGTATGCCTTAAGATCTTCATTAAGAACAAGAAACATTGCCACAATCATCCATCACCAGCCAACTAACAGAGGCTTGGCCAGTGCTTCAGTATCTTTACCAAATTATTATGCCACTTGGGAATGTCAGCAATAATTGTGAAAAACCGTGATAGTTTTTTTTGAAGTTGACACATTACACACACTTTAGAGAGACTATCACAACAATCTAAAATTGTTATAATCATCTACTTTACTATTGTTGTGACAGCAGTTGCTATAGCTCCCAGTTTTAAATGAGGGCACTGTGAGGAGTCTATTTGGTAAGCATCTGATGAATTGCAAGCTTAGACTACAAAGCTCTTTGAAATATTTTGTTCCCAGCAGTGTACAGGAACACATAATAAGAACATAAAAAATCAGAACAGACAATAGATGGTATAATAAAGAGATGGTCTTTTTGTGTCTAGATAGGATACTGTGTTTAGCTTCTAGAGCTCTAAAAGTATTTGTTTTAATATTGCTGTAGCCTTAAAGACTTGCTTTACCTGTCAGTCTTTGTACAATAAAATATTCTCTCCCAACACTACTAAGCAAATGATCCTTTGTCATGTGGAAGTATGGCAATGATTGCTTTTAACTGTCATTGTTTCTGGGACTTGCTAAGGTGACAGCCTTGAAATCACAGAATATTGACCATTTAATGGGACTAACAAAACCTCAACCTAATCTTAGAAACAATATTCCTGTCTAACATACAGTGCAGATTTGCTGTTTGTGACCTGGATGACATACAGTACAAAACATGCTGCTTTTGACCTGGGGGAAATAACATTTTTATGTCTTTGTTCTGTTTGCAGTAATGGAGATTTCTTGGGGAAAAGAGAGGTAGCCATCATGGTTCAACAACTTTCTTTTGTGAGTTTTCTATGGCCAGACACGTGAAATGACAGGTGCAAAAGAAGAATTATTGCCTATAGTTACCAGTTTCCTCTTTCATAAAAAAAAAAGGAAACAAAGTATTCGATTGATGACTATGACTATTAATTCTACTTGTGCTCCCAATTTCTTCCTTCAATTTGTATATAAATAAATATTAAAGACTGAGATTTGAGACACAAAGTTTATTATATTGTAGGATTTATGTCTCTCAGTGCCAGGTGGCTTTCAGGTTAAAAATTTTGAAGCTGAAGTCCGCTGAATTTTTTTCTGACTGGTAGTAATGTCTAGCCACCCCATAGACACATTTAGGCTGGGTTCACACTATAACACACAGCGGCTCCCAGCAGGAGATCGCTGCGTCTCCATTCACAATTTCAGGTCCGATTTCAGTCCGATTTTTTGGCTGAATTTAGATCTGAAATGGACCAAAAGATGCACAGGGCTCCTGTGCAAATTGCTCCAAAGAGAGTCAGTCACAATCTCCTGCTATGCAAATTGCATGCGGGAAATACGCATCCAATTTACATAGGTGTGAACCCAGCCTTAAGGATAACCAAACAAGTATGATAAATTAGTACTTATTTTTGTGACAAGAATTAAAAACTGACTGAGAAATGTTTTTTTGTTGGTTTGTTATGTATCTTTTGGCATTGTGTAAGGAAATTAAGTCTTACAATGTTCAATTGCAAAAGCAAGAAAGGTTTCTATGAATGCCAACTTTCAGTTCCTTGAAATCTAATCTTTTCACATATACACAGAATGCACAGACCAATTTATCCATACCTGCTTGACAGGTGCATATCATTGCAAATTTTGACAGCAAGGCCAATTCTTGCTTTCATCACAAGTCCTCCATAGGGTTAAGGTGTGAAGGCACCACCATCACCCGAAGCCCAATATGTCAGCACCTGTTACTTCTATCCAAAGTCACCAATTATTAACCACTTCCATACCAGGCACTTACGCACCTTCCCGCCCAAGCCAATTTTCAGCTTTCAGCACTGTCGCAATTTGAACGACAATTGCGCGGTCATGCTACACTGCACCCAAACAAAATTGGCGTCCTTTTTTCCCCACAAATAGAGCTTTCTTTTGGTGGTATTTGATCACCTCTGCGATTTTTTTTTTGCGCAACAACTAAAAATAGAGCGAAGATTTTGAAAAAAAAATAAAGTTTTTATTTTTTTCTGTTAATTTTTTTGTAAATGAGTATGTTTTCTCTTTCAATTACGGGCACTGATATGGTGGCACTGATGGGCACCAATGAGGTGGCACTGATGGGCACCGATGAGGTAGTTCTGATGGGCGCCGATTAGGTAGCACTGATGGGCACTGATAGGCGGCGCTGGTATGGGGCACTGATGGGCACTCATGGGCGGCACTGATGGGCACTCATGGGCGGCACTGATGGGCACTCATAGGCGGCACTGGGCACTCATAGGCGGCACAGATGGGCACTCATAGGCGGCACAGATGGGCACTCATAGGCGGCACAGGTGGGCACTCATAGGCGGCACAGGTGGGCACTCATAGGTGGTACAGGTGGGCAATGATAGGTGGCACAGGTGGGCACTGATAGGTGGCACAGGTGGGCACTGATAGGTGGCACAGGTGGGCACTGATATGTGGGCACTGGGCATGGATTGGCACTGACAGACACTGGGGTGGCACTGATGATCACTGAGGGGTGGCACTGATGGATCAATGTTGCCAATCAGTGCCCATGTGTGGGCACTGATTGGCATCATTTTTTTTTTACTTCCCCCTTTTTTTTTTTTGTCCTTTTTTTTGTTGTCTTTTTTTTTTTAGTACCCTGGTGGTCTAGTGTGGGCACTCCCTGGTGGTCCGTGTGGCGATCCGAGGGGGGGCTGCGCTGATAAACAATCAGCGCGAACCCCCCCTTTCAGGAGAGCCGCTGATCGGCTTTCCTCTACTCGCGTCTGTCAGACGCGAGTGAGGAAGAGCCGTCGGCGGCTCTTCCTGTTTACATCGTGATCAGCCGTGATTGGACACGGCTGATCACGTGGTAACGAGGCTCCGCCAGAGACTCGTTACCGAGATCGGAGGAGCAGGGTGTCAGACTGACACCCCGCATCACCGATCGCCGCGCTGCGCGCCCCCACGGGCGCGCGCGGCATTGAAATCGTGCTAGACGTTTGAGAACGGCTAGTCACGATTTCATAACCACTTCCCGGCCGTAAATCTGTTATTGGCCGGGCGGGAAGTGGTTAATCTTGGCCTGAGTGTATTATAATTTGGCTTCTTCACATAGGGCTTGCCCACTGTGGCGCAAAACTTTGTTATTTTCATCCAAAGTCTGCAAATGAGACACCAGAATGTATCCAAAAAAAGCTCTAATCTTGTTCTGAGTGGACTAAATTGTGACCTCAGACTCGCTCCCCAAGGTGCTGTTTATAAAATAAAGAAAGCTTAAATGGTAAATTTCATTATTGCTGCAGCAGGCTCTACACACAGTACATATGTGCCACCTTACAGAAAGACTAAGGGGACCCCCAGGCACTATATTTAAAAGTGTGTAAAGGTATATATATATATATATATATATATATATATATATATATATATATTGTGACAGGAAGTCAGTGTGTGTTGTCCCAGATGGAAGATACTTTTCTGCCTTGTGTAGACAATACACCAATTACTATTGGGCGTTGGCTGTAGAAATGGCCAGAGAGGTTTGGGGAGTTAGAAGCCTTCAGCTGTTCAAAATGAAGCAATTAAAGCCCCTATAAATATAGTCTAAGGATAACGACTGATTGCTGCATCCTGGGGGATTTGTGAGTGAAGGAGCAGACACAAGCACTTCTGAAGAGGTGAGGTGCTGATGGATATTTTTGTGTGAGAAATATCAGAGACTTTTTTTGTTGTTTTCTGCTGTAGGACCAGCAGTGTCTGCCCAGCAGTAGGCTGTGCCAGACTCAATAGGTAGGTTCCTGTGTTGGGAAGGTAGACGCCCCAAGTGGCAAGGGTTTACTTTATGTTTTGTTTTGTTTATGCTGTTTTTATGCTTGCACGTGTATCCAGCAATATGGAAAAATAAACCATATCCTTTGTTTTCAATCCTCCTTAACTGCCTTTTTGTACAGTTCAGCGTGTAGTGAACCCATCCAGGGGGTCACACCCACCCGCTACCGAGCTAATCCCTCACAATATATATATATTTATAATTATATATATATATATATATATATATATACACACAGTAACTCACAAAGGTGAGTACATCCCTTAAAGTTGTGTAAATATTTTATTATATATTTTCAAGTGACAACACTGAAGAAATTACATGTTTCTACCTATATAGTGGAGCCTTAGGGTCCTACATACATTCAACAACACCATAGTTATAGTTCATATTATGATCGGGGGTGTCTTTGATAAGCTTTGGAAATGTGCAAAATGTTATTTATGTTCCATATTTTTTATAATCTTCATATGTGTTTTAGGGTTTTTTATTAATATTTTATGATTTCTTTTAATTTTTAAGATTTTTTTGATTAATTTATAATACATGTTTCTCTACATATGTTGTTAATTTCCCTCTCCTACCACTTGCTAGTCCTCCACACTTAAGCAACACTGTTAGGCCTCATACACACGATAGGATAGATGGACCATTTTCATCGGTCAAAACCGATCGTGTGTGGGCCCCATAGGTTATTTAACCTTTGTTTAAAAAAAAAGCCAACTTGGTTTAAAATTTAACCGATCGTTAGTAGGCACAACCATCGGTTAAAAATCCACGCATGCTCAGAATCAAGTTGAAGCATGCTTGGAAGCATTGAACTTCATTTTTTTCAGCACGTCGTTGTGTTTTACGTCACCACGTTCTAACACAATCGTTTTTTTAACCAACGGCTTGTAGGCACATCAGACCATCAGTCAGCTTCATCGGTTAACCGATAAGAACAGTCCAAAGGATGGACTGATCGTGTGTACAAGGCTTCATAAATGTTTGCTCTATTTGTTGGTTTTTATGAACTTGCTCGCTGTGTTAGTCCCACAGCCAGCATTCCAGTATAAAATGACTGTTAGTACAATACAGCCCCAGGCCTTTAGAAGGAGCTGATGCTCCCTGCGCGTAGCCTGTCTATCACAGTGTGCCCTTCCTTCTGTGTGTTTCCTGACCATCTCCCCTTCTCTGGTGATGTCACATCCGCCCTGTGGTTCACGGCGGTTCTCCCACTTTCTCTGGACGCTATCCAGCTGCCAGCATCAGCTACTTCTGTGGTCTCTGAGCGCAGCGCAATATCCACAAGATGGGTTTGGGGGGCTCTCCCATGAACCAGATGAGCTTGCTTTTAATCTTGTTCCTGTGAGTCTTTTTAATCCTTTGATTAAACTGTGTATTTTAAGGTGAAGCTTCCTGTTTTGTCCTTATACTTGATTTTCACAAAGCTGTCTTTTCTCTGAGGACAGCTCACTGTGAGTCAGTTGTGTAAAAAAAATGTATTTGCCCCCTTTCCATATTTGTCACACTTAAATGACTCAGTGTATTATTTACACAGAGATAACCCGAGTAAATGCAAAATGTTTTTAAATAACGGCTGTTCAAACCTGCCTGGCTGTAAAAAGGTAATTGTCCTTATAACTGGTTGTGATTTGCAATCAACCATTTGCACAAAGCTGTCTTTTCTCTGAGGACAGCTGCCACCACTAGCTTTTATTTGGACTTATCAGCTTGCTAATTTATTTACAGTTGTGTAAAAAAGTACATTTTTTGTCTCATCAGCCCACAGAATATTTGCCTAATAGTCTGGGGGATAATCAAGATGTTTTTTGGTAAATATGAGATAAGCCTTTGTGTTCTTTTTGGTCAGCAGTGGCTTTGGCCTTGGAACTCTCCCATAAATGCCATTTTTGCCCAGTCTCTTTCTTATTGTTGAATCATGGACACTGATCTTACCTGAGGCAAGTGAGGCCTGCAGGTCTTTAGATGTTATTCTGCGTTCTTTTATGACCTCCAGGATGAGTCGTTGTCATGCACTTGGAGTCATTTTTGTAGGCCGGCCACTCCTGGGAAGGTTCACCACTGTTCCAAGTTATCTCCATTTGTGGATAATGGTTCTCCCCGTGATTCACTGGAGTTCCAAAGCCTTAGAAATGGCTTTGAAACTCTTCCTAGACCGATACATGCACATTACTTTGTTTCTAATCTGTTCTTGAATTTTTTTATGTTGTGGCATGATGTGTGGCTTTTTGTGATCTGTTAGCGTGCTTCACTTTGTCAGACAGCTTCTATTTTTGTGATTTCTTGACTTAACAGGCCTGGCAGTAATCAGGCCTGTGTATGGCAAGTGAAATTTAACTCAGCTTTCCAAAGAATTGTGGTTAATCACAGTAGTACATTCAATATTTAGCAAAGGGGGCAATTTATTTTTTACATAGGGCCAGGCAGGTTTAAACAGACTTTATCCCTTAATAAATGAAATAATAATTTTAAAACTGCATCTTGGATTTACTGAGGTTATCTTTGTGTAATATTAAAATTAGTTTGATGATCTGAATCATTTAAGTATGACAAATATACAAAAAAAAAAAAGAAATCAGGAAGGGGCAAATACTTTTTCACGCAACTGTATCTGACTCAATTTCATGTGCCCACCGATATTACTGTGACCATCCACATGGCTTTCATTTTACATGTTCATGTTCATGTTTATTTTGTGTTTTGCGCCAGTCATTTTCCTGTTTCTCATTGGAAGCAGTCAATCTACTCCATGTCGGGACTAAAGGAAGAGTTATGAAGTAAAGTAGCATTTGGAAAATGGGAGAGATCAATTTCCCTAAAAAACATAATTAAATCCCAAATCTTTAGCGACTGTCTTAATATGGGTTTGGAGATGTGTTTACACAAATCCGGAAGAATCCATACAAGTGTGTCTATCGCAATAGGATCCACCAGATACTCTTCCATAGTGATGTAGTTGACATTGCATGATAGGCCAACAATCGGGCAAGTTGTGCCATACTATAATAATGTTGAACCAGTGACACAGCCAGGACTTTGGTAAACATTTTTCATTCCAATCTAATCATAACCAGTTTTTTTTTTTTTTTAGCAGCCATTCTTAGTTGATGTATGGATACTTTGCAGCTAGATAATATCTACAAATACTGTACAGTCCAGATGCATTTACATGACAAGGTTTTACTGCTATTTCCATCTGTTCACTGACACTCACCCTCCCTATTATCCTCATTTACAGTATAAAGAATGTGTTTAATATAATATTAGAATAGTATAGTGATAGAGCATTAGTGATATCCTTGGGAAATTATTCATAGATGCCAGAAAAAACAATGATTGGCCATTGTAAAACAGCAACTATTTAAAGCATGAATATAGTCAATGTAATTACGACTTAGATTCTACAGTAAAGAAAAGGAAATATAGGTATTTGGCAAGTGTTAGCAAACGAGGTCCCATCAAGCAATTGTATGGGTGAATTTGGATGACAAATGTTTTATACATAAATAAAATCTTTTCACATGTGTATTAGTGTTGCTCACGAATATTCGCATTGTGAATATTTGTTACGAATATTGCATATTCGAGTATTCGCGAATAAATCGAATATCGCGGTGAATATTCGCTATTGCGAATATTCGTATTTTTTCAAATTTATTTTTAAAACAGATCACATCCTAGTGATCTCCATCGACGTCTAAAAGCATTGCTGGTATGATTAGAGACCCTGGGCCGAGTAGCTGAGGCGATCCTTTTATGTTGCCGAATATTCGCAATGCGAATATTCGTATTACGAATATTCGCGAATGCGTTCTCTGCCCTACTGTGTTTTGTGTATATAAAAAAAAAAAAATTAGCTTTAGTTTAGTCATATAAGTTTGTGTAAGTAGAGTTAGTGTTTAGTGCCTATTAGTTTAGTAATCCAGGAAATGATCTCCGTTTTCGCGTGTTGACGAGAATTTCGCAATCAATTTCGCATTCGCACTAGCGAAATTTCGCAATTTTTTTTTTTTTATAAAATATCACGAATATTCGATATTAACGAATATTCGCGAATATTCTTCTATATATTCGCAAAATATCGCGAAATCGAATATGGCGTATTCCGCTCATCACGAATGTGTATAATCAGAGGATTGATATTTTTTTTTATGTTTACACTGTTTTTGAGAAATGTCTTCATTAAGTCAGTTATGAGGGGTCTACTGTTATTACATGTATTAAGTATGTCTTCTTGTTTTCATATCTGTAATTTGCTCTATTTATATTAATTTCCTGGGTAGAATGCTACTATATCATACTTCTGATTGGTTTGACTACATATGTATATGTGACAAATAAATAGCAAGACTAAAAAATGCCTTTGCAGAATATCTTGTTTCCCCCAGGCAGTACAGAACCTCTTGCTGATTAAATGGCATAATTTATACATAGTGAAACAAAAAGCTCTGATTATTTTGTCATACTATTAGAAATCACACTAGGGAATTAATATTCTAAATAGTAATACACTTTTAATACAAATCAGTTTTATTATACTGTATATTATATAGCACGCAGAAATGGTGGACTTGGTGTTTATAATCCAAAATTAACCTGACTTAGCTGGAAACCTACTCAAGTAAAATATTGTTTTATGCTATCTTAAGTGTTCTCTCTGTCCATGGTGCTGAAATATTTCTAGCAATTATAAGAAATGGCAGGTAAAATTGCTATGTTTGAAAAACTGGAATGTCTATGATCCTTGTGGATTGGCGGTAAAAACTGCATCTTTTTGCCTCCACCTTAGGTCTCTGCATGGTGGCAGCCATTATGAAAGAGGAGAGGGGCTGTACATTTTCATATATCAGTGATGAACTACCCTCCCCACCTCCTTCAATGACTAGTGATTTGATGAAATATGTAATAATAATATCAAGCAGCAATAAATGAGGTTCAGAAAGTACAGATCTGCAGACTGAATGCAGCAGAAGCAAGGAGATCCTTTTACTGCAGGTCCTCGGGTACAGTTTCCTCTCCAGCAAGGAAAACAATGATCATCACAGCACAACAGTGGCATCATTAAATCTTATTTAAAATTACAAGGTACTAGCAGCGAGAGTCGGGTAGAGATATACTACTCAGGGCACTAGAAGTGCACTAACATTTTTCAGAAGGAACTAGATAAAAAAATTAAAAATATCAGGGTACTGCTTAGGCATAATTAACATTTCTAGGTGGTCCCTCTGAGATATGAAATATTAACTTTTTGAGCGTCAGTTGGATGTAAGGGAAACCATCCATGCTAGAAAAATAAGAGCTCCCATTGCTACTAGGTTTTAGCTCTGGAGCTCTCATGCTTATACTAGGTTCACTACTTTTTAAGTTACTGATTTGGAACATGTATGCAGATCAAGAGTCCATACTTCACAAGCTGTATAACTATCTAGGTAAATGACTGAAATATAACAATGATCACCCTGAGAAGTCCTATTGCAAGCACTCATGTCATATTGGATTTTGCTCCATTTAGTGAATCTGAGCAGTTAACAACATTTTTATAGTTCACTGTCACAAAACTGTGTATTGTAAAAAAATCATACATGATTATATAGTACTTTGGTTGCCGTGAGTCATCAAAAAATAAATAAAAACAACGGTTCATAATAACTTCTACTGTAGATACCTGGTTAGCTCAAAGAATACAATAAAACTCACATTTCTCCTTTTTTAATGGGTAGCACTAGAAAACAAGAAAGTGACTGAAAAAAACAAATTGGACCTACTGTTTAAAAACACTACCCTTCTAATATCACATTGTACTGGTTTTAGCTCTTCATAAATACAATGCAAATGCAGGCGTGTGTGGAGCCTGTAGTGTTTTTGCAGTTCTTTGTGCAGCAGAGAAAACTTTGTTACCAAGCTCTCCTCCTGGATTTCTTCCAGCATGTTTTTTCTGATATATTTTGTTTACTGGATATATTAAGTGTATTTTTATGCAGTCTGAGTACATTAATGAAAATGACAATAACATAACTGATCAAATCAAGGCATCTCTGGACTGGCCAATGCTCTATACTATGCCTACTAAGGAAGATATGCCTATTTTGTTTAACTGTAAGCAAGTTAACAAGTGTAAATTTATATGATGCATCAGACAACAAGAGATAAAAAGGGGTGCCAACCATACACATAATGTAGATAATTTAATTGTGAAAGGTTTGGCATGCTTTGTTTTGCATCTGACAAACAAAACAAAGACAGCGCCAAAAATCCAAAAGTAAGACGATATAAACATATGGAGAGCTTATGACCACATAATAATATTAGATAAGTAAGCCCTGGAGTTATACTGGGCTAAGTGTATAAGCTGGTAGAAGGATGAACACATCAGGAGTGATGTGAGAGGGAAAGACAGACCAAGGTGATCCTTCAAAAAAGCGCTGTAACACAAACAACTGCAGGAAGTCCCAAGATCATGCAAATGCTGTTTATTACAAATAAAAGTCTGTTGAGAAGCATATATGTGTACAAAAGTTCCAGTCTCTGTTGCAGAATCTACAGTGTGCAGCGTGGTTGATCCCAATGGCTGCCTGTCACCAAACTCTAAGGCCCCATACACACGATCGGATATATCCGATGAAAACGGTCCGCGGACCATTTCCATCGGATATGTCCGATCGGGAGTTTGATCCGATGGCGTGTACACACCATCGGATCAAATTCCCCGCCGCCGGAAGGCGCGGTGACGTGGCGGTGACGCGGCGGTGACGTTGACGCCGCCGCGTCACCGCAACGTCACTGCACCAGGAAGTAAAACACTTCCGCGCTTGCGCCGAATGCGGCGGTGGGGGCCGACATGTCTGCTGGTGTGTACTAACCAGCAGCATGTCGGGCGGACAGTCCCCACCGGATGATCAAAGCATGCTTTGAAATCTGTCGGGTGACAAATCTGTCCGCTGCCCATACACACGAGCGGAGATGTCTGCTGAAACGGTCCATCGGACCGTTTTCAGCGGACATATCCCCTCGTGTGTACGAGGCCTAACACACAGCATGCTGTGTGTTAGAGTTTGGTGACAGGCAGCCATTGGGATCAACCACGCTGCACACTGTAGATTCTGCAACAGAGACTGGAACTTTTGTACACATATATGCTTCTCAACAGACTTGTATTTGTAATAAACAGCATTTGCATGATCTTGGGACTTCCTGCAGTTGTTTGTGTTACAGCGCTTTTTTGAAGGATCACCTTGGTCTGTCTTTGTTTTGCATCTAGAGCTGAACCCAACCAGATAATGTTAACTTAAAGTCTGGATATTTTTCACTACTGTTTTACCAATGCCAAAAACTTTGGCCCGGATTCACATACATTGACGCATATATATGCCTCCGTATCGTATATTCTTTACGCTAACGCAGCGCGGAGAGGCAAGCACAGAATTCACAAAGCACTTGCTCTCAAAACTACGCTGGGTTTCTAAGGCGTAAGCCGGCGTAGGTGGAAGTGGGCATGAGCCATGCAAGTGACACCATGTAAATGATGGGCCGAGTGCCAGACAAGTACTTAGAACGGACTGCGCATGTGTCGTGTCGTGGCCGCATCCCAGTGAACATGCTCACAATCACGTCGAGACAACTGCCTAAGATACGTCTAATCACTGCCTACGGTGAACGTAACCTACGCCCAGCCATATTCATGTACAACGTAAACTAGGTAAAATTTGACGGCTTGTGTTCCCTGGTCCATACCTTTGCATGGGTTGTGCCTCATATATGGGGAATAACTTTACGCTGGATGTACGACTTATGCAAACCGCGTATATTATGCGCCGGGCGCAAGTACTTTTGTGAATCGCTGTATTTCCCTCATTTGCATATTTAAATCGTGAATAAATGGGAGCGCCACATGCGTCCAGCGTAAATATGCGCCCACTCTGCACCGGCATAGGAGAATTACGTCGGTGGGATGAAGCCTATTTTTAGGCGTATCTTAGTTTGTGGGTCGGCGCATAGATACGATGGCGCACATTTGTACTTACGTCGGCGTATCTGGAGATACGTTGGCGTAAGTGCTTTGTGAATCCGGGCCATTGTTTATAATGTCTGTATTGATTCTCTAGTAAGAGTTTAGGTGAGGTAGAGTTGAGTGAAATGATTCGCAAACGTCCTGCTTGTTTTCTCTGAAATTGGGTTCAATGGTGAACCTAGGTTGCTCATGTGAATTAGTTAAGGTCAATAGCAGGGTCCCCCCTGAGTAGTAACATTACCTTAATACATACTATATTATTTCCATATTCAGCTGTTGATCATTTATGGTTTATGGGACATTCCTGGTCCTGGTCCATAACTCTGTTTTACCAGGAGGAGGGAGCCTGCAATGTTATTGAACAGGCCTTCCTCTATGAGCAGATGTCAAGTTTTTCCAGTGCAAAATTGTTTTAAAGCAGAACTCGATTTAAAAACTGGTTTTCTCCCTCCCCTTTAGCATGTAACTGACAGCACTAGACCCCAGTCACTGGTAAGTACCTGATTTTTAAAAGTTGGTGGCTACAGTATTTGAAGCTGTGACCCGGTCCGAAGCTCCGGCACCGCGGTGACACGCAGACCTGATCGCCACTGGAGTCCGGTGATCGGTCCCCAGAGCTGAAGAACGGGGAGAGTCGTGTGTTAACACGGCTTCCCCATTCTTCACTGTGGCTGCAGCATGGATCATGTCATCCCTTTTATAGGGAGACACAATCGATGATGTCACACCTACAGCCACACCTCCCTACAGTTGTAAACACACTTCAGGTCACACATAACCCCATCAATGCCCCCTGTGTTTAACTCCCAAACTGCAACTGTCATTTCCACAGGAAACAATGCATTTTAAATGCATTTTTTGCTGTAAAAATGACAATGGTCCCAAAAATTTGTCAAAATTGTCTGAAATGTCCGCCATAATGTCGTGGTCATGAAAAAAAATGCTGATCGCCGCCATTAGTAGTAAAAAAATAAAAAATAATACAAATTAAATGAAACTATCCCCTATTTTGTAAACGCTATAAATTTTGCACAAACCAACCGATAAAAGCTTATTGCAATTTTTTTTACCAAAGATATGTAGAAGAATACGTATCGGCCTAAACTGAGGAAATTCTTTTTTTATATATTTTTGGGGGATATTTATTATAGCAAAAAGTAAAAAATATTTTTTTTTTCAAAATTGTCACTCTATTTTTGTTTATAGCGCAAAAAATAAAAACCACAGAGGTGATCAAATACCCACCAAAAGAACGCTCTATTTGTGGGGAAAAAAGGACGCCAATTTTGTTTGGTAGGCACGTCGCACGACCGCGCAATTGTCAGTTAAAGCGATGCAGTTCCGAATCGCAAAAAGGGGAAAGGTCCTTTAGCTGCATTTTGGTCCGGGTCTTAAGTGGTTAAGTGGGCTTTCGAACCACTTTTTTTCCAACTCGCAGATTTGCCAAGTAAATCAAACTTCGAGCTGTTAAAGCCATTACTTAATTCCCACCAGATTTTCCACTACTAGCTCATCTATTTATATATAGTGATTTTAGTAGCTACTAAAAGCATATAAAAATGTCCCATGTTTGATTAGAATGGGTCTTTTCTATAAATGTGCTTTAACTTGTGAAATTTCTTTGAAGAAGTAAAAAAAAATGATAGTCTTAGCATTCCACATATACTTCTCCTTTGCTTTTTTTTACATACTATTTGAAAGGAACACCTATTTTAGAACCTTTTGCTAAACTACACAGTTGTGAGACAACAGAGATTTAACTTTTGTACCTGCAGGGCACAGAGAACAAGGGTAAGTTATGACAGTAACTCATTTCATGGCTCTTTTCAAGAAGAAATAGCCTTTTTCAAAGCTTTCTCCAATGGTGTCTGTATATTGACTACAAATTCAGTCCTTGCAACATCAAAGTGCCCTAAACTGAATTAATAAGTAATGCCTTTTCATTGAGTTTGGTCCCCCTCATAATTTTATATCTCTTGTACTGAGAAAAATATTTAGTTTTAGTTTTTTTTTTTTAAAGCAGGCACCCAATTTTAGAAAAATGTCCATTGAAATAATTTACTCTGTGGGTATAGTAAGTGGTTATTTAAAAAAAAAGTGATAGATGCATGCATGAAAACATAAAATAAAAATAAGAATAAATTAATGAGATTTTATAATAAATATTGACTTTTTGGTTAGGCACAACAATGCCTCAAGGGTTGGAGCAGTGGTGGCATCACCACATTTTATGATAGTGAGCAGCTAACTTTTGAAGAGCTGCTTATACTTTCCAAATAGCCAAAGAAACCCAGAGTCCTAGCATACCCATATAAAGCTTGTATAAAGTTTGTTTTTGCAATACAAACTCTTCTTATAGACCAAACATTAGGCTGGCATCACACATGTTCACTTCATAGAATAGCATTGCAACAAGTGTAAAATTGCCCTCAAATGTATTATAACCCTTTAAATTAAAAGTGACCAGACAAAGAACAAGTCTTTACAACAAGCCCTAGCTGTAACTGCAGATAATAGAATGAGCAAACCTACTGTTTGTTTACTTTAAAGATTAGAAGGCTGGCAGTCTACCAAGTCTCTGCTGGGAGGGGGAAGCAGAGTGACCTGAGCCAGCTGAGAGAACAACTGCAGATTGTTTTTTTGTAAACTGTGAGAGGATAACTTGTTCCACAGCTAAATAGGTCAGCAAAGCTTTTTAATGTGTATTTGCTGATTGTTAAGAATATATAAATGCATGGATGCCCATAGCCTGGCCGCCAATTCACTTTAGATATTAGCCGTTTGAGACTGATATTTTAGTTATTGGCAGACATTAATGGACTCAAATATAGCCTATTGTAACTCTCAGGCACTCTAGAGGAAAGTTCTATTTACTGAAGTGAAGATCTTGTAGCAGCAGTTTCACCAGCATCAGAAATGTCAGTTTGGGAGGAAGTTAATCAGTTAGCCACTAAGTGTGTTCCACATATCTAAAGTGTGCCCCTCAATGTCATCTCTACCATTGCTGGGAACTTGGCACTTGTTTGCTTTTTTTAACTTAGGAGAAATACATTGAATTGGCAATTATGAGAAGTTCATATAATAGGGACACCTACTGTACTTCTGAGGCCGCGTACACACGGAGGGACATGTCCGATGGAAACGGTCCGTGGACCGTTTTCATCAGACATGTCTCCTCGGGATTTTCGTCCGGTGGTGTGTACACACCATCGGTTCAAAATCCCCGTCGGCAGACAGCGCTGTGACGTGGCGGTGACGTTGTCGCCGCCACGTCACCGCACCAGGAAGTAAAAAACTTCCACCCATGCGTCGCAACCATACGACGCTTGTGCGGGCAGATATGTCCGCTGGTTGGTGTACTAACCAGCGGACATATCCGACGGACATGTCGCCGGCGGACAAATTTTAAAGCATGCTTTAAAATTTGTCCGCCGGTCAGACATGTCCGCTAGCCTATACACATGATCGGATTTGTCCTCTGAACTGGTCCGTCGGACCAGTTTCAGTGGACAAATTTGATCGTGTGTACACGGCCTCAGGATACTAAAGGGGTAAATGGGTTGAAAAGATATATTCTGTAATTTTACACTGGTATATCTACTTAGATCTCTAATTGTAAATACTGTATTTATTGGCGTATAACACACTTTCTTACCCTGAAAATAGGTAGTAAACTGTGCCTGCGTGTAATGCCGCGTACACACAATAATTTTTCGGCATGAAAAAAAACGTTGTTTTTCAGCATGTCCTAGAAACAAAGGGGCAGATTCACAAAACAATTACGCCTGTCTAACTGGGGTTAGACAGGAGTAATTTCAAATTTTGCGCGGCGTATCACTAGTTTGAATCCTCAAACCATGATACGCCGGCTTCGGGCTTCGATCCGAGAGGCTTACGTCTTCGTAAGCCTTCGGATCTACGCTGCCATCTATTTGCGGCCGCTGGGAGGAGTTCGCGTCGTTTTGGTGCGTCGGGATATGCAAATGTGTTTTTACGGGGATTCATGAACATACGAGCGGGCGTCGCAATCGTTTTCGTCTATTTTTTTATACGTAATGTTAGAGCAGCTTTTTGCTGCTCTAACTTTACGTAGCCCATGTTAAGTATGGCCGTCGTTCCCGCTTCGAATTTATTTAAATTTTATTTTGTTTACGTAACTCGTCGGGACGTGGATCGGCCGTAAAGTACGCTACATAAACAACGAATGACGTCACGACGTGATTTCGCGCAATGCACGGCGGGAAATTTGCGAACGGAGCATGCGCAGATCGCTCGCCGCGGGAACGCGCCTAATTTAAATGTTTCACGCCCCTACTCGCGCAGATGGATTGCGACGGGAGAAATACACTGCGCCGCCGTCGTTTACCGTAGAAAATCTACCTGAATTCCACGTAGAGCAAGGTAAAAAACGGCGGCGTAGTGTATTTCTGATACGCTACGCTAAGCAAAATGTCTGTGAATCTGCCCCAAAGTTTTTCCAACTTCATCATTAAAAATGATGTTGCCCACACATCATCGTTTTTGAAAAATTATGAACAAAGCGCGGTGACGTACACCCACTCCATATATGCAGTAAAGACAACTAAAGTTATGCCGCATACACACCACCATTTTTCATGGAAAAAAAAAATTCTCTACGTGATTCCTCTCAAGCCTGCCTTGCATACACACAACTGTGATAAGAAATGCTCGAGCAATGCGCAGTGACGTACAACACATACGGCGGCACTCTAAAGGGGAAGTTCTATTCGCCTTTGGGCTGCTTTTAGCTGATTCCTTGTTAGTAAAAGACGATTTGCGCTTTTTTGTCTGTTACAGCGTGATGAATGTGCTTACTCCATTATGAATGGTAGTTTTACCAGAACGAGCACTCCCGTCTAATAACTAGCTTCTGAGCATGCGTGGGTTAAAACGTTGTTTTAGCCCACACACGATCATTTTTTACAACCCGAAAAACAACATTTTTTAAAACGACGTAAAAAAATGCAGCATATTCGAATTTTTTTTTTTTCGTTTTTCAGAAAAAACTATGTGAAGTCCACACACGATCATTTTAAATGACGTTTTTAAAAACGTTGTTTTTTTTTTAATGCCGAATAATGATTGTGTGTACGCGGCATTATACGCAGGGGGCTGTGTAATTTTTTATTTTTTTTTCACATCAAAAGTTTATTAAGGCCAACAGAAAGCAGTACATAAATCACATTTGTACATGTTATATCTTCTAGTACAGAGATCTTACAGAATTCAATCAGAACAGGTTGTATGAACAATTCTCTGTTAGATACAGTAACCCTCTAGCGGGCTGTATGTAGTTCAGTGCTGTAGGAAGTCCGATTCAGCAACTTAGAAGCAAATGCCAATGCGCGTCCACATCAACTTTCCAAAAATTATCATAACATGCAATATTGCAAATCTTATTAACTCTTAACTTAGAGAAAGAGACAGCAGAGCAAAAGAAAGAGAGGGGCAGAAAGAGAGACAGGAGGGTAGGGGTGGGAAGGGGGTATCCAGGGAAGGTGTCCCGCGGCATCTTAAATATTCAAATCAGAAAGGGGATTCAATGTAACTTCTAGGGACCTATACTGTTCCTCGCTAGCAGCAGCGTTTTGGGTTCGGAGTAAACAAGTAAGGCGAACCAATGTGGCCGCCGTTCACAGAAACATTATCGAGTCATAGTCAGGGGAGAACTTGAAGGCGAACCACGGAGACCAGGTTTCCAGGTAGCCCTGAACTCTGTCCGAGTTCTGGGCAGAGGTGTCTTCCATATATGCTTATGTTTGGTCGACAACCATTTTATTTCCTACTAGAAAAAGTCTTTATTTTGTACATGTCCCTTTAAAGGGTTAGCAACTTCTTCACAAAAACAAAAATGTAAACTAACTTACAACCCCCTTCTTATCCCTCTGGTCCCTGCTGCATGTATATTATATTTCAACTTCTGTAAAAGAAAAAAAAAATATGTGTGGTCAAAAGTCTCAAGCATTTAACAACTGCCATGAGTAATCGTAATAATGTGCCTAATTTTCTTAATTGAGGTATTTTAGGAACATACTGATCATTAGGCCCAATAGATGAACGATCATAGGAATTAAAAATATTAGGTAAACTGCATGGCTGTGGAATAGCTGAGATAATTACATTGCCAATTTTTTATAAATAGACCTCTTAACCACTTAAGGACCACCTCCTGCACATATACATTGGCAGAATGGCACGGCTGGGCACAGGCATGTACAGGTAAGTCCCCTTTAAGTGCCCAGCCATGGGTTGCGAAGCTCTGTGGCCGCGGCCGCAGGATCTGCGGATCCAATAGCCACTGGTGTCCCGCGATCGGTCCCCGGAGCTGAATAACGGGGAGAGGTGTGTGTAAACACATCTTCCCTGTTCTTCACAGTTGCATTGTCACTGATCATCTGTTCCCTGATATAGGGAACGACGATCAATGACGTCACAAGTTCAGCCCTGCCCCCCTACAGTTATAAACACATATGAGGTCACACATAACCCCTAAAGTGCCCCTAGTGGTTAACTCCTAAACTGCAATGGTCATTTTCACAGTAATCAATGCATTTTTGTAGCACTTTTTGTGTGAAAATTATAATGGTTCCAAAAATGTGTCAAAATTGTCCGATGTGTCCGCCATAATGTCGCAGTCACAAAAAAAATTGCTGATCACCGCCATTACGCTATTTTGTAAACGCTATAAATTTTGCGCACCAAAAAAATTGCATTTTATTTTTTTTACCTGATCACCGCCATTACTAGTAGCGCAAAAAATAAAAACCGCAGATATATTAATAAAGGACGCCTATTTTGTTTGGGAGCCACATTGCACGACCGCGCAATCATCAGTTAAAGCGACGCAGTGCCAAATCGCAAAAAGTGGCAAGGTCCTTTAGCTGCATAATGGTCCGGGTCTTAATTGGTTAATAAATAAATAAACGCAAACAATATTTTAATATCTGCCTGGTGTTCAAAGTACTACAGGAACACCATTCCTGGGATTGAATGGTTAGTTTTAGTGCAAACCCTGCTTAGCGATGTTCTACTTTATATGTTGCATTTCTGGATTGATAACCATGCGCGGGGTAGGCTTGTTGACAAAAAGCTTTTCATGTTTCATGTATTGTCATTTGAATCAGTTTTCCATATTGTGATCCATTGCTTTCTACTGTCTTTTTATTTTCTGGGACAGATGTATTACAATGTAATGTGTGGTGAGCCAGTGCCCTTCAGGCTTTCTGTGGCTGTACTTTTATTTCTCATAGAAAGTTTGTCACCCAAGAGAAAGTAGTAATAATCCAAAGTGGTTTCCTGATGATCTGTAATGAACTTTTTATCCTCAAGCAGTAAAATGTTCCTGATCATAAATTGCAGGTGGCATACAGTGGCGGCTGGTGAAGTTTTAGGATGGGGGGGCGCAAGACCCCGCCCATCCACGATTGACTCCTCCCACTTCTTGTAAACCACACCCCTTATATAATCCACCTACTTTGTCCGCTGTATCTGTATTCTGCAACCTGTAAATAGCACATATCTGCACCCTGTACATAGCACATATCTGCACCCTGTACATAGCACATATCTGCACCCTGTACATAGCACATATCTACACCCTGTACATAGCACATATCTACCCCGTACATAGCACATATCTCCACCCTGTACATAGCACATATCTCCACCCTGTACATAGCACATATCTACACCCTGTACATAGCACATATCTGCACCCTGTACATAGCACATATCTGCACCCTGTACATAGCACATATCTACACCCTGTACATAGCACATATCTGCATTCTGCAACCTGTACATAGCACATATCAGCAACCTGTACATAGCACATATCAGCATTCTGCACCCCCCCCCCCCCAAATCAGGCTACAGTGCTACACTATACACATGTCAGGGGGTGATGGACACAGCAATCAACCCCCCCCCCCCAGACTAACACAGGGTGGCAGGGCAGACAGACACACTCCTCCAGGCTCCAGTACAACACTACTACAAGTCCCAGCATTAATAAACAAGGCATGACCACTCATCCTCCTTGTAGATCTCCATCTTCTCCTGGGGCTCAGGTGCATGCTATCCACCATCTTTGTCCAGTTTTTCTCACTGCTGGTAATTGTAGTCCCATAGATGGTGGATTGCATGCACCTGAGCCCCAGGAGAAGATGGAGAACTACAAGTCCCAACATGTTATAATATAAGGCTCCTAGGTGGATGGGTGTCCAATGCAACAAGCACACATGTATGCAGTTCAAGGCAAATAAGCATATATCTATTACATGATCAGATTAGGTGACTCACCCTAATGAAGGGGAATCTCCGGAGGACTTATATTGAATCTGTCATTTTACAAGGCCATGTGTGGATCAACATACCAGAAAGACAATTTCCCAAACAAGTGGGCAGATTCCCAAAAGATTGGTATACAGTGACCCCAGACAGTATGCTATCAAAATACATAGGATTAATTGTACGTAAAACAGATTGAAAAAAGGCAAAACCAGTCCATTTAAAACCTCCAAACACCACAAAAATCAATGTTGTCATTATGTAATTTAAAATTTAACACATACAGAGCCCAAGCACAAACTCCTATGAGCGGGTGGGGGGAGGATCAGATAACACCACATAAATACCCTTTTCCCTTCAGATTGATAATTCTTTAAGTGGGCGATCCACTGCCCATGTGTGGTGTTATCTGATCCTGCCCCCCCACCCCTGGGGATTGATAGGTGCATGCAATCCACACCCATCCACCTCAGAGCCTTATTGTATGTATAACCTGCGACTTGTAGTTCTCCATCTTTCCTGGGGCTCATGGAGAAGATTGAGATTGGAGAACTACAAGTCCCAGCAGGTTATACATACAATAACAGGCTCTTCTGTAGATTGCATGCACCTACCAATCCGGGGGGGGGGGGGCAGGATCAGATAGAGTTATCTGATCCGCCCCCCCCTCTGGATTGATAGGTGCATGCAATCCACACCCATCCACCTCAGAGCCTTATTGTATGTATAACATGCTGGGACTTGTAGTTCTCCATCTTCTCCTGGGGCTCATGGAGAAGATGGAGATTGGAGAACTACAAGTGATATACATACAATAAGGCTCATGGGTGTGGATTGCATGCACCATCAATTGATAACACTATCTGATGCCCCCCCCGGATTGATAGGTTGCAATCCACACCCATCCACCTCGGAGCCTGTTATTGTAGTTAGACTGCTGGGACTTGTAGTTCTCCAATCTCCATCTTCTCCATTGGAGAACTACAAGTCCCAGCATGTTATACATACAATAAGTTATTGTATGTTAACATGCTGGGACTTGTAGTTCTCCATCTTCTCCTGGGGCTCAGAACTACAAGTCCCAGCAGTCTAACTACAATAACAGGCTCCGAGGTGGATGGGTGTGGATTGTGAGCAGGATCAGTGCTGATCCTTCGGATTGATAGGGCTGCAATCCACACCCATCCACCTCAGAGCCTTATTGTATGTATATCCTGCTGGGACTTTTATTTCTCATAGAAAGTTTGTCAGGCTCCAAGAGATCAATCAAAGTAGTAATAATCCAAAGTGGTTTCCTGATGATCTGTAATGAACTTTTTATCCTCAAGCAGTAAAATGTTCCTGATCATAAATTGCAGGTGGCATAGTGTTTCTCTCATGTGTCTGTCAATGATTTATGCATCACAAGGTATGTTATTTTACCAAGTGCACTTGAAAACATATGACCCAGTGGAATGTTTGGGAAGTTGGATTCTGTTTAAACTTGCATTTTCAGTGTATAAGACACTGTTATAAAATTATTCATAGCCTTTTGAAGTACGTATACAGAGATAGCAGAATGATTGGTATGCATTAGGTTAGTTTTTGTTTTCTCTGGTCCAAATCATCTTTTATTTGAAACTTTATAAACTTGCATTTTCAGCTTGCATTTGTTCATGTTATTTGAATAGAAATGAGGATGTAGGACTTTTACTAAGGACTTAGGATTTTTCAATAAAGACTTAGGACTTTTCAATGAGGACTTAGGACTTTTTGACTGCACGTTTTAGGAAAATAGGATAGTGTTTGAAGCAGATTATAAAAGTACTACTATATTTACATGCAAAGGGAATGGAAATGGTTTGTTTTAAAAATGAACACCGGGCAAACAGCCGAATACACAGTTGAAATACGTATAAAGAATCTGTTTTATCGGCAAAAATATTTATACTTCTGGCCATCCAGTCTTGAGATTTACATATGTATGTTAAAGGGGTTGTAAAGGATTTTTTTTTTCATAATAAGCATCCTTTACCTGCAGACATTCCTCTTTTCACTTCCTCATTGTTCGTTTTTGCTCAGAAGTTGCTCTATTCTTCTCTGTTCTGTTCACTTCCTGCTTGTCTGATTGTTACTCACCACCGTGAAGGGAAACTTTACTGCGGTGGTCAGTGACGTGCTCGCCCCCTCCTGGGAACTACATCTGTGCGGCAGGATGCTCTCTACGTGTAAAGCCGCGTACACACGATCGGTTGGGCCGATGAAACTGGCCTTAAGGCCAGTTTCATCGGTCCAACCGATCGTGTGTACGGCCCATCGGACCGTCGTCTGTCGGACCAAAGTTTTAAAACTTGCTTTAAAATCAGACCGATGGATGCCTGACCATGGTTAGTACACAAAAGCATCGGTCCAAAAACCCGCGCATGCTCAGAATCAAGTCGACACATACTTGGAAGCATTGAACTTCGTTTTTTCAGCACGTCGTTGTGTTCTACGTCACCGCGTTCTGGATTTTGGACTGATGGTGTGTATGCACATCAGACCATCAGGCTTCTTTAGCGGTGAACCGATAAAACCGGTCCGTCGGACCATTCTCATCGGGTTGGACCGATCGCATGTACGCGGCCTTAGAGACTTAATGGAGGTGTGAATTACTGGGCATGCCACAATTCATACTGGGAAATGTAGTTCTTATGTGTACGAGCGCCGCAAACCAGGAAGTGAATGAGAGAACAGAAACTAGATAGCCGGAGCTGATATAGATGAAGGAATTTATTAGGTATTTACTCGTTTTTTAACAGAATCATTACACTATTCTGTCTGTCTACCTTGCAGACATTGGCCCAGATTCATAAAGCAATTACGCCTGTCTAACTGGTGTTAGACAGGAGTAATTTCAAATTTTGCGCGCCGTATCACTAGTTTGAATCCTCAAACCATGATACGGCGGCTTCGGGCTTCGATCCGAGAGGCTTACGTCTTTGTAAGCCTTCGGATCTACGCTGCGATATTTTTGCGGCCGCTGGAAGGAGCTCGCGTCGTTTTCATGCGTCGGGATATGCAAATGTGTTTTCACGGCGATCCACGAAGATACGAGCGGTCTTCGCAATCGCTTACGTCTGTTTTTTTTTACGTACTGTTAGACCAGCTTTTTGCTGGTCTAACGGTGCGTAGCCCATGTTAAGTATGGCCGTCGTTCCCGCGTCGAATTTAATTTTTTTTTTTTTTTTTGCGTAACTCGTTCGGGAATAGAAATGTCCGTAAACAACGCTACTCAAACAACGAATGACGTAACGACATGATTTCGCGCAGTTCACGGCGGGAAATTTGCGAACGGAGCATGCACAGTTCGATCGCCGCGGGAACGCGCCTATTTTAAATCCTTCACGCCCCCTACTCGTCTATATGGATTGCGATGGGAGAAATACACTACGCCGCCGTCGTTTACTGGACAAAATCTACCTGGATTCCACGTAGAGCCAGGTAAGAAACGGCGGCGTAGTGTATTTCTGATACGCTACGAGAATCCAATTCTCTCTGAATCTGGGCCATTAATTTTAGGCAACATTTTTTTTCCATCACAACTCCTTTAAGCCAGGTATATACTAGTAGAATATTATTCAACATTTTTTGTTGTAAAACATGTTTTTTTTCATTTTCTAATTATTATTATTATTAATGGGGACAAATTGACATTCTTTTTTTTTACCTCAGTGACAAGATTCAAAGGAACAGGATGGAAAAGTTTTCTCAAATATACACATTTATAACAGTGTATGTGGTTTTCATTTGGAGAAGTCCATTCCAAAAGCAAATGTTAAAAGCAAACTGAATCTTAACGTCTTCTGGAGCGCATCCTATGCAGATATACTGCAGCAGGACAGTTATACATGCATTTGTGCACTGGCACTGGGTCTGGGGCGCGCATGCCTCGAGCGACCCACTGTTGGATTGGACACAGCATGAGAAAATCAGCAGGTCCAGTGGTGATGTTTGTCGGCACCCTAGGAACATTTTAAGGAGAGGCAGAACGTTGGTCTGCCTATGTAAACAAGACAGACCGCCATTCTGTGAGAGGGGAATATGGAGATCTTGTGTTTCTGATAAGCAGGAACACTGATCTCTGTCTTCCCCAAGTCAAAGCACATCCCCCACAGTTAGCAAGCACTCCTAGGGAACACATTTAATAGATATGTGCATTCCCGTTCGTACGAATGTTATTTTCGTACGAATGTTATTTTCGTACGAAAATGTTCATTTTCGTACCCGCGGGATAATGTGTACATACGAAAAGCACCAAAATACGAAAACGACGGGATAACGGATGAGCCACATAACGAACGACCGCAAATACGAACGAACGATCCGACGGGAAAAAACGACAAAACGAAAACGGCAAAATAACGAAAATGAAATCTGTATCAAGAGATTTGCATTGTGTATTTTGTTTGAATCCGTTTTGTGTTCGTTTTCAGTTGTATGTTCATTGTTCAATGACATCTATAACAAAAGAATTTCATTATGTATATTGAATTAATTCCTTTTTATGTTCATATTGTGTATTCAAAATACTGAAGGCAAATCTTTTGTTATAGGTGTCATATCAACATACGAAAATAACAAAAGAAACGGGTTCAAATGTAAATCTTTTGTTTATCGTTTTTTTGAATGGCCAGAAAGTTAGGCTGGCCATACATGATACAATTTTCTGTGCAATTTTCTTTAGATTTACCTTCAACTATGTAGTGCAAGGGCCTGCCTGATTGCATACAATTGAAAGTGTTGTTTAGTTTGACCTCATATTATATGGTTTTTGGTAAATCTAAAAGAAAATTGTACAAGAAAATTGAACATGGATGGCCAGCCTCAGTGACTGAAAGCAGCTTCTCTAGTGAGTACACTTGTACAGTAAAGCCAAATAAACTTTTCTGTGGATTTTCATCTGAAGGGAGTTCAGTTGGCCAGACTTTTGAACCCAAAAATGGTTTTCTGATGCAGTTTAAAAACTAACGAATTTTCTGAGAACGATCAGAAAACGATCGTTTTTATGTTTGTTGTTAAAACATTCTGACCAAGTGTATGGGGCTTAACAATAGTATTAGTGTCACTGGTCTCCAAAAAGTGTCACTTAGTGTCAGATGTGTCCGCCGCAATGAAAAAATCACGGATCACCACCATAAATAAATACAAATTCCAACGTATATATAACTTTTGCACAAACCAATCAATATATGCTTATTGGGATTTGTTTTACCAAAAACATGTAGCAGTATACATATTGGTATAAATTGATATATTTTTTTTTATTGAATGTTTTATAGTATAACAAAATTGTTTTCTTTTTACATTTTTTTGCTTTTTTTTTTTTAAAGTTTACCAGTTATGAGTTACAGAGGAGGTCTAGTGCAGAACTGTTTCTGGCACTCTAACGCATGCGGTGATACCTCACTTGTGTAATTTAAATGGCGTTTAGATATGTGGGCAGTACTTACGTGTGTTCACTTCTGAGCGCGAGCTACTGGGGATAGGGGCGTTTAAAAAAAATATATTATTTTTACACTTTTTTTATCATTTTTATTCCTATTACAAGTAACGTAAACATGCCTTGTAATAGGAATTGTTTGTGACAGGTACTCTTTATGGAGAGATACAGGGTCAATAAGACCCCACATCTCTCCTCCAGGCTGGAAAGCATGAGATTGTGAAAAAAAATTCACGGATCTCATGCTTTCAGCCGTGATTGCAGCTTTGTTTACATTTCGGTACCCAGGTGTGACATCATAACATCGTGCCTGGGCCTCCAACGATCATAGAGATGAGTGGTGACCATCTGGTCACCACTCATCTCTATGCCTCCCATCTGGCACTGGCAGATCTTTTCTCTGGGTCTCCGATGGCAGGGGAGAGCCCAGAGAAGCAGCGGATGGCGGCGGGAGGGGAGAGACGTCCCCTCCCATCGCCTATAAGAATGATCAAGTGGTGGGACAGCCGCTATGATCATTCTTATGGTGCACAGAATTGCCAGGTGAAGAGATGGATATATGAATGATGCCTGTAGCTGCAGGCATCTTTTAGATATCCCAGCTGAAAGTCCAGGACGTCATATGACGTCCTTGGGCGGGAAGTGGTTAATGACATTTTGGACTATTTGTTGATTTGTTGTTTATTGATTTTGATATTTGATGTTTTTACACTACACACTTTTTTTTGTACCTACTGAGTTAGTGCCACATTCATTATTTTATTATTTATCCATTTTTGGGGTCACATGCTTAATGTTGGCTGCCACTCAAATTTATTTGACGTTCACTTGGTTTGCACATTAGTAATTCAGTTATTTTTATTTAAATAAACATCATTCTCAGCATACATCTTGATGTACTGGTCAATTGTCTTGTTATAGGAATCTTTTATTTACTCAAATCTACTAATTTATTAACTTAGAGAAATTTGAGTCTTTGGCTCAGCAAAGGGGTTTCTGTGCTATCCTGTTAGACTTTTTCACATATCACTTTAGAATTTTTGAGCTAATGATGATAGTGGCATTGGTAACTGATGATGAGGGCTCCACCTATTATCAACACACACATTTCCCATAATTTGTCATATATATTGGGGAAAAAAATGTATTTAATATAAAATAAATAGCTGTTAACTGTTTGATGTAATATGCAGTAGTGTATTTAGGTTTTGTGCTGCTCTAGGCCTGACTAAACTTGTGAACCCCCTCATTTAAATATGACCCACCCCTTCCTGTCAAGGCCACACCCCTTGCGGTTTAATGCCCTGAACATTTTATCTTATAAAGCTTATTTCTGTGCTGTCCCCCTGCAAAGTGCTGCCCTAGGCCTGGGTCTTGTTGGCCTAGGCCAGGATACAGCGTTGATAATATGAGAAAGTAGAGTATATGGCATATTGCAACTTTTCCCATGTTGATTTCAGAGAAAAACAATACACCCAAGAATTTGAGCATCTGTGATGATTAACATAGTTCTGAGTCAAGTATTTGCCTGGGGGTAACATATTTTAACTGTTTTCTTTGATAAATGTGCTGCTAAATATTTTAATGCTTTTCTTTTGCTTGTTTTGTTAACTTCTTAATGGGTGGTTTTCAGAGTTACTAAACTAACAAATGTTCAGTTTTATTAGTTCAGAAGGTGTTTTGTAAATGGAAACAGCTGCTTTACTGTTATTTCAGTTTTTACCTATTTGCGTTCTCACTCCTCTGCAACATTAATTCCAAAGTAATTCCAATGGCATTTGTAGCTGCTTATCTCACAAGTGGATATTCTGCATTATTCACAAACACTTCGTATTCTAGGTCTGATGTACAACATTTTATTTTTTACTTGCGAGTATGAATGATTGCCTGTTTCATCACTACAGCAATTTGAATCTATTCATACAGTAAAAAATACAGATGTTATGCTGCACACCGCAAAAAACATACATTCTGAAAAACTCTTCAAATGAACATGCCTCTAAATACTTTGTGTAAAGGAACTGGCAGAAAGGATGAGTGATTCTTGGTATGGGGAAATTATACATTGAAGAAAGGACATGTAACAGCTTAAAGGGGTTCACCTGGCTGTAAAGGCTCAAAGTTATTTACCTTCACGCATTAAGGTAAAAAAAAATCATATGTGTGCAGCAGTCCCCTCATATCTCCCTTCCATAATATTTACCTGAACCTGATATCAATCCAGCAATGTGCACAAGAGCAGCAGCTCTCCCGGGTCTCTTCCTCCGCATTGGCCGAGACAGCACTGGAATCCATTGGCTCCTGCTACTGACAATCAGAGCCAGTGAAGCAATAAGGAGAGAGTGGGGGTTGGGCCGAGAATTAATGGACACACAGAGCAGCGGCTTGGGAAAAAACCCTGCTTGCGTGCTTTTATAGCAAGCTGCTTGCTATGGGACACTTGGCAGGAGAGAAGGGCTCAGGAGTGCCAGTGGGGGTACCTGAGAACAGGATGACAGTATGACAGGAAAGTAGCAGGAAAGTATGACATGTTTTTTTTCTTAATTTTGCTTTTTACTCTTTCGCCACCAAGTGCCAAGTCTTGTATGGACCTAACAGTGGTGGGGGGGGGCGTATTACACACAATCCAGTGCCTTCAGCCATCAATCTGTCAGATGAGAGCATTCGTGCGGCCGGATCGCTTGCACACCCCCTCAGTACCGGCGCTCCACCCTGTCGCCACACCCACCATGCTTATTGGGGCACCTACGCTTGAAAACGTTGATTGCAATACACATTTTACATATCGCTGCACACACCACAGTGAGAGCAATAATTCTAACACAATACCTCCTCCATAACACTGATACCTATAGGGGGCTTTTGAAGCGTTGCCTATAGAGAATATAGGGTACTACAGTTTGATGCCATATATATATATATATATATATATATATATATATATATATATATATATATATATATATATATATATAAAACATTAACCACTAATAACACATTTTGATTTGTCTCAAAAGACACCAACCAATAATGGTGAATATAAAGAAATATTATTGACTTATCAATAGACAAATATTCAAACAATAAATCATTAGATTCATTAATATATTATTAATTCAATACACTAGCCTATCAGTCGATCTATCCTTTCATAATTAATAGGTTGATTAAAAGATGTAGGCAACCCAGAGAGAATCAATTACTAATTGTTAATTAATCAATAATCAGTCTTTAACCACTTAAGGACCCCCGCACGCACATATACGGCCACAGAATGGCACGTACAGGCACAAGGGCGTAAATTTACGTCCCCGCCTAAGTGCGGTTCGGGGGTCCCATCGGGACCCCCTCCACGGCGTGCGGGGGTGCCCCTGGCTCCGGGAGCGATCCGGGATCTGGGGGCGGATGTCGGCGAATACCCGCCCCCCCGCGATCGCTCCCAGCCAATGGGAGCGCGCTCCCAACCTGTCACTTCCTCCTCCTGTGTTTACACAGGAAGGAGGAAATGATGTATTCTCTCATCGCAGCGCTGTTTCCCAGCGCTGCTGATGAGAGAAGACATCACAAGTAAGTGTGCACCAACACAACACTGACACACACTCACATAGGCATATTAACCCCTTGTGATCGCCCCCCCCACCCCCTGTCACAGTGTCAATGAATGCAGTGATCTAATCACTGCATTTAGTGTCAGTGTGACAGGCAGTGTAAAAAACAGTTAGTGTTAGGTTCAGGATAGCCCCCCCACCCCCCCTAATAAAGTTTTAACCCCCTGATCACCGCCCTAGTTAACCCTTTCACTCCCTATTGCCAGCGTCACTAAGCGATCATTTTTCTGATCGCTGTATTAGTGTCGCTGTTCCCGCTAGGTAGCTATTTTTTTTTATTGCGATTTTTTTTTTTACTAAAGACATGTGGCTAAATAAATTTTGGCCTAAATGTTTGACTAAAATTTAGTTTATTTGATTTTTTTTTTAACAAAAAGTAAAAAATAGTGTTTTTTTTTCAAAAATGTCGCTCTATTTTTGTATATAGCGCAAAAAAAAAAAATCGCAGAGGTGATCAAATACCACCAAAAGAAAGCTCTATTTGTGGGAAGAAAAGGACGCAAATTTTGTTTGGGAGCCACGTCGCACGACCGCGCAATTGTCTGTTAAAGCGACGCAGTGCCGAATCGCAAAAACACCTTGGGTCATTTACCAGCGTATTGGTCCGGGTCTTAAGTGGTTAATCATGTAGTCATAGCAACTGCCCGCTCGCCAGAGCAGATGATTCACACCCACCACTTAACTTCCCTTCTCAGCTGTGAGTGACTTTACGCAGAGCCGGCTGGTCCGGGCGCATGTGAAGCTCCTTGTACTGCACAGTGGGACGCTGCAGCTGATTGGAATTACATCCCATACCGCTCATCGGGTCCTGGAGCCCATCCAGTCATACAGGCCAGGATAGGATGCTAACTGTTGACCAATAAAACAGTATTATACTAGGAAAGCTGTGCACTCTCCTTCTCTTCATGTGTAAAGAGTTTACAACCACTTTAAGTACAATATGTGGCAACCATACTATTCGAATTGTTATAAGTACATCAAAAGTTGAAATACCGATTAAAAAAATGGATAGCACAAACGTTTAGGTTGTTTTTGGATGTCTATATTATTGTAGAAAATGATATGTGTTGAACAAGCTGTTAAGTCATAGGAGGTAACTAAGTATGAGGTGTCCTTGATTTACACCATGTCTGTGCTGCAAGAAATGTTCATAGAATTCAAATTTAACACAATGAAAACAATTGTTTGCATCCAAAGTAAATGGTTACTGGTAGCATTTATGCGCATGGCCACAGGATCTGCCATTCACTTAATACCTTCTGTTCTGTATGAAATTAGAAGACTGTATACTTCAGAATGGGAGGATGTAAATGCATGCCAGAATAGGGGGTGGGATGCAAACATAAGCCTATATTGTACTAAACAATGTACCCAGTATGTTCAAATGTGTCATGTGGGTCATGTGTTTGCAAGTGTTTATATATTCTGCAAGAGAGAATGATGTGGTCCAAGGCATCATAGGTAATTAGCCTCCATACCAAATTTGAACGGAAAAACAAGAGAGTTTTGGTCAGGGGGACTTTAAATTAGGCCAATCACTATGTAGAGTAAGCATGTGGGATATGTATTCCAAGTTTGGCATCCTTGTGTCATGCTCTAGTTTCCTTGTTGATGAACTCTGACACGACACACATTGGAGGTTGCTTTTACTTGTGATATCATTACACCTGCTGAGAAGGCCTGACAGTGAGGCAAGTACCAGGAAAATTATAAAGGTCAACTGAAGGAGCCCAGATAGAAGCTTGCAGAGACTACAAACCTTTCCCTTCGCTAGTGAGAGGATGTCAGGCCTGCCTTCTGACCTCCTTTGTTTGTGTGATTTGTTTGACCATCTCAGCTCATCTGGTTTCAGATTTTTACTGCCATACCCGTTTTGTCTCTAAACCCTTTACTATGATCTTATGTTCTGTCTCTAGAACACAACTTATACACAGAAATGGAGTGACCGTTTTCTCTTTTAGAATGATATTTGATGTTCAGGATAGTTGGTGTGAAATGGGATTGATAGGGAGATTATATATTTCTCTTCAACAAAAAAATTGCAGTGATATATAAAGGTTTGCCTAAAAGGCTTTTTTTTTTCTGAATGATGCAAGTCTTGGTCTACCAGAAGTAGCATGCCTATAGGCTTAAGTTATTTTAACCTTGTTTTTGCTCCTAAGTAAATATATTTATTAATATAATGTATTATTATTATTATTATTATTATTATACAATCTACATACAGTATTTTATTTGATTCAATGTTAATTCCTAAACATAAACACATAAAACATAATTTTTGTTCTCTAGCAAAGAACATGCCAGATGTTGTCTCCCTCTAAGTTATACAAGCTCTGACATAAAAAGCCATGAGACAAATCATAGCAGAACTGATATATACTCTGAATCCCCTTGTTTCTGTAACACGTTTGAATAATTTGACATGTGAACACTCCTTGATATTATAGGTCTCTTCAGCTAGGGAATATCTTATGAAAAATTAGCTTGATGTTGCTTCCTGCTAAATAAATCATATTACCTAATTGAAAATAATAATGGCCAACACTATACTGCGTGTAGTGTTTTTTGTTGTCAAGTTTGTTTATTGGGTTTACCGTAAAGAGAAAACAGTAGATACAATTGACAATAAAAGATTACAAAAAAAAAATGGTAACATGAATTAAGAGAGTATTTGGTTTCAATGGTGTTTATTAAAGATTTTTCAAGTATACAAAGTTATGCGTTACATTCACAAGATTTGTTTAACAATATAACGTTAATCCTGCAGGAGCAGTATATTACGGCCCAAGTTGTACAAACAAACAGCATTGAGCACAACCTCATGGCCAGGTCCAGCAATGAACATACTTTGCAAGTCAAATTTGTGTCCTCTGGGGACACATATTACCCGGGACAAGCGCTGCTCTCGCAGGAGGCCCTCCGACACTAGGGGGCTCTCCTACACCCAGATGAGTAAAGGGAGGGAGCCCATCCCCTAGGCCGAGCAGACCCCAAGTCCATCTGTCAAAGCCAACAACAAACCTTATTAAGAGAGTATTTGAAACATAGAATAATCTAATACATATTTGTAGATCCTATGAGAAATATTAAAGGAATCTTTAAAGCAGGTTATAGTCAAACCAATCATGTTAGTCTATTGCATTTGAACTCATATAAAATATTATAGAATATTATGATATAAACGGAACCGGACATAATTATGATATAAACTATAGTTCTAAAGTAATTGTAATTTTAGCAATAACTTGGTTAAAAAACTGGCAGAAATAGGGGGAGAAGGATCTTATTCATGTTAATTAATAAAACAATAGGAGCAAAATTAGATATCGTATTTACTTATTCACATTTACCATTTTATATAATGAGATAGCTTGAGTTATATATTTGAAGAAGTGAGAGATAAAAAGAAAGAAAAAGAATGTGGAGTAGAAAAGGTAGAATGTGATGAAAACAATAGGATAGGAAAGGGAGTACAGGATAGAGGAAAGGCTCTGTTACATAAATTAAATAGTAATAATAACAATGAACGGTATCCAGAATGTTACTGGCTTAACAAGGCCTCAATAGAGAATCATCTGGGATAGATGAGATATGTCTATGGAATCATTGGTTATGGCTTCTGATTTTGAGTGGAGCATGGCTTGATGTACTCTATTTCTGATTTCAGAACTAGGTTTGTTTTGCGGCTGTGGTGATTTGTAGGAACAGTTTAAATTGAATATAGGAAATACAATCCGGTTTTAAATTTAGGAGTGCGGTAGACGGATCAGGAGTAATGGATTTCTTGAAAACTGCTGAAATCGTGAGGAATATTTCCTTCCTGTAATTTTTTGTAACAGGGCACTCCCAGAAAATATGTAAATGTGTTCTCGGATCACCACAGCCGCAAAAACAAAGCGGGAATAATGGGGAGCAAATTTTGCTATTCTAACAGGAACAAGCTTGTAGTGTTTTTTGAGCCAGATGTATGGCATCACATTAGGTGTCATCATAAAACGTATGCTAAAATCATTTTAAGTTACATTGTAACAGGTGACTTTTAATTCATCAAGAGGTAACATTTTTAGTGATATCAATGACTTTTTCAAGAGTAATTGTGAAGGTGTGATTAATGGAACAATGTGATATTAACACCTGATTTAGAAAAAAAAATACTAGGTAGAAAAACTTATTTCAGGGTGATGATTTTAATGCCAGAAGCAACCAGTCAGACATTCTTGGTATGGAGGAACTAAGATGGAATTCACCTGTTTGACTGTATAGTGTGAAAAATGTGTGTACAGAATCAAAAAACATTTTGCAGGGGAGACAGAAAAAAAATATTTCTAACCACTTCAGCCCGGACCATTTTGCTGGTCAATGACCGGGCCACTTTTTGCGATTTGGCACTGTGTCACTTTAACTGACAATTGCGCGGTCGTGCGACGTGACTCCCAAACAAAAATGGCGTCCTTCTTTTCCCACAAATAGAATTTTCTTTTGGTGGTATTTGATCACCTCTGCTGTTTTTTTTTTGCGCTATAAACAAAAATATAGCGACAATTTAAAAAAAAAATAATAATATTTTTTACTTTTTGCTGTAATAAATATCCCCCAAAAATATATAAAAAAAATTTTTTTCCTCAGTTTAGGCTGATACGTATTCTTTTACATAATTTTCAATTGCTATAAGCGTTTATTGATTGGTTTGCGCAAAACCTATAGTGTCTACAAAATAGGGGATAGTTTTATGGCATTTGTATTTATATTTTTTTTTTTACTAGTTATGGCGGCGATCAGTGATTTTTATCAGTACGGCGGACACTTTGGACACGTTTGACACATTTTTGGGACCATTGGCATTGTTATAGCGATCAGTGCTATAAAAATGCATTGATTACTGTAAAAATGCTACTGGCAGGGAAGGGGTTAACACTAGGTGGCGAGGAAGGGGTTAATTATGTTCCTTAGGTGTGTTTTAACTGAAGGGGGGTGGGACTGACTAAGGGAAATGACAGATCGCTGTTCATACATTGTATGAACAGACGGACAGTCATTTCTCACCCTGACAGGACCGGGAGCTTCCGGTTCTCGCTCTGTAACGAGCGATCGCGGGTGCTGGCGGTGATCTCGCCCACTGGGCACACACGTCGGCACCAGGGGCGAGCAGGTGGTGCGCGCGTGCCTCCAGCGGCGCGCACGTGTCCCCAATGGTTGAAATGCAGAATGACATATACCTACGTGATTTCGCGCAGCTGAGCCGACCTGCTGCCGTACAACTGCGGCTGCTGGTTGGCTAGTGGCTAATGTATACTTAGATGCTTACCTGAGATTTAGCTGTAAACGGTAATTCTGATTGGTCTTTCAGAAATAAATTTAAGTTCTCAGTTTCTTTTGAATAGTTATTAATAATTAAATACAGTAAACAAACTTTATTTCTCCATATACTTTAAACAGTATATATATATATATATATGTATTTATAAAACATGTTTTTTAGTTGAACAATGCTTACATTTTCATGCATTTTACATGCAAGGAAATCTTGCTGTCAAATAAGAAAATGTGACTTGAAATGAAGAATAGTGTTTCTTCACAGTAAAGGTGGTGTTGATGAAAATATTAGAAATGGATGTTTTGGATGTTACCTTGACATACGAGTCATGTTTAACTACAGCCCAAGCACATTTTGTAATAGGCATGCATAATTACTGTCAGACTTTTGTTCTGTTCATTCCTCACATAAAGACAACGGTACATTAGCAGACGGTCAAATAAGGCAGCCTTCTTAAAATATCCCGGCTATCAAGGTTAATTATCTGCAAATACAAAATGAGCATAGTATTATATGTCATGTCTTTGTAACAGCAGGCAGTTAGAAAGCCATTAGGCACTATGCTGGATGAATACGCAACACAGTCTGAGTGAAATAACTTTTTTTCTAATTCAATTATATGTTTAAATATTGAACTCTAAAATAATTTGATTGAAAAAAATAATATTTATGTCACATTAAGAATACATTTCTTGAATTTATAAAAAAAAAATGAATTTTTTCCTAGTTTTATATATTTTACAAATATGCAGTAAAAATACTGCAATAAACCATTTTAAAATAGATTTTATTATACATTTTTATAATCTCAATGCATTTATTTTTGAAACATACAGCGTGTAATTAGTGATATAATTTGTATTTAATAAAATCCCCAGGCAGTTGGAAAACTCTTATAGCCTGTATTTATATTAGGACCATGCTGTTTTTTTGTGACTTTTTCATTTTGCGCTGAATGCAGAAGTTTGCAATTCACATTTTCATGGCATTCTTATAACTTCTTGCATACCAGCTGAAGTTACAAGTTAGTTTCACAAAATAGGGTCATGTAATGGCTTCTAAAATTATAGCAGGAGAAAAGTAAGCAGCAAGTAAAAGCAATTAGTGAAATACTTTTCTCAGGTGTTTATTCGGACCCCTATACAAACTTGAGGGGGAAAGTTCCCTTTAATTTATTTTTCCTGCTATCAGCTGTTTGTGTGTGTAGTTAAATTTAGTGTGTGGCAAGTTTTCCCTGGTTAAGGGCACTTGACTTCCTTCCTGTCTACTTATTTTCACTAGTGTGATTGGCAGTCTCACAGACCAATCGTAATGTGTGGAAGGTGGGAAGAACTGACTTGGATAATCAAATATTTCCTAGATTAAGTTAAAATGTTACTAAACCAACAGCAAAATCAGTCTTTATATGTAGTAAAGCATGGTGTTAACCCTCAACCTTGTGTAAAAAGGCCATTTGATCCTGTCTGTCTTCTCTGATCATCCCTTTCTGCACATGTTCAGTTTGGTGTGTATTGCTAGAGTTATTATTATCATTATTATTATTATTATTATTATTATTATTATTTGTGCATGTGATCAGCACAGAGCCAGAGCTCAGCACTGTCCAGACAAATAATCAATGGTCATGCAGCCTCACAGGACAGTCAGAGGAGAATGAAAACTCCTCCTACAAGCTTAAACCAGTACTCGGCCTGACACTGATAGATAGATAGATAGATAGATAGATAGATAGATAGATAGATAGATAGATAGATAGATAGATAGATAGATAGATAGATAGATAGATAGATAGAACGGATGGATTTTTTCATCAAATATCCGATGAAGCTGACTTTGATCAGTCTTGCCTACACACCATCGGTTAAAAATCCAATTGTGTCCAACGCGGTGACGCAAAACAAAATGATGTGCAGAGAAAAGTTTAATTCTTCCGAGCATGCGTCGACTTGATTCTGAGCATGCATGGATTTTTGACCGATGGATTTCCCCACAGACAATCATTTTTTTTCTATCGTTTTTTTAACCATACGAAAATTTAAAACAGGTTCTATTATTTTTTCACCGATAGGAAAAAAAACTGATGGGGCCCACACACGATCGGTTCGTCCGATGAAAAATGGTCCATCGGTCCGTTTTCATCAGACAAACCGATTGTGTGTACAGGGCATTAGAGGTGATAGCTGGAGCTATTTCACAGCCTTCACCTAACTCCTATAAGGCTAATATATGTACAGTAAATGTTTGATGGAGCAGAGCACTATTCATCCTTTTAAATGTAATTAACATTCTCCTAGCATCTCTGATGTCTGACAGTCTTTCTAGTGCTGTCCCAATAAAAAGTCTCACCGTCAGAGTTTATAAAAGATGCCAACTGTCAAAACCTAAAAAAATAAAACAAAAACTTTAGACTGAAATTCTACTAGTGTTTGGCCATGTACTTCAACTGAAATAACAGAAGTACTACCACTGCAAGTATAAAATATAGGAGCTAATTTACTAAAGGAGTACTTTGCAAGTGCAGTTTCACTAATTCCCCCCAGAGCTTATTGAATGTGGTGAAGCTTTGTTGATTTCCATCATCCAAACAAAAATGCTGTTTTCTTTAAATGTTCTTTGCACCTGATTGGGTATTTGACTGAGTTCTGCAGAAAATGGGTGCAACTGCCCTTGCATAGTGCCCAGTCACTTTGCCTTTAGTAAGTCAACCTCATTGACTTTTTCAGTTTATACAGGTACAAATATGCATCATTAAATCAAAATGTTTAACCAAAGAATTAATAGTAACATATAACATTTGATCGTATTTTGTAAGTAGATAACATAATGATTTATGTAAATAAATAACACACTGTGGTAGCTGGCCCAAAACAAATATGTTCATATTCTTGTTTTAGGCTTGCGAGGTACATGCATAGGGCCACAAAAAAATGACATATCATCTATACAGGATCATGGTGGCAGAGGCTGGAAAAAAGATTCTGCAAAAAAACACATAAAATGGTCTATAAAGTGTTTGTATATACAGTAAATATACATAGACAGGTAGAGGTCCATGCAGCACTCAAGCCCTGTACACACGATCGGTCCATCCGATGAGAACGGTCTGATGGATTTTTCCATCGGTTAACCGATGAAGCTGACTGATGTTCAGTCGCGCCTACACACCATCGGTTAAAAAAAACGATCGTGTCAGAACGCGGTCACGTAAAACACAATGACGTGCAGAAAAAAAAAATCAAGTTCAATGCTTCCAAGCATGCGTCAACTTGATTCTGAGCATGCATGGATTTTTACCCTACAAACGATCGTTTTTTTTCTATCGGTTAGGTATCCATCGGTTAAATTTAAAACAAGTTTGCTTTTTTTTAACCAATGGATAAATAACCGATTGCACCCACACACGATCGGTTTGGACCGATGAAAACGGTCCATCAGACCATTCTCATTGGTTTAACTGATCGTGTGTACGTGGCCTTAGGCACTCAAAATTCTACTTCCATTCTATTTAAAATGATTGACCTTTGACACACATTTTTATATCCTTTATTTTGATTTTATAGATCAGTAAAAGTTTATTAATCTGTGCGTACAATGTGCAAGCACTGATAAAAAAAAAAAAAAAGAACTGCCATCAGATCCATTAAAAAGTGCACTGCTTTTTTTTTTTGCAGCCGTGTGCATGAGCCCTAAAACACAGCACTCACATGTTCCTGACAGTTTGACAGTTGCCCTTTAGCTTTCCATTATCAAGAAGAAAAGTTTCATTGCAGATCTCAGAAAAGAGATTACTTGTATATGATGACCTATTTTAAACAAAAAAAAAATCTGAACAAAAAGAATAATTGCTGCACATATAAAGTACAGGCACATCTAGAAGCACCTATACATACCAGCATCAGACACAAATTTTACTGTCAAATCCCCCTCTGTTTATCAGGGAGAGCTCATGCAATTATTGATAGGGCCTAGGCTTATCTGTCTCTTCCTGCCCCCAGCCCATTTCTATAGCTTCCAACTGCTTATTTTCATCCTATCACCTGTTTTCTTCCTCTTTTCACTCTGATATGTAGACCATAATATATAGAAAAGGGTCTTTTGAATTAAAGTGGATGTAAACCCACTCTCATCCTTTCTAAACTACTGTCATAGTGCTGATCTATAAGGATATACATGCCTCCTCCATGTATCCTTACCTGTCAAATGTCTCCCCTCTGTCTGTTATAATAACTGAACAACTGCAGATTCTGTGGGTGAATCTGTTGTCTGGAGCTCTGTGGGTGGAGTCGTGATGTCTTTAGACTCCCCACCCACCTTTACACTCCCCTTGTCAACACACATTTTTTCCTGTGTATTGCTTACACTAAATTCTGCTTTGATCACTAACATCCAGTCAAAATCCAGAAAAGTAACCATATGACTTCAGAAAAGGAGTGAGGGTGGAAATTAAAAAAAAAAAATGCCTGTTTTCAGGCTAGTGCATGAGATTTGTAAATAACCTGTCATTCCCAGCAAGGGAGAGGAACGGACAAAAGTTTTCTCCTGTTTGTCTGTTTATTTTACTGAAAAAAGAAAAGAGGATTGCTCAGAGCTGGATAAACTCTTTGTGGCAAGACTGGGCACAGATGATAGGAAATCTTTTACTCTACATTGTGACAGCAAGAAAAAAAATGGGTTTACATCCACTTTAACAAAAGTTTATTACTGCACCGATTTTTTTCCCCAAAATCTAAATTGTTCAATTTTGATTTTGTAAATCCTGCATATAGAAAAAAATAGTGCTATCAAGGACTTGTGTGTTTAATCAAACTTTTTGTGTTTTTAACTTATTATGGGGTGTTGCAAGTGTCCTTTGTCTACATACTTTGTGATAAAAGGTATCCATCTTTAGTATCTTAAAAAATTAGGAGGTATACATTTCTACATTTCAATTTGACAGGAAGGCCTGTCCCATGATTGGGTGTGCAGAAGGTAATGGCAAGCTCTGACACAAACTAGATAAACGTTTTTTTGTTTTTTTTCTGTAAAAGCATGCTTTAAGAATCTGCTACCGTTAACTTTAGGGCCATGTACTTTTCATTTGCAGCAGTTTTGTAATGTGAATATTCATTGAAATTAAATAGAAATTCCAAACTGAATCACTGGATTCCATTTGTGTAGAGCTATTACAATTGACTAGTTCTGACATTCACCTTATGCTCACATTACTTGTTCCTATCTTTTTGAAATTTGTCACATCCATTATCTTTCCTGTACAGAATACCTCAAGTGGAATGAAGACTATATATGTGAACACTGAAATATTTTGTGTCGTAGTTTCGTTTTTTTTGGTCGGAAAAATACATTTATTTAGTTACTGCCGAAATTCGTTTTTATTTATTTCGTTAAAAAAAATGCATTAGTCCGAAAATCCAAATTAAGGTCAAATCTGTCATTGAAGGCTTATGGTGTCTGTCGAATGTTCTAAGGAATAAAAAAGAAGATTCGACAGATTTAAAAAAAAAAAAATGGACTCTTCATGTCTCTCTATGTTGAATCTTCATGTCTCTCTATGTCGAATCCTCATGTCTCTCTGTGACGAATCTTCATGTCTCTCTATGTCGAATCTTCATGTCTCTCTATGTCAAATCTTCATGTCTCTCTGTGACAAATCTCCATGTCTCTCTATGTCGAATCTTCATGTCTCTCTGTGACAAATCTCCATGTCTCTCTATGTCGAATCTTCATGTCTCTCTGTGACAAATCTTCATGTCTCTCTATGTCGAATCTGTCATTGAAGGCTTATGGTGTCTGTTGAATGTTCTAAGTAAAAAAAATTTGACAGAATCTTAAAAAATAAATAAAAACATTTGACTCTTTATGTCTCTCAATGTCGAATCTTTTCTCTCTATGTCAAATCTTTTCTCTCTATGTAGAACAATATTGGATTAATAGAGTTAAGGTTAGGCACATTCGACCGCAACGAAAACGAAAATAAATTTGTTTAGGTCGGATATTTCGGTTTTCGTTTTCTGTGCTTTCGTTATCGTTTGTTAAAACTGTAACGAAAATACCTGAAATTCGGCCGAAAATGCATTCGGATGAAAACGAATGCACGTGTCTAATGAAGACTATTGTCACAGGAGGTTCAATGGATTTGGGAGGGATCTATACAGTTTTAGCACTCTATACTTTATAACCTACATAAATGAATACATAAAAATAATAAATATAATTGTATATATACACAGTGCCTTGGAAAAATATTCATACCCGTTGAAATTTTCCACATTTTGTCATGTTACAACCAAAAATGTAAGTGTATTTCATTGGGATTTTAAGTGAAAGACCAACACAAAGTGGCACAAAATTGTGAAGTGGAGGGAAAATAATAAGTGGTTTTCAAAATCTTTTACAAATAAATATGTTAAAAGTGTGGCGTGTGTTTGTATTCAGCCCCCTCTACTCTGAAACCCCTAACTAAAATCTAGTGGAGCCAATTGCCTTCAGAAGTCATCCAATTACAGTACCTGTCACCGAGAAGGCCCCTCTGTGTTAAGAAGAGGGGGGCCCTCCAGCATGACACTTTGCCTCCAGGTGAATGGGTGCGATGTACTAATTCTCACCTAGGGTGGGGGGCGTATCTCTTATTAAAGGGGGCTCCCAGATTCCAATAAGCTGCCCGCCCGCAGACCCCGACAACCAACGGCCAGGGTTGTCGGGAAGAGGCCCTATCCTTATCAACATGGGGACAGGGTGCTCTGGGGTGGGGGGGCGGAGTGCGCCCCCCTGCCTCAGAGCACCTGACCCCCCCATGTTGAGGGTATGCTACCTGGTACGGCTCAGGAGGGGGGGGGGGGCGCTCGCTCACCCCCCACTCCTTTCCTGACCGGCTGGGCGGCGTGCTTTGGATACGGGTCTGGTATGGATTGTGGGGGAACCCCCATGCCGTTTTTTTTGGCGTAGGGGGGGTTCTCCTTACAATCCATAGCAGACCTAAAGGCCTGGTATGTCCCCTGGGGGGGAACCCATGCCGGATTTTTATTTAAAAATCCGGCGTGGAGTTCCCCCTCATGATTCATACCAAACGCCGTGTGTAGATTTGGCGGGAAACCAAGTTGGATCCCCAGTCGCTTCTATGATGGCTTTGTATTCCATCGCGGCAAGCCAGCTCGGCGTTGGCTCCTGCGATGGGGCTCGTAGGTGGTTAATCTCGCTGAGAAAGAGAGCGAGATTGACACAATATCGCGGTCACCTACTGTAGTAAATAGAGTCCACCTGTGTGGAATTTAATCTCAGTATAAATACAACTGCTCTGTGAAGCCCTCAGAAGTTTTTTAGAGAACCTTAGTGAACAACATCATGAAGGCCAAGGAACACAACAGACAGGACAGGGATAAAGTTGTGGAGAAGTTTAAAGTAGGGTTAGATTGATAAAAAATATTCCAAACTTGAACATCTCTCAGAGCAATGTTCAATCCATCATCCATAAATGGAAAGAGTATGGCACAACTGCAAACCTATCAATACATTGATGTCCACCTAAACTGACATACTGGGCAAGGAGAGCATTAATCAGAGAAGCAGCCAATAGGCCCATGGTAACTCTGGAGGAGCTGCAGCGATCCACAGCTCAAGTGGGAGAATCTGTCCACAGGACAACTATAAGGCCGTGTACACACGAGGAGATATATCCGATGAAAACGGTCCGATGGACCGTTTTCATCGGACATGTCTCCTGGGAGATTTTGGTCTGATGTGTGTACACATGAATCAAACCAAAATCCCCGCGGACAGACAGCGCGGTGACGTTGATGCCGCCACATCACCAAACCAGGAAGTAACATACTTCCACACATGCGTCAAATCCATTTGACGCATGTGGGAGATTTCGGTCCGCTGGTTAGGCGTACTAACCAGCGGAAAATATCCGACAGACTTAGAAGGTGTGGTATCTCGCGCCAATAGTAAAAATTAATGTGACAACAACAAATAATTATAGTGAATAAGCAGCTCCCGTAAAATTGAGACCTCAACAAAGGTCTGAACTGAACAGTAATGGTATATGGAGGGGGCGCTAATAAAGAAGAGAATAAACAAAGTGAAATCCAATAAATGGTCTGTCTGAACCAACAATAGCAGACTTAGTGAACAGCAACACGCTGAAAATAGTGAAATAGAAATAAACTGTACAAAAAAGTGAATAAATAAAAAAACTCAAGGCTAATCTTTAGGGATAGGAGTTCCTCGCTAGGGAGCTGGCGTGTGTTCCAAGCCAGAGGACCAGCGGGACCGGAAGTGCGTCGTTCGTACGTATCCAGGTGCTTCGACGTACGTTTTGTGATTAACACGTCGTCAGGAAGCCTGGCTTCCTGACGATGTGTTTATCACGAAACGTACGTCAAAGCACCTGGATACGTACGAACGACGCACTTCCGGTCCCGTTGGTCCTCTGGCTTGGAACACACGCCAGCTCCCTAGCGAGGAACTCCTATTCGGCTTGGACCACAAGCCAGTTCCCTAGCGAGGAACTCCCATCATAGCCTATCTTGCCATGCTGACTAGCCTCAGTGCCGGGTCCTAGGCACCACTAAAGTAAGAGGCCATTTGGCTATGCTGTTTTATCTGTGACATATTTTAAATAAACTGTACTTCACTATGGTGGTTTCCCCTCTCCCTCCTTCATGAGAGTGTTTGATTCCGGGAAACATAGAGCTGCGCAGCTGAATCACTCAACTGATTTAGTGACCAACTGCTGTATTTGACCTTTTCTAAACAATCAGGTCAACACTGTGCGGTAAAAAGCCATCCATTAGTGCACATTTGGGGGATCTTCTTGGTGGAGGTGGACACCTTTTACAATGAATTTTCAACAATTTGCATCTGAGAAAGATTTGCCTTGATTGGACTTTATTTAACACTCTTTGAATGGACTTGAGTTTATTTATTTATTCATTCACCTTTTTTGTACAATCTATTTCCATTTCACTATTTTCAGTGTGTTGCTGTTCACTAAGTCTGCTATTGTTGGTTCAGACGGACCATTTATTAGATTTCACTTTATTGTTTATTCTCTTCTTTATTAGCGCCCCCCTCCATATCCGACAGACTACTTTCTAGCAGACAAGTTTTAAAGCATGCCTTAAAACTTTTGTCTCCTGGAAACCTGACTGCTAGCCTGTACACACGATCGGATATGTCCGCTGGAACTGGTCTGATGACCAGTTTCAGCAGATATGTTTGATTGTGAGTACGCGGCCTTAGTCATGCACTCCACAACTCTGGCCTTTATGGAAGAGTGGCAAGAAGAAAGTCATTGTCGAAAGAAAACCATAAGAATTCCCATTTGCAGTTTGCAAGAAACCATGTAGGGGACACAGCAAACATGTGGAAAAGGGATTCTCTGGTCAGATGAGACAAAAATGTTACTTTTTGGCCTAAAAGCAAAATGCTTGCACATCACCCTGAACACACCATCCCCACGGTGAAACATGATGGTCACAGCATCATGTTGCGGGAATGCTTTTCTTCAGCGAGGACAGGGAAGCTGGTCAGAGTTGATGGGAAGATGAATGAAGCCAAATACAGGCATTATTAGAAGAAAACCTGCAAAAGATTTGAGACTGGGGCAGAGGTTCACCTTCCAGCATAACAACAACCCTAAACATACAGCCAGAGCTGCAATGGAATGGTTTAGATCAAAGCATATTCATGTGTTAGAATGGCCCATTCAAAGTCCAGACCTAAATCCTAATGGGAATCTGTGGCAATCTGACAAAGCTTGAGCTATTTTGCAAAGAATAATGGGCAAACATTTCACTCTCTCAAAGCTGGTAGAGACATCCCTAAAAAGACTTGCAGCTGTAATTACAGCGAAAGGTGGTTCTACAAAGTATTGACTCAGGGGGGCTCAATACAAATGCACGCCACACTTTTCACATATTTATTTGTAAAAAATATTGAAAACCATTTATAATTTCCTTCTGCCCCACAATTATGTGTCACTTTGTGTTGGACTATCACATAAAATCCCAATAAAATACATTTACATTTTTGGTTGTAACATGGCAAATTGTGGAAAATATTACTTTTTCAAGACACTGTATATATATTACACTTTGAAATTCCAACAATACAAGGCAGCTTAGCCACATGCCTTGAAATAATAAAGAAAAAAATAATAGACACTGAACATAGAAAAAAAAAACATTGGCAAGCCAGGTATAACCTCTCCTTCTCACATTATGTTTGCGTTTTTTGCCAATGGCCTAGGAGGATGAACATATTTTTCTATTTTGAAAAGTTTTACCATTTTATGTACTATTTTTTCTTCACAGGACTTTGTTGATGTGGGGCTAAACTGAGCTCCTTGCAGCAACATTGGCTTGGTCTTGAAACTGTACTTGGAACCAAATGGGGTCTGTCAGTAAAGTAATCTTTGGGCACTGGGCTCTGAGTGCGGTGCTTTCAAAAATCTACGTGTACTGTATTATTTAAAGGCAGAGAGCTTTACAGATCCAGAGCCTCTGGTGTTTTTTAAGACTCCCTTCAAGCCGCGTACACATAATCGGTTCAAACAGATGAAAACGGACTGAAGTTTGTTTTCATCGGTCCAAACCGATCGTGTGTAGGCCCTATCGGTCCGTTATCCTTTGGTCCAAAAACAGATGGCTTGCTTTAAAATCGAACCGATGGACAGCTAACCAATAGGTCAAAACCGATCATTAGTATGCACGAGCATCGGTTAAAAATCCACGCATGCTCAAAATCAAGTCGACGCATGCTTGGAAGCATTCAACTTCGTTTTTTTCATCACGTCGTTGTGTTTTACTTCACCCCATTCTGACACGATCGGTTCATAAACCAATGGTGTGTAGGCACATTAGTCCATCAATCAGTCGGACCGTTCTCATCGGATGGACCGATCGTGTGTACAGGGCTTAAGAGTATGCTTAAGGAAGGGGCTAAGATAATCTGGAGGGTGCTATGTTATTTTTGTTAATCTTCCCAGTCCAAATGTAATATGTTGGTTATCCACAGAGTGCTTTCCAGGTCCCAGACCATGGTAGGTCTCTGAGGACTTCCCTATCATTTGTCAGAGCACTGAGAACTATTGCTTCTCCTATTGTTAAGCACAACCATTATCCGTTACCATAGGTCTCATTGGAAAGAGTTAATGCACTGGAGAATGTCTTGCAGCATCAGTAGCCATAGTGTTGCATGCTGGAGTTCAAAGTAAGGCAGAATTTCTCAGCCTTTGCTTTAATTGGAAAAGACACATGGTTTTCAACTCAGTTAGTCCTTGCTGTAATATACATTGACTAAGTTACCTTTGGCCATTAACCTCTCCTTATCTCAGTAGATGGTTTGTGAATACTAAGGTTGTGTTTTAAAATTAGGTTACCTCACTCTTGTTGTGCAAGGGGGAACAGTTCTGCTGTATTGGGTCTCTTGAGCTCGTGACCCATTATCAGTTCTTGGGTGGCCTGCAGTCTGCTTCCTAAGGGACCTGATGCTGATGGTCTGGATTGTTACTGGAATGAGACTACACACTCCTGAGAGCCCCCATTGGCCCATTTGGTGTGCCCTCCTTAACCCCCACCACCCTTATCTAGGAATGAGTTCTCTACAGCTATGCTAGATTTATGAACAAAATTACAGCTATGATTGCTGATTCAGAATGCAGATGATATAAACATACTTTGAATCCTTCATCTCAAGAATACTTTTTTGACTGTCTTGAAACTGTAGCAGCCTCTGAGATTTCTGCTAAGAATATGCTGCCAGATGAAAAGTCTGCATTTTTTATGAGTTCTTAAGAAGCTAACATCAGCTGACACTACTCCCAAACTTAAAGATACATTCCTGTCTCTTATTCACATGGTGCAAACTTGTGCAAACCTAGAATAGCCTGTGGTTGATACCAGTGCTTTTAATAGTCTGGGTTCCCTAAAGGGCCTTAAGACTGCCATATTTTCCCAGTGTACTCCTTATTTGAGCTGGTTCTTCATGGGGACTGGATCAATTATTTTCTCCAACAGTGGATCCAGATATATTTCACCTTAAAAAAAAAAAACACTGATGGTTCCTAATATAGATGTCAAAGTCCATTTAAAAAAGTGTCCGAAAGGCCATTTTTTTTCCCTTTATTTTCCCTAGCATTTCCCTACTATAACCATAATATCAATTTTATCTTATTTTCTGATATGAGACTCGTCTTTCAATATGTGTGGCTTAAGCCGCGTACACGCGATTGGTTCAAACCGATGAAAACGGACTGAAGTTCGTTTTCATCGGTCCAAACCGATCGTGTGTAGGCCCATCGGTCCGTTATCCTTCAGTCCAAAAACAGAGGGCTTGCTTTAAAATTGAACAGATGGACGGCTAACCGATAGGTCAAAACTGATCGTTAGTACGCACGAGCATCGGTTAAAAATCCACGCATTGCTCAGAATCAAGTCGACGCTTGCTTGGAAGCATTCAACTTCGTTTTTTTCATCACGTCGTTGTGTTTTACGTCACCGCGTTCTGACACGATCTGTTCATGAACCGATGGTGTGTAGGCACATCAGTCAGCTTCATCGGTGAACCGATGAAAACGGATCTCATCGGATGGACCGATCGTGTGTACAGGGCTTCAAATGTTGCTCTATGGAAAACCACTTGCTGTGCAAGCCTTTTGATTGAGAATATACCTTTAGTGAATCCTTGAAAAGCTTCATAAACAATTTTTTCTAGTGTAAAGAGTACTAATTTACCCCAGCAGAAGAAAGCTAGACCTCTGAATTCAAAAATAATGTTCTCCTAGCTACCATATCCAAAACCCGACTCAAGCCCAACAACCTGCATCTAATTCAGGCAAGTATCTGTGCCGGTGTCTGCAATATTATTAATAAAATTCAAGTAGGTCTTTAGTTCCCCCCAAAACATAAATGTAAGCAAAAATGCATGGGATAATATCTGTCACTGGATAGACAGAGCCTGATGGAGAACTGGGAAACTAGTTCCTCATCAGGTCAGCTTTGCTTTTGAATGACAGAATACAACCAGTGGGTGGATTCAAAAGCTGCTAATGGGCTAAATAGTGGCTATAAATCTGCCCACTCCCAAGTGCTGTCATACAAAGGGAGAGTGGGGCTTATGAGGAACTAGTACCTCAGTTCATATTGTGTTTATATACATTATTTACACAAATCAATAGACATGTGCATTCGTTTTCGTTAGAATGCATTTTCCTCCGAAATTCGTTATTGTTTTAACAAACGATAACAAAAGTACAAGAAACGAAAACCGAAAGATCCGACATAAAAATGCTTTATTTTCGTGTTCGTTGCGGTAAAAATTCGATATAGAGAGATATAGAGAGATTCGACATTATAGGGAAAAGATTCGACATTATAGAGAAAAGATTCGACACTATAGAAATAATAGATTCGACATTATAGAGATTAGATTTTGATTTATGAGAAAATAGATTCGACGTTATTACTAGTCATACAACATTAGAATTCTTGTAGGCGGAATATTTGAACGGAAATGTACGATTCGACGTAAAGATTCGACGTTCCGTCGAATATTCTTTTGACCATTCGTCAGAAACCAAGTATTATTGGATTTTCGGACGAAAGCTATTCCCCAACGAAAAACGAAATAAATCAAAACGATTTTCGGGAGAAACTAAATAAATGTATTTTCCAAACGAAAACGAAAAAGCAAAACAAAATATTCCAGTCTACACATGTCTACAAATCAACACTATGGGCCAGATTCACAGAGCGATTACGCGTGCGCAACTGCTGTTGCGCGTGCGTAAGTCTAAATGTGCGCGTGCGTATAGTTGGACGCGATTCACAAAACAATATACGCCAGATTTAATCTACGTTTTTTGGTCCGGCGTAGATTGACTGTTAGACATTCGCTTCCCATTCGCGCAAAACTTGCGCTAAGACACACCATTGATTTGCTAGTCAAATATGCTAATGAGGGAGTTACGGGGATCCACAAAAAAACGCAGTTGCTGCGCAGGCTACGCGATGTGCGCAACTGCAAAATGTCCTGTCTAACAGCCATTAGAGCCCATAAAAGCTGATCTAACTTTTGAAAAAAAGTCTAATTGTTCAGATAAAGCAACATTTCCGTTATTGAGGAGCAGACTTCTATTCACACACGTGTTGCACTACAATTTGACTGCCAACATTGCTAGGGGCATCGTCGCTCACCTAGCTGCACTTCTTAGTGAATATAGATGACCAAAGAAGGAGGAGGGCACGGAGGATGGCACGGGAGAGGTTTTACCGCACACGCAAGGTAAGTAAAAGCATTCTGTTATCGCATTTTTAAATTCCCCCCTCAGCATCTTGGAATTAACCACTTCCAGGAGGACCACCGCGCCATAAGCATTTTACTGCTACGGCGCGGTGGAGTTGCTTTGACACGACGTCCCTGGGACGTCCTGCCGTGCACTTCCGCGTACAATTGCGCGTGGCTGGGATGTCACAATCGCTCCATGAGCAGATGTGTGCACCAGGTTGTCCCGTGCAATCCTCACACGCTTGGCCAACCAAATCATCTAGAAACCCACCACTGAGGAGATTCGAATCAACGGCAATGGCAGATTTCGGTACCGAATTGCCGCTGATTCCCACGCACTGTGGGGGCCATAGATTGCACACATGTGGCACTCCAGCCGCCGTCATGATGACGGCGCGAGCACATGTACCGCAATCGGAAGAATTGGCACTCCATCAACGTACAGGTGATAGTTGATGACCCAAGGTTCCTCCTCATATGGCACGTCCGTCGCCAAACACCCAGGGTCCAGCTCATGACAGCTACCATCTACAATCAAAGCCACATCCGAACAGAATGTGCGAACAGAACGTGTATGGGAACACCTGGCTGGTTGGTGAGTGACATGGGAGTCAGGCAGCTGACTATCCCCTCCCGTGATGCACAACAGAAGTGGCATCATGCATGACTAATGCATTCTCCTGTCTTTTCCTTTACAGGTGACTCTGCATATGCACTGGGACCCCATCTCATGACTCCTATCCGGAACCCCCAAACATCCCAGGAGAGGAACGATACAATGAAGCACACATCAAAACCCGTGCAGTGGTGGAGCGCACCTTTGGCCTCCTGCAATCCCGATGCCTGGATAAGTACCCAGGGGGTACACTGTTGTATCCCCAGTACCCCACATCTCGCATGAGGAAGGGCCTGCAGGTTGAGCCATGATCTACCCCACAATACCCCGAGGATAGTGAGGGAAGAGCAGTCAGGAGGCAGCCATACATCTTTGCATAAACACACACATTAATCCCAATGAGAATGCAATACCCCAGTACCCCACAATACCCCAATACTCAACAATACCCCACCATGCAAGACTGAGCAGTAAACAATACCCCAATACTCACTGTACATTCATACCCCAATACTCAACTGGGAAACTTCTCCCTGGTCCTACCCCAAAAATGACACCCCTTTTCCAGCGGCAATGTACCCCCAATACTCGGCAATACCCCAATACTCAAAAAAGTCAATACAAACAAAAATGCATAAAAACAAAAAATGCATAGGAAAAAAAAAACTAGAAAAAACAAAAAAAAGCGGAACAATACCCCAATACTCAAAAGGGGGCAATACCCCAATATTGTCCTCTGCATGATACGCCTGGGGCGCCCCCGGCACGGCCCCGGATACCCCAGGGGATACGCTGGGGGGGGGGAAAAGCCGGGGAAGGAGGAGGCAATCTGCCCACCTGGCGGCCTGCCCCCAGGCCACGGCTACTCAGGGCAATACCCAAGTGTTGCCGTGTTGCCCTGGATACTCGGCAATACTGCCCACGCCTGCTGCTGTATACATTTAGGCAGGTTGTGGAGGCGGGAGTGGGAATACCCAGGCAATACTCTGCAGGCTCTGATACTCGGCAATACCCCAATACTCGGCAGAGCTGTCTCAGAAGGCGGGTCTGGGTGGCCAGGTTCCAATACTCAGACAGGCGGCATGATATTGGGCGCCCCCTGGTGCTTGGGGATACTCTGCATGATGGTTGTGGCCGGGGAGAAGGGGAGGCCCTTTGAGGGGAGCATGTTGGGGGAGGAGGGGGGGGGGCTGACCCTTAGGGAGGGCAGGCTTCTTGCCCAGAGGGGAATACTCGGCAGAATACCAAAGGGCCAGTGCCTTCCATACTCGGCAATACCCCATGATACTCGGCAATCCTCCCATGATACTCGGCATGATCCTCCCCCTCCTCTTGTTCCTCCTCTGCGGACTCTGGCCTGGGGGGGCCTCAAGGCTGCTGTCCTGGGGTTGGAGCGGTCCCAATGGCCCTGCACTCTGCACAGCTGTGGATACCATTCCAGGTTGGAGGATCCACACACTCTGCAATTCCCTTTACCCCAATACTCCCCCACACTGCAATACCCCTGAGAGAAATAAAAACTACCGGCACCGCGGGGACCCTTGTGTCAATACCCTGCATGATACTTTGCGGTGAAATACCCCAATACTCTGCAGAAAATACCCTGCGCGATGGTGGGCCCCCTCTGCAATACCGCCTATGGAGATTTTTAAGTAGCGAAGTTTGGCGCCAGTTTTTTTTTCACCTCACGCCGGAGGTGCGCATTTATTTTCTTTTCTATCCCAGAGCGGGTCCGTGTCTCCCCCTCCCCCGATGAATTGACCTGCTCTGTGATCATATCCAAGATCTCCCTCCTCCTGGCCGGGGTGGTGGTGGCACTCTGCGGGCCGTGGAGAAAACGCCCAAGTCGGTAATCAAGAATCTTTTTTCCCCCACATTATGAAAAAAAATTGAGCTAACTTTACTTTTTCTCTCAGTCATACTTCCAAACAAACTCACTAGCAGTCACCAAAAATCTGTCACAAATACAAGCACAACCAATCAGACAAGAACACACACAAAGAGAAAAAGAACAGCGTTCAATAAATCACACTAGCACTCAGCAAGAAACACACACAAAAAATACCGTGCGCGATGAAAAAAGTTAAAGCAAGAAAACAAACCGCTCATTGAAATCTATCAATCAAACAAACAGTCTCAAACACTTAGGGTCAAAATACACTTTCACAAAACTACCAACAAGCACAAGATCACACAGAACACTAATCTCACAACTACAAAACACACTCTAACGAACAACAGAGCAAAAGCACTTGATTCAATGGGAAGGGACACAAAGGGTTCTATGTACTTTCTAGCAAATGGAAGGGCGTTTGTGTGTGTCTATTTATGCTGTCTGCGTAGTTCACAACATTGCCCTAGGAGAGTCCATTTCCAATTGTCAATGAATTGCGCCGCTCCCGAGTTGTGAGCATGTTCGCACAACGGAGCCTGACATGGTTTCGCTTCATGCGCTGCATGCGCGAGTCGGCCGGCCTTCATTTGCATGGTGGTCACGGCTCATTTCAATGTAACACGCCCACGTCCCTCCACAATTTGGGGTATTACTCCTCCTTACGCCATACTCGGGAAAAAACCTTACGTTTGCAGCAATGTGCTCTTGCGTAAAAGCTACGTGTAATCGCCGGATTACGCGGCTAGATTGCGCATAGTGCTAACGGAAAAGTGGTGCGCTACGCCGGAATGATAATGCGCCGATCTACGTGAATCTGCCCCTATTTGTTTGTGAAGGTAGCACTGTCATTTTTTCTATATTTAATCTTGTTTTAGAGACTGTTAGCCTCCCATTCCTTGGTTAAGACTTTTGAGCCAGGTGTCTGTACTGTAGCCCTACCTGTACAGCCATTAGTGACCATGGGATCTAAGTTTTTGTATGTTCAGCTCTTCAAGGAAATTTCCCTTTTTACTTCTATTCACAAATGCCCTATTACTCCTTTCATTGTAATTTACACCTACTACTTCTTTTATATAAACAGATACAGGTTTTAAGGTAAGTAAAAGCATTCTGTTATTTTTTAAATCAGCTCTTTTAATGTATCCATATATTTAATTCAACTCAGTGAACCTCCAGTGCAAAAAAATAATCAACATCATCAGTGAAAAAAATAGCAGAAAATAGCAGAAACTAAATCTCAAATCTTCCATCATAACTAAGTATATTTATTTTACCCAAATATTTATGAACATTTAAAAACATTTTAACAGACCTTGTTAAAAAAAACAAAAAAACAGACTACCTGTCCTATTGTGTTATCAATCACATTTGAAAGCTTGTAAAACATGGTGAGAACTGTATAAAATTGGCAATATAAATAAGTTTGTGCATTATACTTACACCTGGAAATACCGTATTTATCGGCGTATAACACACACCGGTGTATAACGCGCACCCCAATTTTAAGAGGGGAGTTTCAGGAAAAAAACATATTTTTAAAATAAACAACTTTGAAGGAAATTAAGGGTCAGTGACCATCAATGTCCATCTGCAGCACAAATAAAGTCCTCAATGCAGCACAAATACAGTCCTTATTGAAACATGATTATTGTCATTAATGCAGCACAAATACAGTACTTATTGAAGCATGATTATTCTCATTAATGCACTACTAATTGAACTACTGTATAATCATTTGTAGTCTCACCGTCTGGTGTGCAGCAGCCTGAATCAGGAAATCAGAGAGCCGTCAGCTTCTCTGCTTTCACTTTTCACATACACACACACACAGTTCTGCCTCCACCATCGGCATTGGATAGGCTACTGTGATAGGCAGAACACTGGTCCAATGGCGGTGGCGGAGGCGGGACTGTGTGTGTGTAAAGTAAAACTAGAGGAGCCGAACAGAAAGGAGATGACGGCTTGGTGAGGTACGCTATCGGCGCATAACGCGCACCCCTGCTTTATCTGATTCTCAGGGGAAAAAAATGCGCGTTATACGTCGATAAATATGGTAAGTTGGAAATGCTCATTGAAAACTGTTGAGTGATGTCACTAGGAACAGATCTGTGCATTATAGCAATGCTTACAAATAAGCCTGCACTGACAATGGAAAGTTTTTCTAATTTACTTATTAGCAGAATCTTCTATGAACTTACTTCCAAATAAAGTACATACTGTAAATTTGCAAGTTCACTAAAAATGATATGATGTTATCATTAGTAAAGAGCTAAAGCAATTTAGTTCATACTTAAAAATGAGTTACTCACACAACATAAAATCCTTCAGCACAGCTCAGGGTAGAATTGGGGGGTCAGTAATTAGCCACAAAGGCCTACAAAACCTCCTAATGGCTAATTAGCTGTCATAATATCATCAAGACAGAGCCTAGAAACCCAGATACATGTTAATGAGCCTATAATTAATCATATTAGCAGGACAAAAACAGGACCTAATGCAGGCAGTAACAATTTCTGTGGGCATATAAAAGAATAAACATTATGAAGTCTAGTGTTAGTAAATGGCTATAATAGGCTGTTATGACTGCGTTTAGAAAAATGGACATCATGGGTGGGTATGCTGGGATTTCATAAATGGATTAGCACTCCTTCCCCTCGGCCACTCCTCAGACCCCTTGACTAGTTATGTTATTTCTGTAAACATCTTCCCTAGGGGCCACAAAAAGCTGTTGCAGCTGCAGTTTAAGAGCTCTCCATTTTCCATCAATATGAAGCACACACATGTCGAGAATCATTCTGAGGACCAATGACCCACTGAATCAGATTTATCCTACATTTTAAAACCACAGACCAGGCAACACCTTGCTAAGAACTGTTTTTATTCCCATTTATTTTGTTGTTTGCTGATCGTACTGTTTATTTTTGTGTTATCGTTATCTGTATTTATTTAAGCATGCACCATTTTTCTTTTCTATTATTAAATTTTGTTTTAAAATCACTAAGCTCTATCTCTAATACACTAAAGAAGAACTTAAAGAATTTCTGAGCTCTACTTTATTTCAAATTCTGATATATCCCTATCTGCATAAGTATTACAGACTTTGTGTGGGCAAAAATTTAACAACAGAGTTAGCCGATCCCAGTGATCATTACTTTCACTATGCTGGTACTGAGATTGTTTTTCCATGGGTAAAAAATCTCTCTGCATTTTAGTGACCCAGCACTGGTCACATATTCACAGTAGCAGCTGGTAATAGACACCCAAGTTGTCAAAGCACCTATAGTATTTCATCTTAAGAAATACTAGTACTGATTTCCTATGAAAACATGTTAATTGAAGGCAATGTGATAATATGTGATAATGTGATAATATAACCAATTGACCTCTGGAAGATTTACCACCCTTCATGACCATGGCATGTTTTTGCTTTTTGACATTACATTATTTTAACTGACATTTGAGCGGTCATGCAACGCTGCACACAAATTAAATTTATATAATTTAACAAAATATATATAAAATAAATATAAACAAAAACAGACCAAACGTTATGAAAATAAACTGCTCCAAAACATATAATGCTACAAAACAGAAAATGATATAAAATCAAAATTCATCATAAGTTTAGGCCAATATTTATTCTGCTATATATTTTTGGTAAACAAATCCCAATAAGCATATATTGATTGGTTTGCACAAAGGGGTATGAATACTTTTTTAAGGCACTGTAACCAAAAGGTCACAAGTCAGGACTTATATGTTTTGGCTGTCTAAGCATTTGCTTGTTGCTAGAGGTTTCCATTACTCCATTTTGAAAAACTGTGTAGACCTTTTCTTTTCTGATTATGTATTAAGTCTAGGTTTGCTATTTACATTAGGGGCACATACAGGAAATGATTAGCAACAAGTAATTTCAAAATAAAAGTTTGCTGTGTACTGCGTGGTAACTTTTCTTTATCAAATATGTATTGT